>OY992896.1:87782919-87812919 GCA_963921405.1 Cepaea hortensis
CCTTGGATGTCTGAGATGGGTCTGAACTCACTGAGATCATCACCCATGTCCTCCTTGGATGTTGAACTACAAATATCACTGAGACATCCGACTGTACGGACCTGTGATCCTCTGCCAAGGGTGGGCCGATGTGGATGTTTCTGGCAGCTGCTCGAGGAGGGTGATCTCCTGTCAAAGACTGAAATAGATAAGAGGGAAGACCACCCTGAATGAGTGGTCTACCCCAAGTAGAGTAGAGGTAACCCAGTGCCCCAACATGAGGGCAGGGTAGGTGTAGGAAGTAGATAGGGAGGGGAACTGTAAACAGTTCTCTCATGAGACACGGAAGTGTCAACCAGAGAGTAAGCACTCTGGTCACGGTAGAATCACGCCAACGTGATAGACACGAAGAACTAGAATGGAACTCAAGAGTAGGCTACTACTCTAAGCGTGTTGAATGATGTAGCACGCAAAAGCCGAAGTGCGCCCGAGGTCCTTCCGCGTACTGTGTAATCAGCACGCGGAGAATCGTCAGACTGGGGACAGACTTCGTAGGGAACACATCGCTTAGCGTCGATGCGTATTTCTTTAGATGAGTAGATAGATTTAGCAGTAGGGCTAGGGACGACTAGTGATAGGAAATTCTGTGTTTTCATGTGTGATGCATTAGAGACAGTTTTGTGCATTTATGTAATGTAAAGAGCCAGTGGCAATAAAATGTGTAATCAATTCCTCTCGTACGACTGACAAATCTTTTTGTGTGGTGCGAGAGAAGTTTATCCCGTAATGCCTGTAGCATCGCTTGATGACATCTCCCCAGGACGTGGCCGTCTGTGGATGTTTCTGGCAGCTGCTCGAGGAGGGTGATCTCCCCAGGACGTGGCCGTCTGCCAGCCTGGCATCAGGACCTCGGCGGGGGACATCCCGCTGTTTGATCATGGTGTCCGCGCGCGGAAGGGAGGCATTCGAGACCGTGTAGGGTCCCATCCTTCAGTAAACTGGCATTTGGTGGTGCATATGGTTATCCTGTGTACACATATGTCCACGTGTGTCCTTCGTCATTAGTCTACGTGTCCTTGTGCAAGACAGTACAATGTCCTTCTTCAACATTCTACATATCATCCTGTCAATAATCTATTTTACTTAGTCAACAATCTACATGCCATTTTTCAATAATCTACTTGACATTCGTCAACAATCTACTTGTCATTCTCCAACAATCTACTTGACATTCGTCAACAAATTACGTGTCATTCTTCAACGGTCTACACATCCAATCTATCAACAATCTACATTTGCCGTTTCTAAAATTCGATGTCAGTTATTTAGTATACAATGACTATGTCACTGATGTGGTATGACAAAACATAGACCGACTCTGTGCGCGACACAAACCATGACTGAATATCGGACAATATTGACAGGTAAACCAAGGAGCAATGGGCAAGTTCGGGGATGTGTGGGCGACACTTTCTTAAGAGTAAATGGTATATTTATGAGCAAATCAAAGTTCTTATGGAGACACAATGCATTTATGGATAAACAATGCATTTATGGATAAATAAGGTAAATTTAGATAATGCAAAGTGGTTATGGACAAACCAAAGTATGTATGGGTAAAACAAAGTATCTATGTGTAAAACAAAGAGGTTATGGATATAACAAAGTGTTTATTGATAAAATAAAGTCTTTATGGATAAAACAAAGTATTTTGGATAAAATAAAGCATTTATGGATAAAACAAAGTCTTTATGGATTAAGCACAGTGTTAACGAATAAAAGAAAACATTTATGGATAAAATAAAGTCGTTATGGATAAAACAAGGTGTTATTTGATTCGCAAAATAATTATGGGTACAAAAGGTATACATAGTTAAAATAATTGACCGTTAGATTAATCAAACTACGAGAGATGTAGGTAAAATATTTTCTTTCCAAATAAATGTGTATTGCATATAATAAACAGTGTACTTCTCCCAAAAATGTTCACTGCAAACAATAAACATTGCTGGCGGAAGTAACATTGGCAATAACACATGTTAGTTTGTTGGATAAAACATAACATGTACAAATACAATAAAATATGTTTGAGAACATTGTATAAATAACATGAAATATGTATGATAACATGCAATATGTGGGGATGACATGAAACATGTATGATCAAATGAAATATGCATGATGAAATATGTATGGATAAAATTTAACATGGATGATGAAATGAAATATGTCTGAATAACATGAAATATGTTTGACGAAATATGTATGGGTAATATTAAATATGTGTGATAAAACGAAATATGTATGGATAACGTGAAATATGTATGGATAACATGAAATATTTATGGAAAATATGAAATATGTATTGATAACATGAAATATGTGTGGATAATATGAAATATGGATTGATCATATGAAGTATGTATGGATAACATGAAATATATATGGATAACATAAAATAGGTATGGATTCAAGAAATATAATGAATATAGAGCAACGGGTAACCCGTGCAAAAGATGGAGTGATGGTATCAAGAACAACCTTAGAGAAATAAATACCAACTTACAAAGTGCATTAGAAAGAACGCATAAAAAATCTTTACATCTCCTCAAAAAACTTCACTGTGGTCAATGGAGGAAGAGAAGAAGAGGAAGGGGGTTTCTTGTCAGTTCTACGTTCAGCTTGCTATTGCTGTCTGAAAGACCTACGGTCAAACCATTGTGAAAACCATAGCAAGGCCAATAGAAAATAACAAGTACGGATAACTCTCGCGAACTACTGAGACATAATAATTTTCGCAGGAGTTATACGTACCTGACTGTTTTATTGCCTATTCTGACATCCTATTCTGACATCCCATTCTGACATCTTATTCTGACATTCTATTCTGACATCCTATTCTGACATTCTATTCTGACATCCTATTCTGACATCCTATTCTGACATCCTATTCTGACATTCTATTCTGACATCCCATTCTGACATTCTATTTTGACATCCCATTCTGACATCCCATTCTGACATCCCATTCTGACATCCTATTCTGACATCCTATTCTGACATCCTATTCTGACATCCTATTCTGACATTCTATTCTGACATCCTATTCTGACATCCCATTCTGACATCCTATTCTTACATCCCATTCTGACATACTATTCTGACATCCTATTCTGACATCCTATTCTGACATCCTATTCTGACATCCTATTCTGACATCCTATTCTGACATCCTATTCTGACATCCTAAGTGTGTTTGGCTGAGTGGTTGGGGTGTGTGGGTGGGTGGTGGAGGATATGTTGGTGGGTGAGTGTTGATAGGTTATGGGAGGGGTGGAGGATGTGTGCGTGTGGGTGGGGAGATGTGTGAAGGTGGGGGATGTGTGGGTGGGTGATGGATAAGTGGATGCATGCATGTGTGCCTGGGTTTGTGTGTGGATGGGTGGGTGTGTGTGTGTGTGGAGGGATGTGTGGTGGGTGGGAGATGTGTATGTGTGGGTGGGGAGATGGTGTATGCGGGGGTGTGTGTGGGATGTGTGTGTTGGGAGATGGGTGGATGGATGGGGGCTTGTATGTGCCTGTGGGTATGTGTGTGGTTGGGTGGTGGATGTGTGTGTGGGGGACACGCGTATGGAAAGGGGATGGGTGGGTAGGTGGGGGATTTATCTCATAACATGGTAACATGCATTGTTTATGCTTACAACATTCATTTGACAATGTGTTTTTTCCCTATGTGAATGCACTATGCACTGATGAACGAAAGATGAGTGATTGGAAGGGCCGAATGTAAGACAGGCCTGTGTGCCCAATTTGTTACCCTTTGAAAATAAAGTTAGTTCCTTCGTTCGTTTCTTCGTTCGTTCCTATTCTTATATCCTATTCTTAAATCCTATTCTTAAATCCTATTCTTACATCCTATTCTTACATCCTATTCTTACATCCTATTCTTACATTCTCTTCGTACACCCTACTGCAGCAATTACTTGTCTTATTCATTGCAAGGCGGTCTGATTCTAAATCTCTCGCGGTTAATTTGGAACCCGGTATGCTGGACTGCGAGCCCGTGGTCACCACTTCCAACCTGGCAACGTGGCATCAGTCTGGATACAATCAACTATTACTGGATAAGATAAGTTACTATGTCATGATACAATGTAGTTTTACTGAACACATAAAATTGCTAAAGATCGCATAAAGTATTATTGGATCAAATAAAGCATTGCTCCGTAAATTAAGTTAAAATATGGATCTACACAATAAAAAAAAAAAAAAAACACTATTACTTGATTAAATACAGCATTATTGAATTAAGTAAAGCATTACTGAATATAATGAAGTGTTACTGAAGAAAATAAAATGTTAAAAGATTAAAATAAAATATTAATAGATAAAATAAAGAACTGCTGTAGAAACTTAAATAACTAAATAAGATGTATTACTACTGGTTGACAGAAAGTATTACTGGATTAAATAATGGTCTACTTGATAAGATAAATTACTTATAGATAAGATACATCACTACTGGATAAGATAATGACTACTGTATAAGATAAATGACTACAGAATAAGATGTATGACTACTTGATAAGATAAATGACTACTTTTTTGATTGCGTATCCTTTTTACAGACATCGCTGTCAGCACCAACATTTTACTACTGTTGTTGATGTCTTGGCAAGATTACGCTCAGTAGTTTGCCATTGCTTTCTGAGCGACCAACTCACAAACCCCCGTAAGTAACCAACGCGACACGATCCGCTACCGAACCTCGCGCAGCTGTGTTCCCCTACGTGGATATATGGGATTACGGAGAAAGTAAATGACTGTTAGATAAGATAAATGAATACTTGATAAGATAAATGACTGCTAGGTAAGATGAATGACTACTGGGTAAGATAAATGGATACGGGAACAGATGAATGACTACTTGATAAGGTAAATGACTACTGGAACAGATGAATGACTACTAGGTAATATAAATGGATACTGGAACAGATGAATGACTACTTGAAAAGATACATGACTACTGGAACAGATGAATGACTACTAGGTAATATAAATGGATACTGGAACAGATGAATGACTACTTGATAAGGTAAATGACTACTGGAACAGATGAATGACTACTACGTAAGATAAATGACTACTGGAACACATGAATGACTACTTGATAAGATACATGACTACTGGAACAGATGAATGACTACTAGGTAAGGTAATTGACAACTAAGTTAGATGAATGACTACTGGATAAGATTAATGACTACTAGATAAGATAAATGACTACCGGATACGATGAATAACTATTAGGTAAGATACATGACTACTGGATAAGATTAATGACTACTAGATAAGATACATGACTACTGGATAAGATACATGGCTACCGGGTAAGATAAATATATACTAGATAAGATTAATACCTACTGGATAAGTTGAATGACTACTGGATCAGATGAGTGACTACTGAATAAGATGGATGACTACTGGATTAGATGAATGATTACTAGATAAGAAGAATGATTACTAGGTAAAATGAATGACTGCTGAATAAGATGCATGACTATTTGGTAAGATGAATGACTATTGGATAAGATAAATGACTACTGTATAAGATGAATTAATACTAGATAAGATGAGTGTGCTACTGGATAAGATGAATGACTACTGGATCAGATGATTGACTATTTGATAAGATGAATGACTACTGAGTAAGATGGATGACTACTGGATCAGATGATTGACTATTTGATAAGATGAATGACTACTGAGTAAGATGGATGACTGCTAGATAAAGATAAGATGAATGAATACTGAATAAGATTAATGACTACTAGATAAGATAAATGGCTACTGGATAAGATACATGACTACTAGGTAAGGTGAATCACTACTAGATAAGATGAATTACTACTGAATAAGATGAATGATAAAACATGGTACAACTGGATAAAACATGGTACAACTGGATAAAACATGGTACAACTGGATAAAACATGGTACAACTGGATAAAACATGGTACAACTGGATAAAAGGAATCGCCTGGGCGCTACAGGTGGAGGGCCGGTCCGGAGTTTATGTGTAATCATTGTCGCTCTCCGCACGTCTGGTCCACACTCTAGTACGTCTGGTACACACTGTAGTACGTCGGGTCCACACTCTAGTACGTCTGATCTATACTCTAATACGTCTAGTCCACACTCTAGTACGTCGGGTCCACACTCTAGTACGTCGGGTCCACACTCTAGTACGTCTGATCTATACTCTAATACGTCTAGTCCACACTCTAGCACGTCGGGTCCACACTCTAGTACGTCGGGTCCACACTCTAGTACGTCTGATATATACTCTAATACGTCGGGTCCACACTCTAATACGTCTGGTCCACACTCTAGAACGTCTGGTCCACACTCTAGTACGTCTGGTCCACACTCTAGTACGTCTGGTCCACACTCTAGTACGTCTGGTCCACACTCTAGTACGTCTGGTCCACACTCTAGTACAGTGTTTCCAAACGTGGGGCCCACGCCCCACAGGGGGGCAATTTGACTGTTAAGGGGGGCAATTCGAAAATGGAAGAAATCGGCTGAATATAACAAAACGGGGAGACTTGAGACTGAAGTTAACTAAATTGGAACATGACATAAGATCTCTTTGCAGCAAGTATCAAGCGCAAGGATCTCACTAAATTTAAATAATAAATAATTACTAATAATTAAAATAATATAGAAAAATCTTTCATTAAAATTATTTTGTACTTGAATTTCAGTTCTCCATTATATGTTTTGAAAATTTACTTACTGTGTTTGCTCAATAATTTCCTAGTGATTTCTTCCTAAAACCTATCATTCAAGTTTCTTTAGTGAACATTTCAATTTTTGAATATTAAAAATAATGTATATGTTGGGGGGGGGGGGCATGGGGCGGGGGAGGGGGGCAATATGAATTTTAGAAAGGCTTAAGTGGGGCATGGCACAAAAAAGGTTGGGAAACACTGGTCTAGTACGTCTGGTCCACACTCTAGTAGGCCTGGTCCACACTCTAGTACGTCTGGTCCACACTCTAGCACGTCTGGTCCACACTCTAGCACGTCTGGTCCACACTCTAGCACGTCTGGTCAACACTCTAGCACGTCTGGTCCACACTCTAGCACGTCTCGTCCACACTCTGGTACAGATTTCGTGTTAGAATTGACGAATCTAAGTTTGACGCTAACTGTCATTTTCTTTGGATGTTCACAAAATGTTCTAGTGCTATACACTGTATGAATAAATAAACCCATATTTCCTATGAAACTAGAACATTATATACAGCAATACTGAGTGGCACCTTGCCGTCTTGACAAACGATATTTTGTAAAATGGGGTTTTACCTCTCCATAACAGAAATGGGTTGAATTTAGAGACCATGTGTTGCCCATGCAGCATGATCCCTCTCACGGCTTGTCCAGTGTACTCCAGAGGAAAGGTAACACCAATACGTCTGGAATATGACAAGCTTCAGAAGCTGCCGATCAGCAAAGCAATGTCCGCCTGTCGGAGCTTCCATCCTACACCAGTTGTTGACCAAGGCTTAGGGCCTAGTCTGCCCTGCCATGACATTTAGTCTTTAGGGTGCATTTCCTTCTAGGGTAAGGCTTATACCCTCCCAATTGCACTCCTCCACCAGAAGCCGTTGGCACAATATGGGGTGTCGGGTTTGATGAGCACTGCTCAGTATTCGGCGCTAACAGAAAGCAAGTAGTACCATCTACTGTCATACGGTAGCCCAGTCATATCAGACTAAGACTTGACACACAACAATAAGACAGACAAACAGCTTGCTTTGGTCATGTGATGAGAAGAGAGGCATTGGAGAACATCGTGACAACTGGAAAGATCGAGGACACGAGAGACAGAGGCAGACCAAGAGAAATGATGCTGGATGGATTGAGACGGTGGAATATCATCAACAGTGTTGATTCAGAAAACCAAAGACCGAGATTTGTGGAGAGCCATGAACGCCTACGCCAGCTGGCAGGGCACTTGATGATGATGCTATTTCCTCAAGTTGCCCTTGCCTTCTGTATTCCTATTGTAACTCTTCACCAGTTCCCTCAACTTGACCTACATTGCTACTGAACTATTTCCGTGGTTCAAGCTGTTGGGTATTTGGTATGGGAAATAAGTTGACAACCTCGCGGGTTTCTCCATCGGGTGGATATATTCTTATACACCATCAAGGAGTTAATAAACAAGTTTTGTTGAACATAGCAGTTCCCAGTCAATGCCTGCTGGCAAAGAGGTAAAGAAAAGGACACTTTATTTAATAACTTGAAGTGTCTTGGGTATGTGGTGATAACTCCGTGTTTGGATAGGTCAACGGTCACTTGCAGTGTGCTGTGATCCATATCACGCCAGTCGCGTGTGCTTCCCAAGCCGTGCCCTGCCTGGTACCTATGGTAACAGCGTCGACCAGGCAGCACGGGTCAGCAGTTAAATGTGCCCCGATGACCCACTGGGTCACGCTCGCGTTTTAACTTCCCGTGCACTGACGCCAACGCAGTGGATTCATTCCCTCTACTAGTCAACTGTACTTAAACGCGGACGTCTCGCTCAGAAAGCAATGGCAAACTACTGAACCTAACACACAGGCTAGACACGGCGACTCTCAACTGTGCCCTTAGAGTGACCGTCTGCCAGCTGCTCATTCTCAAGTCTGGCTTGTATTGGTTTTGTAGCAGTTCTGAGTTTACCTAGATAAGTGGTTCTCAACCGATGAGGAATTCCCCCAGGGGGGAATTTTAGGGTTTCCAGGGGGGGGGGGGGGGGGGATTAAGATTGTTTCAAGATCGCGTTAATACAAGAACCGATTACTTTTGATTGGTTTTCCCTTTATACTGTACGGTTCTAAAATTCAATTTATAAAGTAAGTATACCCACAAATCATGTTTTATGTGGACGTCTAGACTTGTTTTAGTATGTGCTATTAAATTGAGCTTCCATTATTACGTATACTGTGTAGGGGCGGGGGGGGGGGGGGGGTGTGCATTTTTAGGTAGGAAATACGAAAGTGGGAAATGATGTTCTGAAAATATGGTGAAGGGGGGCACGGGCCAAAAAAGGTTGAGAAACACGGACCTAGATGATCTCGCGAGGAGTCCAACTGTCTATCTCCTCACTTAATCCTGACAGGTGTGTGCGCGTGCCTTTAGCTTACCACTAACTCCCAGAGACCTAACTTGAGACCTTTAGCAAAGCGGGTACGATCGACTTTCTTTCCCATCTCAGGCTGGTCATCAAGGAACGGATTGTGTCCCTTGTACAAGATTTCCCATCTCAGGTTGGTCATCAAGGATCGGGTTGTGTCCCTTGTACAAGATTTCCCATCTCAGGTTGGTCATCCAGGAACGGGCTGTGTCCCCTGTACAAGATTTCCCATCTCAGGTTGGTCATCAAGGAACGGGTTGTGTCCCTTGTACAAGATTTCCCATCTCAGGTTGGTCATCCAGGAATGGGTTGTGTCCCTTGTTCAAGATTTCCCATCTCAGGTTGGTCATCCAGGAACGGGTTGTGTCCCTTGTTCAAGATTTCCCATCTCAGGTTGGTCATCCAGGAACGGGTTGTGTCCCTTGTACAAGATTTCTCATCTCAGGTTTACCATCCAGGAACGGGTTGTGTCCCTTGTACAAGATTTCCCATCTCAGGTTGGTCATCCAGGAACGGGTTGTGTCCCTTGTACAAGATTTCACATCTCAGGCTGGTCATCCAGGAACGGGCTGTGTCCTTTGTACAAGATTTCCCATCTCAGGTTGGTCGTCCAAGAACGGGTTGTGTCCCTTGTACAAGATTTCCTATCTCAGGTTGGTCATCCAGGAACGGGTTGTGTCCCTTGTACAAGATTTCCCATCTCAGGTTGGTCATCCAGGAACGGGCTGTGTCCCTTGTACAAGAATTCCCATCTCAGGTTGGTCATCCAGGAACGGGCTGTGTCCCTTGTACAAGATTTCCCATCTCAGGTTGGTCATCCAAGAACGGGTTGTGTCCCTTGTACAAGATTTCCTATCTCAGGTTGGTCATCCAAGAACGGGTTGTGTCCCTTGTACAAGATTTCCTATCTCAGGTTGGTCATCCAGGAACGGGCTGTGTCCCTTGTACAAGAATTCCCATCTCAGGTTGGTCATCCAGGAACGGGTTGTGTCCCTTGTACAAGATTTCCTATCTCAGGTTGGTCATCCAGGAACGGGTTGTGTCCCTTGTACAAGATTGTGTGGATTGTTTGTCCGCTCGTTTTTAAACTCGAGCACAGTCCACACATGTGCTGCTACTACTGGTGGTTGCTGCTAGTACTGGTGGTTGCTGCTAGTACTGGTGGTTGCTGCTACTACTGGTGGTTGCTGCTAGTACTGGTGGTTGCTGCTAGTACTGGTGGTTGCTGCTACTGGGGAGTGCACCAGTCTGGTGTTTGCGCCAGGTTAGCTTTCCCCATTACCAGTGTCCCTCGCCCTCAGGCGAACCCACTCCGAGTTCTGAGGTACGTGTAATTAACGTCCCCAAGCCATGGACCAGAAGTCAACATTTTAGTCAATCTGATCGGCGTAGTGATGTATAAATAAGTGAAAATAAAATAAATGAAAAAATTAGTGATGCAATTGAACTCTCTCTCTCTCTCTCTCTCTCTCTCTCTCTCTCTCTCTCTCTCTCTCTCTCTCTCTCTCTCTCTCTCTCTCTCACTAACTCTCTAACTATTATACATGATAAAATCAAGTGGCATACAAAATGATTCCTCGTAATATGAAAGATGAGAATACATAAAAAAATATGGAATAGCATGTTACATGACATGCGTGGGCTCAACTCTCTCTCTCTCTCTCTCTCTCTCTCTCTCTCTCTCTCTCTCTCTCTTTACCTACCCACACTCTCACACTCATTCACTCTCTCTCTCTCTCTCTCTCTCTCTCTCTCTCTCTCTCTCTCTCTCTCACTCACTAACTCTCTCACTTACTCTACAGTAATTTACATGAATTCGTTTTATGCATGTTAAAATCAAGTGCACCATAATGATAATATGAAAATGAGAATACACAAAACATATGGAACACCATGTTAGATGACATGCGTGCGCTCAACTCTCTCTCTCTCTCACTCTCTCTCTCTCTCTCTCTCTCTCTCTCTCTCTCTCTCTCTCACACACACACACACACACACACACACACACATGTACATACACACACACCCACACACAACATACACACGCAAATACACACATATACCCACGCACATACACACACCTACACACATCCACATACTTAAGCACATGTACTCACATAACACCCGAATATACACTCCCTCGCATACACTGCATGCATGCACACTTACACACACACGAAGATATACAATACATACACGAGCACACACACACACACACACACACACACACACACACACACACTCATCCATACACACATATGCACACGCACATGCATATAAACGCATGTAAACACATGAACGCACACCTTAACACACGTACAGACATACACACAGAGGCACACACAGATACACACATGTACACACACATATACACCCATACACACATGTACACACACATATACACCCATACACACATACAGACATGCACACACATTCATCCACACTTTCTCATGCACTCTCTCATTCACCCACGCCCTCTCTTGTGCACACTCACTCGCTCTCACACTCACTCATTCGCGCACAAATTCTCTCTCACTCACTCACGCTCCCTTACTCATTCACTTACTCGCTGACTCTCTAACTCACACTCACTCACTAACTTTCACACTCTATCACACAGACAGGCAGACACACAACACACCCACTCTCTCAGATTCACTCATTCTCTAACTAAATCTCTCACACATATGTCCACACACACTCACTCACTTTTACACTCACTCAGGCACATGCGCATGCATACTCTCTCACTCTCACTCATACTAATTCTTCCACTCACACTCTTTCTCACTCACTCTCTCACCCACTGTCTCGCTCACACACATACAGTGAAGAATGATAGTGGAAAAATGGTACCAGTAGGTGACTTATAGAGGCATATAGTCTGTATGAAGTAAGTATTGAAAGAGTTTTCGGTTGAATGTGTAGGGACTCATTGGAGTTTTCAGATCTGGTGGAAGGCTATTCCACAAGTGAGCACCAGAATATGCGAAACAAGTTTTGTATAAGTCCAATCTAGGCTTAGGAAGCTGTAATAAATTTAAGCGCTTACTGTTCATTGCATTAGATTGAATTAACGGTAGAAGATACTCTGGGGTATTTTCAGATATAATTTTATTCACTAATTTGGCTTTGTTAAAAAGGAAGCGCTTTCGAAGTGGTAGAAGTCTTAGATGGCTGTACAATTTATTACTTTACGCTTTATGCTAGAAACTAGACGTATAGCGCGGTTTTGAAGCGAACACAATCGTTTCATATTATATTTAGGGCAACCATCCCAGACTGTGGAACAATAATCGAGAGGTGATTGGATATAGGATGCATAGAATAGATCATGGGATAGTTGCGGAATCACAGACAATCACAGGCAATCAAAGACAATCACAGACATCTACAGTTAGGGCTTTTGGTTTGGTAATAGGTGATTGTCACTAGAAGGGATTCATTCTCCTCGCTGAGAGAGAGAGAGAGAGAGAGAGAGAGAGAGAGAGAGAGAGAGAGAGAGAGAGACAGACAGACAGACAGACAGACAGACAGAGACAGAGAGAGACAGAGAGACAGAGAGAGACAGAGAGACAGAGAGACAGAGACAGAGAGACAGAGACAGAGACAGAGAGGAAGCGGGCAGGGGGAGGAGAGACAGCGACGACCCCCAGGCGTCTCCTGGAAAACTTCACCCGTGAACTAATGGCGGAGTCAGGAAACGAACTGACACCGTTCTTAGTGCCAGGCGGGCGGGTTAGTCATTCCGCCGTGGAGACCCCTCCCCGCTGTACAGAAGTATAGGTTGGTGGAGTAACAGGATTATACGAGTCAATGATTACATCATGACAGAATTATACAAGTCAATGATTACATCATGACAGAATTATACAAGTCAATGATTACATCATGACAGGATTATACAAGTCAATGATTACATCATGACAGAATTATACAAGTCAATGATTACATCATTACAGGATTATAGAAGTCAATGATTACATCATTACAGGAGTCTAGGATTAGGGCCCTCCGTGGCCGAGTGGTTTGATTCCTGGCTACATACTTCGTTTCACTAGCGCAGTTTTCACCCGGGGGTCGTCGCTTGAGCTACGGAGTTCTTTCTTTGTGTGACGTTTTCAGCAGACCTCTCTGGGGAAAGAGACTGATACGAATGGGATAAAACCCGGTGCAATGAAGTCGTGCCACTTGTCGTTTAAACCTGTTTTTTTTTTGTTTTTGTTTTTTTAGGATTATAGAATTTTTGTTTTTTCTTTGCGTATTCCTTACGGGACGTTGCAGTCTATACCAGCATTTTTCAGCTGCCGTTGATGTACTAGGCAAGTGTTACGTTCAGTAGTTTGCCATTGCTTTCTGAACGACCGGCTCCCATACCAGCACGTTATAACACAACGCGACACGGTCTGCTGCACAAATCGGTCGCAGCTGAGCTTCGAACGCCTGGCACCCGGCTAACGAACCACGTTCGCAAGCCTTTAGCCACGGAGCAGGCTTATGGAATTAGCGATCGAAAGAAAAAGAAGAAGGAGGAGAATTATAGAATCAGCAATCGAAAAAAGAAGACGAGGGGCATTATAGAATTAGCTATCGAAAAAAGATGAAGGAGGAAGATTACAGAATTAGCTATGGAGAAAAGAAGAAAATTATAGAATTATGATCGAAAAACGAAGAAGAAGGAAGATTATAGAATCAGTGATAGAAAAACGAAGAAGAAGGGGGATTATAGAATTAGCGATCGAAATTAGAAGAAGGAGGAGGATTATAGAATTAGTGATCGAAAAAGAAGAAGGATTATAGAATTAAAAGATGTATACTTGGAATGTGATCAACATCAAACAATTAGTAAAATGAGCCACATCACGAAGATGTTGCTAAGAATTATCATGCAAAGAGTTAGGAAGAAAATACAACCTGAAATCGGAGAAGAACAATGTGGGTTTATAGATGGCAATGGTACAGTAAATGCTGTGTATATGCTTAGAACAGTTATTGAACGTGCTATATAACTAAACAAAGATCTATTTCTTTGCTTTATTGACTACACAAAGGCTTTCAATAAAGTGAGACATGTCAACATGATAAGGATGATTGAAGATCTACAAATTGATGGGAAAGACATTAGATTTATAAAAACTATATATTGGAAACAACAAGCTGCCATAAGGATTGATAATGAAGTGGAACAATATCAGCCTATTAAGAGAGGTGTTAGGCAGGGATGTGTAATGTCTCCAGATCTTTTTTCCCTGTACATTGAAAAATGTTTCAGAAATATAGAAGATATGAAAGGAATCATCATTGGGGGACGAAACATCAACAATATTAGATATGCAGATGATACAGTATTGATTGCAGACAATGAACAGGACCTGCGACATTTAGTAGATGCGGTTGTTGCACACAGTGAACAACTGGGGTTACAATTGTAAGAAGACACAGATTATGGTCGTCACTAGGAAGAACGAAATATCACAATATAATATACAAGTAAATGGGAATATTCTTCAACAAGTGAATAGGTATAATTATCTCGGAACAGTAATAACATCTGCTGGGAGATGCCTTGAAGAGATTAGAACACAAAACGCTACGGCGAAGGTAGCCTTTTGCAAGATGAAAAACATCCATCCATCATGTGCCATGCCGGTAAGCGTGGGCGGTCATGTTCTGCCATCTCACTCGATCAACAGAGTCGTGGATCAGTTCCGTGTTTCTGTCTCGACCATGCCACAAGGCCAAGCCATCCAGATACTTGTTTCTAGGTCTTCCCCTTGGTCTGTTCCCCTCGATCTTACCAGTTGTCACCAAGTTCTCCAAATCATTTCTTCTCATAACATGCCCAAAAAATTGTGACTGTCTACGTCTAATGTCTCTGATCAGTTTACGATCTTCATTTGTTTCTTGAAGGACTTGTTCATTGGTCTTTCTGGCTGTCCATGGTATTCTTTGCATTTTCCTCAGAAACCACATTTCTACAGCCATCAGATGTTTTTCAGCCTGGCTGCTCATTGTCCAAGCTTCACATCCATATAAAAGTACAGGTTCTATGTAGCATCTCAACACTCTTTTTCTCGTTTCAATTGACATCTTTTTATTGGTCAGTATGTTTTTCATCTTGCTAAAGGCTACTTTTTCCATGGCGATTCTTGTTCTAATCTCTTCAAGGCATCTCCCATCAGATGTTATTACTGTTCCGAGATAATTGTACCTGCTCACTTGTTGAAGTATATTCCCATTTACTTGTATATTACATTGTGGTATTTCGTCCTTCCTAGTGACGACCATAATCTGTGTCTTTTTACAATTTAATTCTAACCCTAGTTGTTCACTGTGTGTAACAATCGCATCTACTAAATGTTGCAGGTCCTGTTCATTGTATGAAAAACATACTGACCAATAAAAAGATGTCATTTGCGACGATAAAAAGAGTGTTGAAGTGCTACATAGAACCTGTGCTTTTATATGGATGTGAAGCATGGAAAATGAGCGGGCAAGCTGAAAAACATCTGATGGCTGTAGAAATGTGGTTTCTGTGGACAATGCAAAGAATACCATGGACAGACAGAAAAACCAATGAACAAGTCCTTCAAGAAACAAATGAAGATCGTAAACTGATTAGAGACATTAGACGTAGACAGTCACAATTTGTTGGGCATGTTATGAGAAGAAATGACTTGGAGAACTTGATGACAACTGGCAAGATCGAGGGGAAAAGAACGAGAGGAATACAGAGAAGTAAATACCTGGATGGCTTGGACACGTGTTATGAGTGAGGCAAGAACACAGAGCTTATCCACGACTTTGGTGATCGAGTGAAAAGGCGAATCATAACCGACCACGCTTATCGGCATGGCACATGATGGATGGATGGATATGTACAGAATTGCGACATTAGAAAGTTTTAGAATTATAGAACTAACGGAGTAAAGTAGAGTTATAGAACTGATGGATTAAAGCATTAACAGGTGAAATAAGTATATAAATATATGATTGACAAGTTATATAATCATATACTACAGGATTAAATAAATAAAGAATGATATAATTAAATAATTATACAATTTTGGAATTACAGGATTACATGGTTACAGAATTACAGGATTGTAGAACTGCAGGATTATATATTTAACATTAAAGTAATGTGGAATGTAAGAAATCGGGGATTGTATAATGTCTGCATTCGAGAATTCCAGGGCCACGGTTTTATCGCTAGTGGAATCAAACAAACTACATTGCCCGTAAGGGCGCCGCCCTAGCGTAGTGGCTGCACGCTCGCCTTGCGGCCCAGTGGTCGTGGGTTCCAACCTCTGGTATTGGGGCAAATTGTAAAATGCACCTCTACTCACAAGGCGAGCCAGTTGACCGTGGTACCAGTAAATATGTTGGGAAGTTAAGACGGCCCGCGTGACTTTGATCACTTCATGCACTCACGATACTGAAGAACTCATGAGACTTCTGGTCCACATTGAGGATAGGCGGTTCAGCTGAGGCCACTGGAGTGGTTTTGCTTCTGACAACGGTTTGCTTACGCATTTTTCTCTCATTTCTCTTTCAGTCACCCAGCTACTGAATTAAGTGGTTGGAGCGACACTGTGAGCTTTGGATGTCGTGTGGAGTGCTTTTACATATGTCCGTGGTTTTGTGTTGTGAGCTGCATGTTCAGAAAATGGCGGCGGCAGGTTGCTGAACTAGCTAGTTTTGTATTATGCAGTAATGTGTGTGAAGCTGCATCTATTCTAATGACTGCCGCTTCAATCGACACTGAACTGTAATTTTCGTCGCGGACTGTAGTGTTGACATTTTGGTAGCGGCATTATGCATTCACTTGCCTGTGAGTGATATTGTTTTGTCGATACTGCTGTTTATTCTACTTTTCACATGGGGCAGTGAGGAGCATTTTGTGTGATATTCACTGGCACAGGGACGGAGCATTATGGAGGTGACCCTTTGCCGTGAAGTTGGAACCGCGACCATCTAACATCATGCACGGAGTACCGATTGATTTCTCCATTTGTGACTGTAGCATCATATACACTCTGTTTCCATGAATCTGTCAGGCCGGAGGGAGAATTGTGAAGGAGGACTCTGGCCGGAGGGAGAATTATGAAGGAGGACTCTGGCCGGAGGGAGAATTGTGAAGGAGGACTCTGGCCGGAGGGAGAATTATGAAGGAGGACTCTGGCCGGAGGGAGAATTGTGAAGGAGGACTCTGGCCGGAGGGAGAATTGTGAAGGAGGACTCTGGCCGGAGGGAGAATTATGAAGGAGGACTCTGGCCGGAGGGAGAATTGTGAAGGAGGACTCTGGCCGGAGGGAGAATTATGAAGGAGGACTCTGGCCGGAGGGAGAATTGTGAAGGAGGACTCTGGCCGGAGGGAGAATTGTGAAGGAGGACTCTGGCCGGAGGGAGAATTGTGAAGGAGGACTCTGGCCGGAGGGAGAATTGTGAAGGAGGACTCTGGCCGGAGGGAGAATTATGAAGGAGGACTCTGGCTGGAGGGAGAATTGTGAAGGAGGACTCTGGCCGGAGGGAGAATTATGAAGGAGGACTCTGGCCGGAGGGAGAATTGTGAAGGAGGACTCTGGCCGGAGGGAGAATTGTGAAGGAGGACTCTGGCCGGAGGGAGAATTGTGAAGGAGGACTCTGGCCGGAGGGAGAATTGTGAAGGAGGACTCTGGTGCTTTTGTTGAGACCACAAGTAGCCTGACTATGGAAGTCATGGCAGTAAGTAAAGCAATAACATGGCTCGAGACACAGACATTCACTAGGGCATGTTTCCTTAGCGACTCAATGAACATGATCAAGAGGATAGAGATGGGGTGGATCCGAAGAGAGTGGTTGCTGTCTCTGGAGAGGTCTCGGCTGGCAAAGATTAGTTTCATCTTCGTGCCAGGGCATGCGGGAGTACAAGGAAATGAGCGGGCTGACAAGCTTGCAGGTAAGGCTACTGTGGAAGGCGGACGCGCCATGGACCAGGCTGACATTCTGAATGCTCTACGAGAAGTAAGACTTTTGCGAGAACCAAGTGATGACTATGAATTTACAACCATGGCCAGACTGCGAAAACAGCAAATTACCCTCCCCACCACCCTCCTCAACATCCTCTCCACCAACCTCCTCAACACTCTCCACACCACTCTCCTCAACACTCTCCTCAAAACCCTCCTCAACACTCTCAACCAACCTCCTCACCACCCTCCTCAACACTCTCCTCACAACCCTCCTCACCACCCTCCTCACCACCCTCCTCAACAGCCCCCTCACCACCCTCCTCACCACTCTCCTCACCACCCTCCTCAACAGCCCCCTCACCACCCTCCTCAACAGCCCCCTCACCACCCTCCTCAACAGCCCCCTCACCACCCTCCTCAACAGCCCCCTCACCACCCTCCTCAACAGCCCCCTCACCACCCTCCTCAACAGCCCCCTCACCACCCTCCTCAACAGCCCCCTCACCACCCTCCTCAACAGCCCCCTCACCACTCTCCTCACCACCCTCCTCAACAGCTCCCTCACCACTCTACTCACCACTCTCCTCACCACCCTCCTCAACAGCCCCCACACCACCCTCCTCAACAGCCCCCTCACCACTCTCCTCAACAGCCCCCTCACCACTCTCCTCACCACTCTCCTCACCACCCTCCTCAACAGCCTCCTCACCACCCTCCTCAACAGCCCCCTCACCACCCTCCTCAACACTCTCCTCACCACCCTCCTCAACAGCCCCCTCATCACTCTCCTCACCACCCTCCTCAACAGCCCCCTCACCACCCTCCTCAACAGCCCCCTCACCACCCTCCTCACCACTCTCCTCACCACCCTCCTCAACAGCCCCCTCACCACCCTCATCAACAGCCCCCTCACCACCCTCCTCAACAGCCCCCTCACCACCCTCCTCAACATCCCCCTCACCACCCTCCTCAACAGCTCCCTCACCACCCTCCTCAACAGCCCCCTCACCACCCTCCTCAACAGCCCCCTCACCACCCTCCTCACCACTCTCCTCACCACCCTCCTCAACAGCCCCCTCACCACCCTCCTCAACAGCCTCCTCATCACCCTCCTCAACACTCTCCTGACCATCCTCCTCAACAGCCTCCTCACCACTCTCCTGACCATCCTCCTCAACAGCCTCCTCACCACTCTCTTCAGCACTCACCTCAACAGCCCAGGCTGGAAGCAGACGACACAGGAGAAGCTCTAGTCACGTGCCCACTGCTGGCTGTGGACGATCCAACATGGCGCCCTCCCGGGGTCGCTTCGGTGCAGACTGCTTTCCCCGGCGCCTCCACGGACCAGACTCTGATCTCAGCTTGTGAAACTGAACACAGTTTGAAATTTTGCATTTTTACTGGCAAGTTTTCTAAATCAAGGTCAAACGTAGGTCGTGATGATGCGTGGAGTAAACAACTGCGGCCATTGTGTTTACAAGACATCCACGAGATCCCAGCGTGCCGGAACACCGGAAGTCGCTTGTGCGCAAGGCGGCACGCATGGACAACGACAGGCAGATGCCAGAGCCGCGAGATGCAAACCCCGAGCGATGACAGAGACGGGGCAGGCTGCCGCTGATATGTGGACCGGAGGGCAGGGGGCAGACTTCAGCCCAGATCTGGACGGGAGGGGAGGAGGCAGTTCGGGGCATGGGATGTTTATTGGATGCCCTGATACTTGGTGGGTTGAGTGAGTTCGGGAATGGACGACCCACAAATGCGTGGACCAGATAGCTGGCAATGCAACCACTGCAACAAGGTTGCATGAATGTTTAACAATGAGGGAGTGAGAGGGCGAGAGAGAGAGAGAGAGAGAGAGAGAGAGAGAGAGAGAGAGAGAGAGAAAGAGAGAGAGAGAGAGAGATGAAGAGAGGGGGGGGCGAAGAAGTGTGGGGAAAGAAACACAGCGACAGGGAGATGGAGGAAAACAGAAAGGGACTGAGAAAGAGATAATAGAAATAGATTGATATAGGTGGACAGACAGACAGACAGACAGACAGACAGACAGACAGACAGACAGACAGACAGACAGACAGACAGACAGACAGAGGGAATAGCCGAGAAAATAATGGTGTGTGGAAAACCCATAGACGATCTAACTAATGAATTCAATCAGAGGTGGGAGTACGGACAACCTAGCCTTCTGTGTCGAATTAGACCAGGAACAATTTGCAGCGCAAATACACCACCGCTTTGTGCACATCGAAGATTAGAACACACCAGTCTAACTGCGCTAGGTAATGAGTGTGTTAGGACGCTTGGCCAAACAAACCTACCCCGTGTATCATCAACAAGTCCCAAACCGGCAGTTTCCACGTCTACAGCAAAGATTAGCCTTCAGATGCAGTGAAGTCTGGTCACGGGGTCACAGAGTACACAAATCAAATGTTAACGAGGAAGAACATCTAGTTATCAGTTATCAGTTATCAGTTGGGGTATCTTCATTGCACTCCGGACATGTCCATAGGTGCTCAGATCCTCCCACCAGCATATGCATCAGCGTCCGGTGGCTAATAGTGCCAGTTCTGTGTTGGTTGACGAGGCGCTTTGTTTTCCCGATGTACCTCTCGCGTCTGGCTGTGCCGATTCTTACTCCCAAGTCTTTCATCCTGGACAGCGATGTGGATTTACTGACGTCAAAGTCCTCTGTTCTCGCCATATCTTTAAGGACGTTAATAACATCGGCACGATCCTTGGGCTGGCCATCTACAGGGGGTGCAGAGCCAGCCAGTTTATCAGCTCGTTCATTTCCCTCGACTCCCGCATGTCCCGGGACGAAGATGAAGGTGACTTTACGGACAACAGAATTCCGCAACGACTCAGTCCACTGTCTACGTACAGATCCAGCTTCGACCTTCTGAATCATGCTCATTGAATCACTTAGTACACACACGTTGGTATAATGCTGTGATTCCAGCCATATGAAAGCCTGTGTAACTGCCATCACCTCCATCGTCATACTGCTCGTGGTCATAGAGTGGGCACCACTGGATTCTTGAACGGTTCGGCCCGATGAACGGGCTGTAAATGCCCACGCACTTCTCTGCTGCTTTACAACAGATCCATCTGTATAGATGAGCACTTCGGGGCTATCTGAGTGTTCATAGATGAGCGCGTTGACCTCTGCATTGACAGCGGCAGGGTTCTGCTCTCTGCACCGTCTGTCGAGTGTGATAATGCAGGAGAAAGTGCACTTAAAAGCTGGAGGCACCGGCACCCATTCCTTGCCGGGGTTGATACTGGTAAGACTGCAGACCTGTCTGATGACATCTTCCGCCCGACCCATCCATGATTTGCCCCTCTTTAGCCTGTCACCCTTTTCTCTGAATATAGCGTCATGCAGAGGGTGATGCTCATCTGCACTTATTTTTAGGTATGCACGAGCTCTCCAGATCTTGATCCTGTGTTCCATTGTCGGGAAGTCAAGGAGGTATCTCAGTGCTACACAGCTGGTGTCTCTCGTCCAGCCCAAAATGATGCGCATGGCTTCATTTTGTACCTTTTCAAGTCTTCCAATCTGTGTAGGGCTGACAGTGAGGATGGCCAGGGCATACTCGATGCGTGAAAACACCAGTCCTTGGAACAAAAGTATTAGCAGTCTTTGTTCGATATTGGCAGTCGCCATGACTCTCATTGCTGACAAACCTTTTCGAGCTTTCGTTATGACATAATCGACATGATCTCTGAAGGACAGGCTTCGATCAAGCCTCACGCCAAGATATGTCATTGACTAGGTTCTACTCAAAAGGCTCCCACCCATTCTCACTGCCGGCAGGTCTGTGTTCACAATATGGTTGTTTAGTGAGAACCATGTAACCGTTGCCTTTGCAGGGTTGACAAGGGCATCGGCATCAGCACACCATGAGGAAATTCGATCTAGTTCGCCCTGCATATCATTGGCAACCGCCTGTCTATCTCGACCCTGTCGATACACGAGGATGTCGTCAACGAATGACAGAGTCCTACCCCTCCCATCCAACTGTTGTTCAGTGATCGGCACCGTATACACGTTGAGTAGTACTGGTGACAGTGGTGAACCCTGCGGCAATCCTGGACATATTGTTATCGGCTCAGAAGACCAACTCCCGCATCTTAGCACCACCTTCCTTTGGAGCAGAACTGCAGCTATCCATCGTACAAGGTGAGGGTGCACTTTCAGTCTGAGGAGGGTTTGCATCAAGTGCTCGAAAGATACTCTGTTATATGCGTCCTCTAAGTCTATGGCGGCCGCACATGTCTCTTCTCTGACCTGAAATCCTTCGTAAACATCTTGAGCAAAGACCGCCGCATTCAGCCATGACTCTTTGTTGCGTCTGTATCCTCCAAGTGTGGGCGGGAAGCAGCCGAGTTTTTCCAAGTCACAAGCAAGTCTGTGTGCTACAATTTTCTCCAGTAACTTGCCAACAGTGTTCTGCATCGTAATGATTCTGTAGCGTTATTAAATGTCCTGATACAAACCTGACAGCGTTATTAAATGTCCGATACAAACCTGACAGCGTTATTAAATGTACTGATACAAACCTGACAGCGTTATTAAATGTCCGATACAAACCTGAACGTATTATTAAATGTCCCGATACACAACTGAACGTGTTGTTAAATATGACGTAACAAATCTACTGTTGTTTAAATCTCATCATATAAAACTGACAGCGTCATCAGATGTACCGACTTGCTCTGTTGTTAGATGTTCCGACATTAAACTGCTGTGTCACCAGATGTTCCAATATTAAACTGACCGTGTCATTAGATGTTCCGACATTAAACTGACCGTGTCATTAGATGTTCCAATATTAAACTGACCGTGTCATTAGATGTTCCAACATTAAACTGACCGTGTCATTAGATGTTCCAATATTAAACTGACCGTGTCATTAGATGTTCCAATATTAAACTGACCGTGTCATTAGATGTTCCGATATTAAACTGACCGTGTCGTTAGATGTTCCGATATTACACTGACCGTGTCATTAGATGTTCCAACATTAAACTGACCGTGTCATTAGATGTTCAAACATTAAACTGACCGTGTCATTAGATGTTCCAACATTAAACTGACCGTGTCATTAGATGTTCCGATATTAAACTGACCGTGTCATTAGATGTTCCGATATTAAACTGACAGTGTCATTAGATGTTCCAACATTAAACTGACCGTGTCATTAGATGTTCCAACATTAAACTGACCGTGTCATTAGAAGTTCCAACATTAAACTGACCGTGTCATTAGATGTTAGTTAGTTAGTCGCAGTTCCATCTTCACAGCAACGGGTCGTCCCCATTATGCTCCGTTCCTGTGCCAGTGAATATCACACAAAACGCTCCCCACTGCCCAATGTGAAAAGTAGACAAACATCAGCCCGCACAGATACACTGTGTATAATGCCGCCGCCAGAATGTCAACACACCAGTCCCCCACGAAACACCCAATTCATCTCTGATGGAATCGGCAGTCATTTTCCTATCTGAATGTTTTCTAGATGTTCACCTACACAGTCCATGAACATACAGTTCATCACCGACGGCAGTGGCAGTCAACCAGAAGCCCAGCAGCCACGCATTTCTGCATAAGGCAAAAACCGGTCAACTCTGGGACATAGCCACCTGCCATCGCTCCGAACATGCAGTCACGTTCCAAAAATAAAAACTTGGGCAGATTCAAAAGCACTTCACATGAAACTCACAGCTCACAGTGTCGCGCCACGCACTCACTCAGTAGCAGGGCGACGGAACCATCAAGCCTCCTTAGTCGCCTCTTACGACATGCGTGGTAGGCTACAGTGTTGCTATTCTTTGCTTCCCTTATGGGCCCCGGCAACACACGGGAGGTCATTAGATGTTCCAACATTAAACTGACCGTGTCATTAGATGTTCCGACATTACACTGACCGTATCATTAGATGTTCCGACATTACACTGGCCGTGTCATTAGATGTTCCGACATTACACTGACCGTGTCATTAGATGTTCCGACATTACACTGACCGTGTCATTAGATGTTCCGACATTACACTGGCCGTGTCATTAGATGTTCCGACATTACACTGACCGTGTCATTAGATGTTCCGACATTACACTGACCGTGTCATTAGATGTTCCAATATTAAACTGACCATGTCATTAAACGTTCCAACATTAAACTGACCGTGTCATTAGATGTGCCGACATTAAACTGACCGTGTCATTAGATGTTCCGACATTAAATTGACCGTGTCATTAGATGTTCCGACATTAAACTGACCGTGTCATTAGATGTTCCTACATTAAACTGACCGTGTCATTAGATGTTCCGACATTAAACTGACCGTGTCATTAGATGCTCCTACATTAAACTGACTGTGTTGTTAGATGTAATGACAGTAAATTACTGTGTTGTCAGATATCCCGATATAAAACTGACCATGTTGATAGATGTCCGGATATAAAACTGACCGTGTTTTCATAAATCCCGATATAACACTGAGCGTCTTGTCAGAAATCCCATTATGCTTGCTTGCTTGCTTGTGTTCGTTGGCTTGAGCTCCAACGCGAAGTCCTGTATGTCGGATGAAGGCATCCTGTTGTCCAACATCAGTATGATGTCATACAGGACCTGAGGTTTGCGTGAGTATCCGTTGTCCCATGTCTGGCTTATTGGTGTGCAGACTGGTGGTTCCTCGCCATACAGGCAGACACTCTCCGACTTCGGAGGAATCGGCGATCCTATTGACTTCAGCCAGGACCCCGAAGGGACCTGTTGCCCAGGACGCTCGGCGAGGACGCGTCAATAGGTCTTGGCCAGTATATAACCCGGCCCTGGTGCCTTGGAAACACCTCTGCGTCCCAAATCCCATTATAAAACTGACCGTGTTGCTAGAAATCCCGATATAAAACTGACTGTGTTGTTAAATGTTCCGACATTAAACTGACTGTGTTGTTAAATGTGCCGACATTAAACTGACTGTGTTTCTAGATGTAATGACATTAAACTGACTGTGTTTCTAGATGTAATGACATTAAACTGACTGTGTTTCTAGATGTAATGTCATTAAACTGACTGTGTTTCTAGATGTAATGACATTAAACTGACTGTGTTGTTAAATGTCCGACATTAAACTGACTGTGTTGTTAAGTGTCCCGTCAAAGCTGAGAAACATCTGATAGCAGTGGAAATGTGGTTTCTGAGGAAAATGCAAAGAATACCATGGACAGACAGAAAAACTAATGAACAAGTCCTAATCGAAATAAATGAAAACCGTAAACTGATTAGAGAAATTAGATGTAGATAGTCACGCATTTTTGGACACGTTATGTGAAGAAATAAATTGGAGAACTTGGTGACAACTAGGAAGATTGAGGGGAAAAGAACTAGGGAAGGTAGAGAAGTAAATACCTGGATGGCTAGCCACGTGGTATTGGTCGAGACAAGAACATTGATCTGATCCACGACTCTGGTGATCGCGTGAGTTGGCTAAACACGACCGCCCACGCTTGTCGGTATGGCACATGATGGATGGATGCAAGCTAACGATGTGATCATCCAGTGCCTTACCGGCTGGCGTGGGCAATCATGCCTCTCCACAAATGATGATCCCCGACGTCATGGATCAATGAGTGTGTCGACTTCCATCCGTGCCATGATACAAGTCTGTCAAGAATCTTCTCAAGCTGTCTTCCTCTGTCTCACTTTCCTTAAATCTTACCAGTTGTCACAACATGTTACAGTTTTTGTCTTCTCATAACGTGGCCAAAAAACGATGACTGCTTCTTTCTGATGTTTGTGATAAGTTGTCTTTATGACCTTGGTTTTCTCGAAACGTCTAATTACTCATTTTGGCTGTCTAATTAATGTTCAGCATTCGTCTATACAACCACATATCCGAGTCTTCCAGGGATTTTTTCACCTGTTTAACAATTGTCCATGATTTGCAGCCGTATGTTAAAACTGGTTCTGGGTAACATGCACGAACACTTGTCCTGATTGTCAAGGACAGTGACTTATTGCACAAACATGTTCTTCGTTTCATCGGATTCAGTTTTTACTTGTCCTGACCGGTCTCTGTGGCTAAGGGCTTGCGAACGCGGTTTGTGAGCCCGTGTATCCGGGTTCGAAACACAGCGGTGCTGGTGTTTTCGAAAAAGGTATAGGAGCCGGTCGTTCAGAAAGCAATGGCAAACTACTGAACGTAAAATTTGCCCATGAATCACGAACAGCGAAAATGATAGGGTTGACTGCTACGTCCTGTGAAGGACATGCAACTTAATAAAAGTTTGCTCTTTATCTGTTCCGTGGCGACGGTATTACAATTCGTAATCCCGCATACCCGCGTTCCAAACACAGCTGCGGGCGATTTGGTAGCAGACCGTTTAGCATTGGGTGTTTTACGAAATCGTATGGGTGCCGGTCGTTCAGAAAGCAATGGCAAAATACTGAACGTAAAAGTGCAAGAGATCAAAACAGCAAATTTTGTGGTGTTGACTGCGACGTACTGTAAACAATATCCAGCTAAATGTTTTATTTACTCTGCTCTTTATCTCAGTGATGTATCTTCCATCTGATGTTTTTCCATGTGCCTAGATATCTGAATTTCTGCAATTGTCCCAAAATAACGCCCTGTACTTTAATTTGCACATTTAAGCACAATGCATATCTTTGATATCACCATGACTTCTGTCTTTCTATTATTCTAACTAAGGCCCATTTTTTTTTTACTTTCTACAACCATTGTATCTATCATTTCCTGTAGATCATTCTGATTTGTTACTATCAAGACGGTGCCGTCAGCATAACGTAAGTTATTTATATTACGTGAACCAACCAGGATCCCTGACATATTTTCTGTAGATCTCATCATATATTCACTGTACAATGAGAACAAATCAGGAGACAATACACAACCTTGTCTGACGCCCTTCTTTATACACTGAAATATTCCTACCAGGTTGTTGATTCTTATGGCTGCTGTTTGCTGCCAATGTATGAATTTTTATTATTGGCAGATCTTTTGCCGTCGACGTTCAGCTGCTCTAGTAGTTGTATTATTTCTTCATGCTCACATGATCAAATGTTTTTGTGCAGTCTATGAAGCATAAGTATAGATCTGTTTTGATTTCTATAGATTGTTTTCTTTTAGTGTGCTGAGATTATAAATATATATAGCTTTGTTGTGTGATATTACATAGAACGTGTCCATTGTCTCATTGTGAAACTAAAGATGTGATATTACATAGAACGTGTCCATTGTCTCATTGTGAAACTAAAGATGTGATATTACATAGAACGTGTCCATTGTCTCATTGTGAAACTAAAGATGTGATATTACATAGAACGTGTCCATTGTCTCATTGTGAAACTGAAGATGTGATATTATACAGAACATGTCCATTGTCTCATTGTAAAACGGAAGATGAGATATTATATATTAGGTGTCCACTGTCTCATGGTAAAATCGAAGATGTGATATTATATAGAACATGTCCATTGTCTGAATGTAAAACTGAAGACGTAATATTACATAGAACATGTCCATTGTCTAAATGTAAAACTGAAGATGGGATTTTACATAGAACATGTCCACTGTCCTAATGTGAAACCGAAGATGGGATTTTACATAGAACATGTCCACTGTCCCAATGTAAAACTGGAGATGGGATTTTTACATAGAACATGTCCACTGTCCCAATGTAAAACTGAAGATGGGATCTTACATAGAACATTTCCACTGTCCCAATGTAAAACTGAAGATGGGATCTTACATAGAACATTTCCACTGTCCCAATGTAAAACCGAAGATGGGATCTTACATAGAACATGTCCACTGTCCTAATGTAAAACCGAAGATAGGATTTTACATAGAACATGTCCACTGTCCCAATGTAAAACCGAAGATGGGATCTTACATAGAACATTTTCACTGTCCCAATGTAAAACCGAAGATGGGATCTTACATAGAACATGTCCACTGTCCTAATGTAAAACCGAAGATGGGATCTTACATAGAACATTTCCACTGCCCCAATGTAAAACCGAAGAAGAAAATCCAAGGCTGCCATAGACTGGGCTGTCATTGATTGTCGCAGGTTCGCGAAATTAAGACATCTTTCAGCTCTAGCCAGCTCTCTTCTCTTCCACAGGCATAGACCATGATGGAATTCAAGATGTCCATGATGCCGGAGTACTTTCATAGCGGAGGCGGCGCCAAGTTGGATGACTCGATCAAGTCCCTGCCCAGCGGCGACTACTCGCACATGAAACCTTACAGCAACCACGAACTGGGCCCTACCAGGTCGCAGCAGCACCAGATCCTCATCTCGGGCCAGAACCAGCTGTCTGCGGGAGGTGAGTGTCTTCTGTGGGTGTGAGGACAGTTAGGTGGTCCACAACATGGGTGTGTGTGAGGACAGTTAGGTGGTCCACAACATGGGTGTGCGTGAGGACAGTTAGGTGATCCACAACATGGGTGTGAGGACAGTTAGGTGATCCACAACATGGGTGTGAGGACAGTTAGGTGATCCACAACATGGGTGTGAGGACAGTTAGGTGGTCCACAACATGGGTGTGTGTGAGGACAGTTAGGTGGTCCACAACATGGGTGTGCGTGAGGACAGTTAGGTGATCCACAACATGGGTGTGAGGACAGTTAGGTGATCCACAACATGGGTGTGAGGACAGTTAGGTGGTCCACAACATGGGTGTGTGTGAGGACAGTTAGGTGATCCACAACATGGGTGTGTGTGAGGACAGTTAGGTGATCCACAACATGGGTGTGTGTGAGGACAGTTAGGTGATCCACAACATGGGTGTGCGTGAGGACAGTTAGGTGGTCCACAACATGGGTGTGAGGACAGTTAGGTGGTCCACAACATGGGTGTGAGGACAGTTAGGTGGTCCACAACATGGGTGTGAGGACAGTTAGGTGGTCCACAACATGTGTGTGAGGACAGTTAGGTGGTCCACAACATGTGTGTGAGGACAGTTAGGTGGTCCACAACATGGGTGTGCGTGAGGACAGTTAGGTGGTCACAACATGTGTGTGAGGACAGATAGGTGATCCACAACATGGGTGTGTGTGAGGACAGTTAGGTGGTCCACAACATGGGTGTGCGTGAGGACAGTTAGGTGGTCCACAACATGGGTGTCCGTGAGGACAGTTAGGTGGTCTACAACATGTGTGTGAGGACAGTTAGGTGGTCCACAACATGTGTGTGAGGACAGTTAGGTGGTCCACAACATGTGTGTGAGGACAGTTAGGTGGTCAACAACATGTGTGTGAGGACAGTTAGGTGGTCCACAACATGGGTGTGTGTGAGGACAGTTAGGTGGTCCACAACATGTGTGTGAGGACAGTTAGGTGGTCCACAACATGGGTGTGCGTGAGGACAGTTAGGTGGTCCACAACATGTGTGTGAGGACAGATAGGTGATCCACAACATGGGTGTGTGTGAGAACAGTTAGGTGGCCCACAACATGGGTGTGCGTGAGGACAGATAGGTGGTCCACAACATGGGTATGAGGACAGTTAGGTGATCCACAACATGGGTGTGCGTGAGGACAGTTAGGTGGTCTACAACATGGGTGTGAGGACAGTTAGGTGGTCCACAACATGGGTGTGAGGACAGTTAGGTGGTCCACAACATGAGTGTGCGGGAGGACAGTTAGGTGGTCTACAACATTGGTGTGCGTGAGGACAGTTAGGTGGTCTACAACATGTGTGTGAGGACAGTTAGGTGGTCCACAACATGGGTGTGAGGACAGTTAGGTGGTC
Organism: Cepaea hortensis; assembly: GCA_963921405.1. NCBI lineage: Eukaryota > Metazoa > Mollusca > Gastropoda > Stylommatophora > Helicidae > Cepaea > Cepaea hortensis. Next base: position 87,812,828 of record OY992896.1, read on the forward strand.
CACAACATGGGTGTGAGGACAGTTAGGTGGTCCACAACATGGGTGTGAGGACAGTTAGGTGGTCCACAACATGGGTGTGAGGACAGTTAGGT
>OY992896.1:87815419-87850419 GCA_963921405.1 Cepaea hortensis
GGAGGAGGAGGAGGAGGAAGTGGAGGAGGATGAGGAGGAGGAGGAGGAGGAGGGGGCGGCGGAGGAGGCGAAACAAAGTAGGAGAGAAAAAAAAGTATACATTTAAAACGGTACTGTATATAATATTTTTTTCTCGTTTCCATCCTTTTTCATGATATTGCGGTCAACACCAGCATTTTTCAGCTGTATGTTGATTCCTAGGCTAGATTACGCTCATCAGCACGCCACGACTTTCTGAGCGACCGGCTCCATACTCTCATAAGTCACTGGCGCGACTCGAACCACCAAGCAAAACTAAGAAGCCTGGTCAGCAGACAGTGTGACATTGATCTAACAAAGTAACATTGGTGACATTCAAGTGTAACATTGGTCTAACAAAGTAACATTGGAGACATCTAGGTGTGGCCTATGCGAGTAACAGAACAATATATATCTCCCCAGGTAAGGCAATCCTCCAGGATACACTGCCCGCCAGCGTTAAGCAGCACCCTCTCCACCACCTGCACCACCTGCATCACCAGGGGCTACCTGGAGGTTCGGTCACGGGACAGCAGCAGATGTTTGGAATCAAAGACAGGTATTTGTGCTAGCTTGTTTATTCTCAAAAATCCTCAGTGCTTTGGAATTTTGGAGAGCTCTTTCCCGTGATTGTAGACTCGAGCACCATACATCAATATTTCAGTCTTGCGATGGTCTCTTTTCAGTGAATGTCTGTTTCCTATTGTTGATTCTAGCACCATACATCAATATTTCAGTCTTGCGATGGTCTCATTTCCGTAGAGGGGTGTTACGTGTAATAGTCCCGTGTGTTATAATTGTGTTACATGTAACAATCTATGTGCTATACTTGTGTTACATGTAACAATTTGTGCCATCATTGTGTTACATGTAACAATCACGTGTGCTATAATTTTAATATATGTAACAGTCCTGTGTGTTATAATTGCGTTATATGTAACAATTTGTGTGCTATACTTGTGTTACATAAAACACTCATGTGTGCTATAATTGAGTTATATGTAACAATCCATGCTATAACTGTGTTACATGTAACAATCATATGTGCTATAATTGTGATACATGTAACAATCCGTGCTATAATTGTGTTACGTGTAACAGTCCTGTGTGCTATAATTTTGTTATATGTAACAATCCATGCTATAATTGTGTTACATGTAACAATGATATGTGCTATAATTGTGATATATGTAACAATCCGTGCTATAATTGTGTTACATGTAACAGTCCAGTGTGCTATAATTGAATTATATGTAACAATCTATGCTATAATTTTGTTACATTAACAATCATATGTGCTATAATTGTGATACATGTAACGATCCGTGCTATAATTGGGTTACATGTAACAGTCCCGTGTGCTATAATTTTGTTAAATGTAAAAATCCATGCTATAATTGTGTTACATGTAACAATCATATGTGCTATAATTGTGATGCATGTAACAATCCATGCTATAATTGTGTTACATGTAACAGTCCAGTGTGCTATAATTGTGTTAAATGTAACAATCCATGCTATAATTGTGTTACATGTAACAATCATATGTGCTATAATTGTGATACATATAACAATCCGTGCTATAATTGTGTTACATGTAACAGTCCAGTGTGCTATAATTGTGTTATATGTAACAATCCATGCTATAATTGTGTTACATGTAACAATCATATATGCTATAATTGTGATTATGTAACAATCCGTGCTGTAATTGTGTTACATGTAACAGTCCCGTGTGCTATAATTGTGTTACTTGTCACTAGACCCTTGTTTCACTACCTTGACCCTTATTCATATCTTCTCACTTCTTGTTTTCCAGAGCTTACCCAGGCGATGACTCCATCATGAAGCGGTTGGTTGGATCCCACGACGACCTCAGCGACATGTCGCCATTACGACCGCTAGCCAACCTTCACGAGCACGTGGTCAAAGTCTTCCCCGAGTCGACCGCAGAATTTGGACACGTTGCTCTCCCTGGCAAGTACGGCGCCAACCTGAACAGCTCCACCTCCGACGATGACGTCAGCAGCACACAAGACAGGAACTCTCTAAACCTAGAAAACATAAAGGACTATGGCAATTTGCCACAGGACTGCACTCACGCGCCACAGTTCCCGTCCTCCGCTTTCTACGCCAGGCTGTACAACGGCGATACAGACCCGACGTATCTGTCACATTTTAAGTTTTACCCCTCGTTTACTAGCTCGCAAAATGTACCCAACGAAAAGGAATACGAGAAACATTTCCTTTCTCACAACGACCATACCTCGCCGGCAAATTACAAACACCAGGTTCGGACTGATGACCTGACAGGACCCAATGACCTCCCTCTCAGCCACAACAAGCCTTACTCCTGTTTTGAGCGATGTGAACCCGCTGGCAAAGACACGGAGCGACTAAAACATATCAACAACAACAACAACAATAACAACGTTAACAATAATAACAACAGCAGCAGTTGTAACAACAACAACAGCGGTACCAGCAACAAGTCACGGCAAGAAGCCAGCGAGGACAGCAAGCAAGGTGATATTCACAAATGTGAGAACATGATAGTCCCCAAGCAGGAACACCCAAACGACACGTCGTCCTCTAAGGCTGTGAAGAACCTCAAAGTCGAGCCGGACGCGCACGGCAAAGCTGCGAACATCACCGACGCGGCGTCTCGAGCTTCCAGCTCACCCACTGAGAGAAAATCTATGACGCCAAACAACAAGGACAACCCGGAGTCTTTTAAAGATCCGAACATCAAACCCCCGTACTCCTACGTGGCTCTCATTGCCATGGCCATCAAGGAGTCCACGGAGAAGCGGCTGACCTTGAGCGGGATCTACCAGTTCATCATTGGTCGGTTCCCTTATTACGAGAAGAACAAGAAGGGTTGGCAGAACTCCATCCGGCACAACCTGAGCTTAAACGAGTGTTTTGTGAAAGTTGCACGAGAGGGAGGCGGAGAAAGGAAAGGCAATTTCTGGACCCTCGATCCAGCATTTGAGGATATGTTCGAGAAAGGTAACTACCGCCGGCGGAGGAGGATGAAGCGGCCCTACAGGCCGACATTGTCGCTCCACAAGCCTCTCTTTGCCGACCCGGCTCATGCACTGAACCAGTTTACGTTTAACAATTATTTCAACACGCCTTCGTACACGCAGTACTCAGGTTACACTCCCTGGGCCCTCGCCCACAACAGTGGGGCTTCCAACATGGGCATGACACAGCTACCGAGTTATCGCTCCTGCCAAAGAGTGACTGCCCATTCGGCTCTCAATGGACTTCATCAGTACTCTGGCATGGGGATGGGCATGGGATTGGGCACCCCTGCTCCTCAGATGCCGTCTAGTATGCCCTCGCCCTCGAATTATACCTCGCCGTACCCTCAGTTCCCGGACTACGGGGCTGTTGGCAGCGGGTCGTCGTTCAGCTTCCAGTGCCGACAGCAGGGCGACGCCTTCAACTCACCGCATTATAACAGTTACTGGGCAGACAGGTGAGCTCTACTGGGGAGATGGGTGAACTGCCGGGGAGACAGATGAGCTCTACCGGGGAGATGGGTGAACGCTGTCAGGGAGACAGATGTGCTCTGCCGGGGAGATGGGTGGACTCTGCCGGGGAGACAGGTGAATTATACTGAGCCGATAATGTGAACACTACTAGGGAGCTAATGTGAACTCTACTTGGGGGATAATGTGAACTCTACTGGGTAGATAATGTAAACTCTACTGGGGAGATTGTGTGAACGCTATTGGTCAGAAAGGTGAACACAGTGAAGCTGGGGTGAATTTTACTGCGAAGACAGGTGAACTCTACCCGGGAGGTACGTGAACTCTAATGGATAGATAGGTGAACTCTGGGGAGAAAGGTGAATTCGACATGAGAAATATGTGACTTCTACTGAGACGATATGTATATTTTTCTAGGATGACAGATGCACACTGCTGAGGAGAAATGTTGAACTGTGTTGGGGAGATTGGTCATCTCTACATATGAGACGGACTCTACTGTGTAGACAAGTGAACTCAATAGAATAGACATTTGAACTCTACTGTAAAGTCTTTTAAAATATGTTGGAGAGACTGTTGAACTCTACCAGGGAGACTGGTGAACTCTGCCGGGGAAACTGGTGAACTCTACCGGGGAGACTGGTGAACTCTACCGAAGAGACTGGTGAACTCTACCGGGGAGACAGATTAAGTGAATCGCACAGACAGATTACAGGAAACGGTATCTGTGTAGTCATGTGACATTGTTATCAGACATTTATCAATCTGCATGTCACAATCATGATTGGATGCTTGTGTGTGACAGTCAGGATTGGATACCTGTGTATGTGAGTCGGCACTGGATGCTTGTATCCAACAGTCAGGATTGGATGTATGTGTGTGACATGCAGGATTGGATGCTTGTATCCAACAGTCAGGATTGGATGTATGTGTGTGACATGCAGGATTGGATGCTTGTATCCAACAGTCAGGATTGGATGTATGTGTGTGACATGCAGGATTGAATGCGTGTATCCAACAGTCAGGATTGAATGTATGTGTGTGACATGCAGAATTGGATGCTTGTATCCAACAGTCAGGATTGGATGTATGTGTGTGACATGCAGGATTGGATGCTTGTATCCAACAGTCAGGATTGGATGTATGTGTGTGACATGCAGGATTGAATGCGTGTATCCAACAGTCAGGATTGAATGTATGTGTGTGACATGCAGAATTGGATGCTTGTATCCAACAGTCAGGATTGGATGACTCGTGTGCAGAGCTAGAAGCGGGGGATGTGTGTCCCTCAGTACTGAAGTCTCGCGTGCAATGTGCTGTCAGGATTGGATGCTTGTATGTCAGAGCAATGATTGTGCTGTGCGTGAATGATTGAGTGTCGAAGGAACGATTGTGTATGATTGTGCCACGTGGCTGTCACGCAGGGTTGTATCCACTCATTCTTGGCTGAGTGTTAGACTCACGTCATGTATGAAATAAACGTTCATAGGTCAGCGTGGCCGAATAGATAATAACGTTCGGTCTTAAACTTCCGATGTGCTTATGGCGAGGTAGCGGGTTCAACCCCTACACCGGTGATTTAGACTAAAATGTTGACTTCTCGTCCTTCTCATCATCTCATCTCATCATGTTTCTCTTGTATCTTGTAAAATGTTGACTTCTCGTCCTTCTCATCATCTCATCTCATCATGTTCCTCTTGTACCTTGCAGTGTCGAGGTGAAGTATAAACAGCGGGAGAGTGCCCGCTTATTGGCTTCATGTATCGATATTCCCATGGACTCTATTATTCCCTCCGTCCATCTTTTACGTGGTCGGCCTCTTCCACTGCTTCCCTCTGGACTGTACATCATTGCTTGTTGTGGTATACTGTTAGTTGGTAACCTACTTGCATGGCCAAACCATTTGACTTGCTGCTTTCTAATAAAATCTAGTGCAGCTATAACCCCCACTTTAGTCCTGATTTCTTCATTTCTGATCGTATCTCTTCTTGACTCATTGCATATTTTTCTCAGGAATCTCATTTCTGTTGTTTGGATTTTTCTTTTCTCTTTTTCTGTCCAGGTTTGGTATTGGTAACATAGAGTTGGTAAGAAGATTGTGTTGTAAAGTGCTTTCTTAGTAGTTATTGATACATGTTTGTTCTTTAGTATTGGTGCCTCATTGCATCTATTTCGATCTCGTCTTCTGATTTGCCATTTTATGATATTATACTTCCTAGATACTTAACACTCTTTACTTGTTTCAAGGGATGTTCGTTTAGGTGAATTGTTGTTGCTTTTTCTTCTTTAGTTACAGTCATTACCTCTGTTTTACTTGTGCTAATATTCATGTCACATTACACATGTCATTTAAACTATTCATGTGGTCTTGTAATTCAGCTTCTGATTTTGCTATTAGTGCTTGGTCGTCCGCAAACAGGAGTTCTCTAATGGTTAGATCTGCACATGGTTCTTCGTCTATGTTCTCATCATGCGGTGTTTTTGCGGTCTCTGTTTGGCTGGTTTCTTTACATATGTTGTCTATATATGTTATGAACAAGAGAGGGGACAGGACACAACCTTGTCGTACTTCGGATCTTATGGTGAAGGGTTCTGAGTGTCCTCCAGTTGCTCTCACTATGCATGCACTGTTGTTGTATAAACTTCTACATAAGTTTGTTAGATGTGTACTCACTCCATAATGTTTAAGGATTTCCCACAGCTTGTTTCTATCTACTCTATTAAATGCCTTTTCTTGGTCGACGAAGGCTAAGTAGAGTGTTTCGTTGAATTCGATTGATTTTTCCACAAGTTTTCTAAGAGCAAAAATGACATCTCTGCATCCTTTGTTTTTCCTAAATCCAAGTTGTGTTCCACTTAGCTGGGGTTCTAGTAGTCCGTAATCTGTTCTCTAGAATTTTGCAATATATTTTCGCAGTATGACTCAACAATGAAATGCCTGTGTATTGTGTGCAATCTCTTTTGCTGTCTTTGTTTTTCCAAATTGGGATAATTATGGCGCTTCCCCAGTCTCGTGGTGTCTGTTGCTCTACCCAAACATGGTTGAATAGTCTATGTAGCCATGCTGTTCCTACTTCTCTTGCTGCTTTAATTAGTTCATTTGGTATTTCATCTTGTCCTGGTGATTTGTTCGATTGGGCTTATCTGACGGCTTCTATAATTTCTTCTTTCAGTATGTCTGGTTCTAGTTCCTAGGTTACATCCGTGTCGGTTTCTTGAATTCCTGTGACATCTGATGGGATGTTGAGAAGTTGTTCCATCTTATTAGGATTTGTTTTTGTTCACTTATTGGTTCTCCATTTTCGTTGTTAATTATTTCAGTTGGGTCAAAGGGTTCTCCTCTGGTCCTCATTGCACCTATCTTTTTATAGAAGTTTCTAGTTGCCTCCTTGTGGTTTTTATTTAGGGTTTCTCCATACTCTTCCCAGTCTTTTTGTTTTTCCCTCTTTACTACTCTATTGACATGTCTTCTCGCTATTCTATATTCTATGTAATCGCATTCCTGTTTCCTATACAACCACTTTTTATATTTTTCCTTTTTGTCTTTTACAGCTTTTTTTACTTCTGCGTTCCGCCAACTTTTTATTTTCTGTATCCATATTTTGCGCTTTTCTCTTGGTTCAACGTGTTATTCTTGCAGTATTTAAAATGCTTGATTTGAACATCTCCCATTATTCTTCCACTGTCTTTCTTTTTATACCAATAACATTGCCGGGTCTATATCCATTTGGGTCAATCCGTTTATACTTCTTAGTTTTTCCACGAGCAGTATGAAGATCCCCTGCCGGCTTGCTAGGCCAGTCGCAGGTTTAGGACACAAATCTGACCATAGGGAGTCCATCCCCTATCCTCGTCCTTGTCTTGGGGATTAAAATTACAAGTACCTCTGGAGTCGGAATGGGTTCACCTAGTGGCGAGGGACACTGGTAATAGGGAAAGCTGACCCACACGCATAAAGTAATCTAGAGTGGACTAGGCTTGAGTTTCAAGCGAGCTAAAAACCTACACACACACAACTTGCAACTGTTCGCATGGTGGTTTCGCTGACAATGACAAGTACGCGGTGGGACCAGCGGTACATTTCAGCGCTTGATGTTCCCTACGGGCGGGAGAAACTGACCACCACTCAAGCCTGCAGAGTGTGATGACCCTAACACATCACATAACCACAGCAGTCCCTACCACACGACCAGTCTCCATTTGTATTTGTATCAATGTTTCTGTCGAGTCGGGGAAATCCCTATCTAGATGGTAATGGTAGGTCGGAGCAAACGCTCTGTTATATTCACGACTAGAAGTCAATGCAATATTTAATCCTATTTTTCTCGTTTTCACAACAGTGGCGTCACTGGGGTTGGTGTCACCCAGTAGGGTAAACTCTTGGTGTCACCCCTCTAGACTTTCACCATGGTCTTCTTCCGAGTGTTCCTGTACCATATATAATCGCATATAGTAATGTTTGTAAAATAAGTCAAAAAGTTAATAAGGACATAAGAAAGAAAACAAATTGAACAATATAACTTCAATACTTCAGGTAAAACATAAATAAAGAACTTCGACAAACTCGGACAACGTTACATTTTTGTTATTTTGCTATGTCTGCTTTGTCAAATTTGCATTTTTTTTATTTTGGTGTCACCCCTTGATGGTGTCACCCGGTGCGGCCCGCACCCCCCGCACCCCCCTAGTGACGCCCCTGCTTCACAATATTCTTCAACAAGTGAAACGGTACAATTATCTCGGAACAGTGAAAACATCTGATGGGAGATGCTTTGAAGAGATTAGAACAAGAATTGCCATGGTGAAAGTAGCCTTTAGCAAGATGAAAAACATTCTGACCAATAAAAAGATGTTAATTGCAATGAGAACACGAGCATTGAGGTGTTATATAAAACCTGTGATTTTCTATGGATGCGAAATGTGGACAACGAGCAGACAAGCTAAAAAAAACGTCTGATGGCTGAGGGAAATGCAAAGAATATCACGGACAGACAGAAAAATCAGTGACCTAGTGCTACAAGAAACAAATGAAAGTCGTAAATTGATTAGAGAAATTAGACGTAGACGGTCAAAATTTGTTGACACGTTATGAGAAGAAATAAATTGGAGAACTTCGTAATAACTGGCAAGATTGAGGGGGAAAAAACATGGGAAGGACAGAGATGTAAATACCGGGTTTATAAAAGTATGTCTCCCGCACCGTATTCTCAATGCAGAACAAGTGTGAAAGTTGCAGGAAGACATAGATAATGCTGGACAACTGGTTGTTCGGAGCCAGACTTGAAACAGCGACAGTGGGATAGAACAGAAACACCAGAAATCAATGGAAACCCATACGAGTTGTGTGAGGTACCCGAGGAAATGTATGTCTGAGCAGACATGCCAATATATATATATATATATATATATATATATATATATATATATATATATATATATATATATATATATATATATATATATATATATATATATCACGCACTCACTCACGCACGCACGCACGCACGCACAGAAAGAGTCTGTGCACGTTTGTAGACTGACTTGTGACATAAATACATATGTAAGCGGGTAATTACACGTGTATCTGTCTGAGCTAATGCCCTAAGACATGTAATTTGCAGCGGCCTGGGAGAACCTGCGGCTAGATTAGCCCGCCACCCATCCAGACATTAGTGCCAACACACAGAGGGGCCCGGTGCTTTCCCGGCCAACTACAGCGGGGAAACCCGATCTGTTGGCGCGGTTACAGTGTTACTAATCTTGCTTGCCTGCATGTCTCTGTGTTTGTACTGTATTGTTTGTCTGTTTCCATTGAACTGTTGCTTCGATACTCGGTTTGGTTATTGCTGTTTTGTCCGTGATGTTTTCCTGGTGATGTGATATTTGCTAGATGTCGCGATGTTGTTTCTCATAACATCCCGTGAGATCATCATCAACTAGTTCAGGTCTTGTCTGGTCTTGCAGGTTCTTGATCATTCCACCACGCAGTTGTCTTCTACCTTCTGCTGTTCTTCCTCTTCTTCTTTGCGTTCATCCGGAGTGTTTTTTCAGATGTGATTGCTTTGTGCGGTAGGCACCCTTGGGTCGACACCCTTAGGCCAACACATCCGACTTTTAGCGTGCAATTTTGACCAGGTTAGCATTCCTGGGAGACTCTCATTTTTGTGGTACAGTCCACCTCCCAGCTGGTCAAGTTGGAACAGTCGAAGACTTCGCGGTCATCCCTCAAAGGAAGGCAGGGACAGTCCAAAGCATTTTCCGCCATCCAGGGTGGCTTCCATAATTGCAGAGCCAACACATAGCGCCCTGGTGCTGGGCTCACCGAGGGAATCGTCACGTCCTGCTCATGGCTGCTTGAATTCCTCACTTCAATATATTTTGCCACCCGTAGGACGGCACTTCCGGCTTTGGCGGGCATTTTTAAATGAGGTTAGCCATCCTCTGGTTTCGAGGCACGTTAGACTGTTGTGATGTCGCCAACATCTCAGCTGGTCAAGATAGAATGATCAACGACATCGCGGTCGGCCCTCAAGGGGCAGACCATGGGCATTCCCTCACTATCCAAGGAGGCTTCCATAATTGCAGAGCCGGCACATATTGCTCTGAGACTGGGCTCACCCGATGAGTTGCCACGTCCTGCTTATGGCTGCTTTAGTTCCTCACTTCCATGTGTTGGGCATCTCGCTTGCCACTGATCGCTCAAGCACACACCAGGAACGGTCAGACTGCGGGCGACATCCACTCGGTAAGCTTTTGCTTTTGACTTCGGACCACGCAATGGATTCGCTAGCCGTGCGTTCCATTTCGTGTTATTGGGACGTTTTTCCACTTTTGTCTACACTGTCAATGAGTTAGATACAGACAGTTTTCGCAACCATTTCATTGACTAAGGCACTTTTTCTACCTTTTAGTACTCGCTCACGAGGTAGGCTACATGTGCTGCCTGCTCAGCACCTTACCTCCGTGCAGCAGTGAACGAGAAACGGCCAGACCCTCTCATTCGGGGATCCCTCATATCCCCCCGCTGAGAGCCTTCGGACAAGTATCAGAACTGGGCATGTAGCGTGCTCGGTATCTCACCTCTATTTTTCTGTAGGTGGGTATCAGCCCGGCTCTCACATCCGAGGGTTTGTGGCTTAGAGGCGTTTAGCCTCAACCCTCGACAGAGAGCCTTAGAGTATGTGTCCGGACAAACTACTTCTGCCTTCGTGCGCCTGATTTGACTGCTATCCTCAGTCTACCTGCAGAGCAGCAGGTTGTGTCTCTCTTAGTCTGGCCCCTATCCCATAAGCTGTCCGATATGTAGTTTTCATCCATCGGCAAGCGAATGGGGTCAATGGGACACGCAAGCTCCCCCACCACGGCAAGGTGGAGACACATCGGGGGAGCCTTCTGCTGTTCTATTTCATCCCTTGTATGTCTGCACTGATAGATGTTTTATTTCATTGTTCGCTTTTAACTCAAGCGTAGTTCATACACGTGCAACAACGTATAGTGTACTGTACTGGTTGTAGCTTTCCATATTACCAGTGTCAATCGCCATCAAGCTAACCCACGTCAACTTCAGAGGTACTTGTAATTTACATTCCCAAGTCAAGGACGAAAAGTCAACATTTAGACCAGCTGACCGGTGTAGTAGGGTTTGAACCCTCTATCTCGGCATCAGCACACCGATAGTTTAAGAGCGAGACCTCTGACCCACTCTGCCACGCTGACCTCCATTGATAGATCCGTGCTTGCCTGCTGTATGAATGCTGTCCTTGGTGTATCCCTTCCTCCTGTCGCCTTTATTGTGTCTACATTCCTCTCTTGATGTCCTCGTGTTTCAGGATTGTGGCCAGGTCATCGTAGTTTTTCTTGGTTATTATTTTAAATAGTCTTCTTCGCTCGGTTGTAATTTCTCGAAATTTTCCTATAATTTCCAGATATTGTCTTAAAATTTCCAGAAATTGTCTTTAAATTTCCAGAAACTGTCTTATGATTTCCAGAAATTGTCTTATAATTTCCAGAAATGGTTTTATAATTTCCAGAAACCGTAATATAGAAAGAGGGTAAGGAGCCATACTATAGATGGGATATATAACGCTACTACCATGTGTAACGCTACTGCCAGGTGTAGCGCTAGTGTCGTGTTTAACGCTAGTCCCCGTTATAACGCTAGTCCCCGGTGTAACAACCACTCAATGATCTATTTGTGATGTGGGCAATATCACACCGATTTCCTTGACTTCTCAGAACTGTGCGTGATTGATTCTAGTCAAAGAACGTGTGTGTGATTTATTCTAATGAAAGAACATATGTGTGATTGATTCTAGTCAAAGAACGTATGTGTGATTGATTCTAGTCAAATAACATGTGTGTGATTGATTCTAGTCAAAGAACATGTGTGTGATTGATTCTAGTCAAAGAACATGTGTGTGATTGATTCTAGTCAAAGAACATGTAAGTGATTGCTTCTATTCAAAGTACATGTTTACTACTGATTCTAATGAAAGAACATGTGTTTGACTGATTATAGTCAAAGAACATGTGTGTGATTGATTCTAGTCAAAGAACATGCGTGTGACTGATTTTACTTAAAGAATATGTGTGTGATTGATTCTAGTCAACGAACATGTGTGTGATTCATTCTAGTCATAAAACATATGTGCGATTGATTTTAGTCAAAGAACATGTGTGTGGCTGATTCTAGTCAAAGAACATGTGTGTGATTGATTCTCGTCAAAGAACATGTATGTGATTGATTCTAGTCAACGAACATGTTTGTGATTGATTCTAGTCAAAGAACATGTATGTGATTGATTCTCGTCAAAGAACATGTGTGTTATTGATTCTAGTCAAAGAACATGTATGTGATTGATTCTAGTCAACGAACATGTTTGTGATTGATTCTAATCAAAGAACATGTGTGTGTTTGATTCTAGTCAAAGAACATTGATTTATTATATTCAAAGAACACTGTGACTGATTCTACTCAAAGAACATTGTGACTTATTCTAGTCAAAGTACATATGTGTGATTGATTCTAGTAAAAACAACGTTGTGATTAATTCTAGTCAAAGAACATTGATTGATTCTATTCAAAGAACATTATGATTGATTCTAGTCAAAGAACATGCGTGTGATTGATTCTAGTCAAAGAATATTGTTACTTATTCTAGTCAAAGAACATTTTGACTAGTTCTAGTCAAATAACATTGGCTGATTCTAGTCAAAGAACATTGTGTCTCAGAACCTGTATACGTCTGACGTTCACGCTGAAACTGATCACAGTGTGAGACCGCTGTGTGTTGATCGTGGTTACTATTGTTTAGTCTTTCCTCTTCTACCCTGAGGTGTAGAGATACTTTACAATCTTGTTTAGTCTTTCCTCTTCTACCCTGAGGTGTAGAGATACCTTACAGTCTTGTTTAGTCTTTCCTCTTCTACCCTGAGGTGTAGAGATACCTTACAGTCATATTTAGTCTTTCCTCTCTACCCTGAGGTATAGAGATACCTTATAGTCGTGTGTTGTCTTTCCTCTTCTACCCTGGGATGTAGAGGTACCTTACAGTCTTGTTTAGTCTGTCCTCTTCTACCCTGGGATGTAGAGGTACCTTACAGTCTTGTTTAGTCTTTCCTCTTCTACCCTGGGATGTAGAGGTACCTTACAGTCTTGTTTAGTCTTTCCTCTTCTACCCTGAGGTGTAGAGATACCTTACAGTCATGTTTAGTCTTTCCTCTTCTACCCTGAGGTATAGAGATACCTTATAGTCGTGTGTTGTCTTTCCTCTTCTACCCTGGGATGTAGAGGTACCTTACAGTCTTGTTTAGTCTTTCCTCTTCTACCCTGAGGTGTAGAGATACCTTACAGTCTTGTTTAGTCTTTCCTCTTCTACCCTGAGGTGTAGAGATACCTTACAGTCATGTTTAGTCTTTCCTCTTCTACCCTGAGGTATAGAGATACCTTACAGTCTTGTTTAGTCTTTCCTCTTCTACCCTGAGGTGTAGAGATACCTTATAGTCTTGTTTAGTCTTTCCTCTTCTACCCTGGGATGTAGAGATACCTTACAGTCTTGTTTAGTCTTTCCTCTTCTACCCTGGGATGTAGAGATACCTTACAGTCTTGTGTTGTCTTTCCTCTTCTACCCTGGGATGTAGAGATACCTTACAGTCATGTTTAGTCTTTCCTCTTCTACCCTGAGGTATAGAGATACCTTATAGTCGTGTGTTGTCTTTCCTCTTCTACCCTGGGATGTAGAGGTACCTTACAGTCTTGTTTAGTCTTTCCTCTTCTACCCTGAGGTATAGAGATACCTTACAGTCTTGTTTAGTCTTTCCTCTTCTACCCTGAGGTGTAGAGATACCTTATAGTCTTGTTTAGTCTTTCCTCTTCTACCCTGGGATGTAGAGATACCTTACAGTCTTGTGTTGTCTTTCCTCTTCTACCCTGGGATGTAGAGATACCTTACAGTCTTGTTTAGTCTTTCCTCTTCTACCCTGGGATGTAGAGATACCTTACAGTCTTGTTTAGTCTTTCCTCTTCTACCCTGGGATGTAGAGATACCTTACAGTCTTGTGTTGTCTTTCCTCTTCTACCCTGGGATGTAGAGATACCTTACAGTCTTGTTCAGTCTTTCCCCTTCTACCCTGGGGTGTAGAGGTACCTTACAGTCTTGTTCAGTCATCCCTCTTCCACCCTGGGGTGTACAAGTACTTCTCGTCAAAGCCCACTGCTTTGAAGGAGTGGCATAGAAATCCTTATATTCTCCATTTTATAAAAGACAACTAACACTTTGATTTCTTAATTCGACAATTGTTTGCATAGTAAGTGACGTATTAATGTTGACGTGTGAAACATTAATTAATACTGAGTAGTGATATGTTAATGTGCAGATTACGGCGTGTTATGTACAGCGCCGTTGTCTACTTGTAAATAGGTCAAATATTGATGTACAGCACTGAAACAGTTATGTCAATATCAGGTCCCTGAATGGAATAGCGGTGGCAATGTGGCTGGACTGTGGCATTATATTAAACTGTTGTTACTATCGGATTGTTTGCAAGTGTTTATGTCTGTGTGAACGTCTCTGCCTTTGCTTGATGGTGATGATGGTGATAATGACGATGCTGACGATTGTGATAAATATGATGACGATGATGATGGTGGTGATGATGATGATGATGATGATGATGATGATGGTGATGGTGATGATAATGATGATGATGATGGTGGTGTGATAATGATGATGATGGTGATAATGATGATGATGGTGGTGTGATAATGATGATGATGGTGGTGTGATAATGATGATGATGGTGGTGTGATAATGATGATGATAATGGTGATGATGGTGGTGTGATAATGATGATGATGATGATGATGATGGTGGTGTGATAATGATGATGATAATGGTGATGATGGTGGTGTGATAATGATGATGATGATGATGATGGTGGTGGTGTGATAATGATGATGATGGTGGTGTGATAATGATGATGATGGTGGTGTGATAATGATGATGATAATGGTGATGATGATGATTACTATGAGGATGAAGGTGGTGATGATGATGATGATCATGATGATTACTATGAAGATGAAGGTGGTGATAATGATGATGATGGTGTGATAATGATAATGATGACGATAATGGTGGTGATAATGATAATCATTAAGGTAGTGGTTATGACTATGCTGATGATGATGGTAATAGTGATGATGATGATAATGATGATAGTGATGTATACAAACACTTGATTAACATTGAAAGGGATGTGGTTTCACGACCATGGGTTAAAAAAATAAACACGAGTTTACAAAGTTAGGCCTCCATACAAACATAATACCAAAGATGTAACATACAAACATAATACCAAAGATGTAACATGCAAACATAATACCAAAGATGTAACATGCAAACGTAATACTAAAGATATAACATAAAAACATAACATACCAGAGATGTAACATACAACCATAATACCAAAGATGTATCATACAAACATAATACCAAAGATGTAACACACAAACATAATACCAAACATGTAACATGCAAACGTAATACTAAAGATATAACATAAAAACATAACATACCAGAGATGTAACATACAACCATAATACCAAAGATGTATCACAATAAACACACAACAAACCCACAACAAAC
Organism: Cepaea hortensis; assembly: GCA_963921405.1. Lineage (NCBI taxonomy): Eukaryota > Metazoa > Mollusca > Gastropoda > Stylommatophora > Helicidae > Cepaea > Cepaea hortensis. The sequence goes on from OY992896.1 coordinate 87,831,084, forward strand.
ACAACAAACACACAACTCACACAACTAACACACATCAAACACACAACTAACATGGTCTATTCTCTGGCCTTGTCTGCAGAAAATAAGTTAGTTAGTGGCATGTCCTACACAGGACGTCGCAGTCACTCCCAGCATTGCATGTCCTCCACAGGACGTCGCAGTCGGCCCCAGCATTGTATAGTCGTTTGCGATTTACCAGGCAAGTTTACTTAAAGTAATTTGCCACTGATTTCAGAACAACCAATGCTCATACCATTTCCTGAAAACCAACGCAAAGAGTCTGCTTCCAAATGGCTTACAGCCTTGTTTCCAGCGCGGTATGCGGGATTACGAATCGCGTTCATGACCACTTTGCTACAGAGCCGGCAGAGGAGAAGACATCAACAGATATATTTCAGCAACAAATGACATACATGCTAGCAGAAGAGAAGACATCAATAGATATATTTCAGCAGCAAATGACATACATGCTAGCAGAAGAGAAGACATCAATAGATATATTTCAGCAGCAAATTACATACATGCTAGCAGAATGGAAGACATCAATAGATATATTTCAGCAGCAAATGACATACATGCTAGCAGAAGAGAAGACATCAATAGATATATTTCAGCAGCAAATGACATACATGCTAGCAGAAGGGAAGACATCAATAGATATATTTCAGCAGCAAATTACATACATGCTAGCAGAATGGAAGACATCAATAGATATATTTCAGCAGCAAATGACATACATGCTAGCAGAAGAGAAGACATCAACATATATATTTCAGCAGCAAATGACATACATGCTAGCAGAATGGAAGACATCAATAGATATATTTCAGCAGCAAATGACATACATGCTAGCAGAAGAGAAGACATCAATAGATATATTTCAGCAGCAAATGACATACATGCTAGCAGAAGGGAAGACATCAATAGATATATTTCAGCAGCAAATTACATACATGCTAGCAGAAGGGAAGACATCAATAGATATATTTCAGCAGCAAATGACATACATGCTAGCAGAAGGGAAGACATCAATAGATATATTTCAGCAGCAAATGACATACATGCTAGCAGAAGGGAAGACATCAATAGATATATTTCAGCAGCAAATGACATACATGCTAGCAGAAGGGAAGACATCAATAGATATATTTCAGCAGCAAATGACATACATGCTAGCAGAAGGGAAGACATCAATAGATATATTTCAGCAGCAATTGACATACATGCTAGCAGAAGGGAAGACATCAATAGATATATTTCAGCAGCAAATGACATACATGCTAGCAGAAGGGAAGACATCAATAGATATATTTCAGCAGCAAATGACAAACATGCTAGCAGAAGGGAAGACATCAATAGATATATTTCAGCAGCAAATGACATACATGCTAGCAGAAGGGAAGACATCAATAGATATATTTCAGCAGCAAATGACATACATGCTAGCAGAAGGGAAGACAACATACATATTTCAGCAGCAAATGACATACATGCTGGCAGACATAAGTCAGACATCACGAAGTGACAGCCTCTGGTCAATGCATGCAGAGATCACAGTCCAGGCATCCACCCACAGTGCGTGAGTAAGGCATGTTTCGGTGCGCGACTGTCTCCACCAATCGATTCGAGACCTGAAGTGCAGGCCCTTATGTCTACCTGTCTCTCCCAGCACACGCCCAGTGGGTCAAGGTGTTGCTTCTTCTGATAGATTCCACCCCTCCACCCCCTCCCCCTTAAAACACCACACAAACACACAGGCATTTAGTTTTATTCCCTCTCCAGACATACAGAATGTCTTTAGTTTTGTTGACTGAATCTCCACAAGCACTTCACATATTGCCAGTTGCATTGAGTGAATCTCCCCAAACACATACATAAAGCTCTGAGCTTTATTAACTGAATCCCCCCCCCCCCCAACACATACATAGCACTCTGAGTTTTATTGACTGAATCTCCCCAAACACATACATAACACTCTGAGCTTTATTGACTGAATCTCCCCAAACAAATACATAAAGCTCTGAATTTTATTGAGTTAATCTCTCCAAACACATACATAAAGCTCTGAGCTTTATTGAGTGAATCTCCCCAAACATACAAAAGTCTTTTATTTTTATTGACTCAGTCTTTCCAAACATTTCACATGTTGTTGGTTGCATTGATAGAATCTCTCCAAACATACAGAAAGTTCTCAGCTTTATTGACTGAATCTCTCCAAACATACAGACAGTTCTCAGTTTTATTCACTGAATCTCCCCAAACATACAGACAGTTCTCAGTTATATTGACTGAATCTCCGCAAACATACAGACAGTTCTCAGTTTTATTCACTGAATCTCCCCAAACATACAGACAGTTCTCAGTTTTATTGAGTGAATCTCCCCAAACACATACATAAAGCTCTGGGCTTTATTGACTGAATCTCCCGAAACATGCAAATCACTGCCGCCCCAACACCGAGCATACTTTACCCAGTCGTTGAAAGTTGCCTTCTCTAGCGTTTATACCGAAAGAGGCGCCACTTCTAGAGGTTGGCCTCTACCCAGAGAAAGACTACATCGGTATGAACGGAGATAAGAAACACAATTAATGTCATCGAGGATGGGCAAACATGGGAGCTATCTTGCCATCCCTGGAGCAGATCGGGTTCTTCCGCGCCCTAGTCCGCGAGAGCTGCCTTCTGCCGTCAGCCAGCCCTCCTAGAGTTACTGACCACAGCTCTGACACAGGACGGGAGAAACCAGATACAATTTGTACAGGCAAAGCTTACAGTGTCCTGATTTCATCCTCGCTTATACAGGACTCCCAGTTTCTGTTGTCTATGGCTTCAGATTTCCCGCCTTTGACAGGTCGTGCAGAAGCCGGCAGAAAGCTGCAGTATCCGTCTGTTTTCTCGCGATCTGCTGCCTAGATTCTGCAGACATGTCTACAAGTTGGAGAGGCCACTAATGGCTGCCGGAGTTGGAGGAGTCAACAAAGTGTGGACAAACGATATACCTGCCCCTAGGTGTCAGAAGTACGGCCATCGCGCCACTCTCTGGGTGTCTGTTGTTGTTTGTGCTATCTGTTTGAACTATCTCGGCTGTTGTTTGAGATATCACTTGTAACTATTTCGGTGATTGCTGTCTGCTACCGATGGCGGCTTTAGACTCTTGTTGTAAGCTACGCAGTAAAGTACCGTAAAATAAAAGTGAAGTAAGATTAAGTGAAGTATAGTTACAGTAAAGTTAAAATAAAGTTAAAGAAAAGTTAAGGCACACTCAATGGTAAAGTTAAACTACAGCAAAGGTGAATTGAAATTTGAGTAAAGTTAATGTAATGTTAAAGTAAAGTTAAAGTAATGTTAAAGTAAGTGAATTAAAGTAAAATAAAAGTTAAAATAAACTGGGAAAAGGTTACGGTAAAGTAAAGTTAAAGTATATTTAAAGTAAAATATAGTTAAAGTTAAGGTAAAATAAAGTATAAGTAGAGAAAAAAAGGCATAGTGAAGTAAAGTAAAAGTAAAAATAAAGTAAAAGTAAAGTAAAAGTAAAGTAAAAGTAAAGTAAAAGTAAAGTAAAAGTAAAGTAAAACAAAGTACAGTGCACTGAAAGTTAAAGTAAAGTAAAGTTGTTGTTTTTTTTTTTTTAGTTCGCATATCCTTTATCGCATATCGCTGTCAACATCAGCATCTTTCAGCTGATTGTTGATTTCTTGGCAAGAATACGCTCAGTAGTTTGCAAAGTAAAGTACAAATTATAACAAAAGTTATAGTAAAGTTATAGTAAAGTAAAGTAGAAGGTAAAGTAAATTAAAGTAAAGAAATGTAAACATTATAGTGAAGTTAAAAGTAAATCGTATTAAAGAAAACATAAATGAAGTAAAGACAAGTGCAGCGAAGTAAATTAAAGTTGAGTGAAGAGAATCAAAGGTAAAGTGAAGTGAATTGAAGTGAAGTAAAGCAAAAAAAAGTCGCTTAAAAGTCGACAGGGTCGACTTCATTGCATCGAGTTTTATCCAGTATGGCTCAGTCTCTGTCCGCAGCGCGGAAAGCGTCGCACAAAGCATGAACTCCGTAGCTCTAGCGACGACCTCCATGAGTCTCCGAAAAAATGCACTCGTGAACCGAAGGGCGCGGCCCGGAATCAAAACCACAACCTTCAGTGCCCGAGTCAGACGGCTTCTCCACTTCGCCACGGAGACTCCCATAAAAGTGAAGTGAAGTAAAGTGAAGTGACGTAAATATCCGTACTACAAACCTTGGGACACAATAGGCATGTAGAGTTAAGCACACATGTTTGTAGAGCAGTGGACACTGGGCATTAGACGTAGACAGTCAACATTATTTGGGCATGTTATGAGAAGAAATAAATTGGAGAACTTGGTGACAACAGGCAAGATCGAAGGGAAGAAATCAAGGGGAATGCCAAGAAGTAAATACCTGGATGGCTTGGCCACGTGGCATGGTCGAGACAGAAACACAGAGCTGATCCACGACTCTGGTGATCGAGTGAGATGGCAGAACATGACCGTCCACGCTTACCGGCATGGCACATGATGGATGGATGGATGGATGGATACTGGGCAGGTCAATCGGTGAATTTCACACTGCTTGTAGAGCACTGGACACTGGGCAGATCAAGAGGTGAATATCACAATGTTTGTAGAGCACTGGACACTGGGGCAGGTCAAGAGGTGAATATCACACTGGGCAGGTCAAGAGGTGAATATCACACTGAGCGCCTGCACGTCCCAATACATTTGCTGGTACTAGTCTAGACCTGGTCGTAATCAGAGATCATGTTCATTTTATCTTAAAACACCTGTATGCGAATGTGACCCTTTGACCATTGGGCTGCACGGCGGGCCAGCTGGTAGGTGAACTGTAGCGTGTGCTGCCTACTCGACCACATTCTGTGTGTTCTTGTCTTCAGCCTAAGAATGTTAGTTTGGTTTCCTTTATAGGACATCGCAATCAACCCCAATATTTGTTGTATCTTTGTGGGACAGTTTTTGCGTTCTGTAGTTTGCCATGGCTTGACCACAGGGCATGGTCAAGACAAGTACACAGAGCTGATCCGCGACTCTGGTGATCGTGTAAGATGGCGAAACATGACCACCGATGCTTACCGGCATGATGATAATGATAAGTTTGCTATTGTTTTCTGGGCGGCCGAAACTCATACCATTGAAATCAACTCAAACCAGTCTGCTTACACATCATCTGCGACAGATTTCAAACTCTCATCTCAGCATGTTGGCCTCCGGGCCGGCCGTGTTCTGTTTAGTGTGACTATTTTGTTTGTGCATGATTGAATTCCAACCCTAGTTGTTGGCTGTATTTTGTTTGTACATGATTGAATTCCAACACTAGTTGCTGAAATGTGTACAATAACCACATCCACCACATGTTCGTTGTCTGCATCTAATATTGTGTCATCTAAGACTGTGTCATCTAATACTGTGTCATCTAATACTGTGCCATCTAATACTGTGTCATCTAATACTGTGTCATCTAATATTGTGTCATCTAATACTGTGTCATCTAATATAGTGCCATCTAATACTGTGTCATCTAATACTGTGCCATCTAATACTGTGCCATCTAATACTGTGTCATCTAATACTGTGTCATCTAATACTGTGTTATCTAATACTGTGTCATGTAATACTGTGGCATCTAATACTGTGTCATCTAATACTGTGCCATCTAATACTGTGCCATCTAATACTGTGCCATCTAATACTGTGCCATCTAATACTGTGCCATCTAATACTGTGCCATCTAATACTGTGTCATCTAATATAGTGCCATCTAATACTGTGTCATCTAATACTGTGCCATCTAATACTGTGTCATCTAATACTGTGCCATCTAATACTGTGTCATCTAATACTGTGTTATCTAATACTATCTCATCTAATACTGTGTCATCTAATACTGTGTCATCTAATACTGTGCCATCTAATACTGTGCCATCTAATACTGTGTCATCTAATACTGTGCCATCTAATACTATGTCATCTAATACTGTGTCATCTAATACTGTGCTATCTAATACTGTGCCATCTAATACTGTGTCATCTAATACTGTGTCATCTAATACTGTGTCATCTAATACTGTGTCATCTAATATAGTGCCATCTAATACTGTGCCAACTAATATTGTGCCATCTAATACTGTGCCATCTAATACTGTGTCATCTAATACTATGTCATCTAATACTGTGTCATCTAATACTGTGTCATCTAATACTGTGTCATCTAATACTGTGCCATCTAATACTGTGTCATCTAATACTGTGTCATCTAATACTGTGTTATCTAATACTGTGTTATCTACACGTCTTTGTTTCCTCAAAACACTAGAACACAACAGTGACGAGTGGCCATGAGGATTTTACAATGTCCCACTTCAGTCGACATCATCTTGCCACAATGAGAAGAAAACAGATCCCCAGAATTTAGAAACTTAGTCTTGTACCGTCGTTGTGTGGATGATATAATAATCATCACCGCAGACGAGCAACAAGCAACATCTTTCCAGGTCACAATGAACCAGACGCATAAGAACATCTGTCTACCTATGGAACACGAATACAACGAATCGTTGCCTCTCCTGGATATTCTAATTCTAATGAGACCAACAGCAGACGGCACAATTCAAGGATCACGGTACCGCAAAGAAACATTGACGGCTTAATAATTAAATGTCCACAGCTTCGAGCCCGCTGAGTATAAATGTGGCCTAGTATGAACTCTGACCGAGCCAAGAAGATCTGTATCCAAGACACGTTGACAGAAGAATTTGAAACCTAACGCCTCAATGGTTATCCTACATATAAAGCACAACTGCTGGTGGCCGGAACCAACTGCACCAAAACAAGTCCCCAAACTCAGGGCATTAATCGAACTAACCTCTCGAGGGGATGACGTCTACGGACAGGCTCATTACAGCAGTCGGCCGAGCGGACTGTACTGCAGCTTCAGGTATTAGATACAGAACCACACCTATCCCCACCCCAGCAATGGCAGAACCTGTATCTCTGGACGCCAAATCTAACTGCATGTATCAGTTTCAGCGTGTGTATCAGTCTACCTTCATAGGCAGAACAGAGAGGCAGTTGAACAACTGAGTAGTAGAACACTTCCCATCTTGATAGACAAAATAATATACAAAGATGACTCTGATAACCCAGTAAAACCTGCACACAAAAAATCGCCCATGTTACCAATAACGCGCAGTCTGTTGGACATCTGTCAATGTATGTATAGAGACAAAACATCATGGCACATGATGTTGATGATGTGGCTGATGGAATGATGGTCAGTTCTCTAGCATAGGATTTGTTCACATCATTTTCCCAGCATTGACGTGACGTCCCTTGATTCCACTACATGGGTGCCATGTACATTTATTTATTCACAAAAATTCCACTACATTTACGCCACATCATATGATTTGTTCTCAACATTTTTCCAACAAAGACGTCATTTGATTTGATTTGTTCCCAATATTTCCCCAACATGGTCGCCATATCATTTGATTTGTTCACAACATGTCTCCAGCATAGGCTCTATATCATGTGATTTTTTTCACAAAATCTCCCCAACATTGATGACATATCATTTGGTTTGTTCACAAGTCTTCAGCATAGGTGCCATATCATGTGATTTGTTCACAACACCCCCCCCCCCCCCAAAAAAAAAAAAAAAAAAAAACAGACGCCATATCATTTGGTTTGTTCACAGCGCTGAACACCATTTTAATTCACTGGAGCATGTGAGAATGTTGCAATAGTTGAAATCATTTCACGGAAATATGAGGGAGATACGGCCACCATAACCCCGTCACACCCGTGTTATCAAATATAACCACTAGAGAATGCACCAAACTAATCTGGGGGTCGCTCTCCGTTTTGATAATTGATTTGATATTCCGGTTATTTATAAAATTGCTCACTTTCAAAGTTCCGTGCATGTTGAACAAATGTGGGTCGCGCCAAACCAGGTTGTGGAAAATGCGGCCGCGATCATATTGTCTAGATCAGTAGCACGAGAGTATTCCGGTGTTACAGCGATTAATCAAATCAGCGGAATAGTCGCGCTTAATGAACATTGATAAAAAATAAACACATAAATAAGTAAAATAAGCGACTGATTTAGAAGTGTTTATGATCGCACGTGATGACCCAGGCAACTAGCACACGGCGCTATCGGCTCCCGCTGAGATCCAAGGGGGCACAGCTCGTACCGCCCAAGAAGTCGCTCTCAAAGACAAGGATGTGAACTGCGCCACTACGGGAGGCCCTGCTGTGGTGCGCTGGTAATTACGATAGCGCGTTATTGAGTTGGCTTTGCTCGGTGGGCTGGGGAGGTGAACGTACGAGCTGGGAGCTAGCATTTGTGTGGCTATGCACGGGATGCGGTGCTGCGGGAAGCCAGATCTTGGAAAAATGCACGGGACCAGGAGAGAACAGATTACGAATTCAAGTGATTTCTTCTGGCGGAAAACTTGAAAAGTTAACCAGGAAAATGAACCGGGTGTGATTTAGTACGAGGGGAATTGTGACGTGATGAGTGTCTTGCCTGGTCTTGTATACCGAGTGGAGGAGCGGAGATGCATGACACGGAAATCTGGGTACCTCAGACGGGTCGTGGCGTGGAGGCGGTTGGTGCTGGGTAAACCAAATACTTGGAATGATGGGCTTCCGTACTTGGGGTAGGAAGGAAGAAGAACGGACAGGTGGGCCTCCGTATCAGCAGCAAGATGGCGGGGTAATAGGGATGTATACCTCTGTATCATCAGTTCTTCCATTTTAAGCAAATTTTGAACTTCAGTTCAAAGGTTGTGAAAAGTTTCTGAAACAACAAAACCAAGCAACAAAATAACAACAACAAAAAAACACATTCAGGTGAATTGTACAGAGGTTCTAGAAAAACTGGGAATGAAAAGAGAATTAACGGAAGAAATTAACAAGACGCAAGTTAAATATGTCCTCTTTTGAAAACAATCATACTGGAAGGTAAGGTTGAAGGCAAGCGAGCAAGAGGTAGACAAAGATACAAGTGGGAAGATAACATCAAGGGATGGACTGATAGCAGTCTGACAGAATGTATAGTCAGGGCGAGAGACAGGCTGTGTTGTAGATCCATTGCAGGCAACTTTTAATGTTGAGGTTGATTAAACAAGTGAATCCAGAAAATGTGTTTACCGGATTGTGTGACTTGTAACTGTAGAAATTATGGTTGTCACCAATGTAGTCACATTTCTGTGACATGCAACCATGGAAAATGAAGTTGTCAGATTGTGTGACATATACCTGTAAAATACCTTATTGTCAGATTGTGTGACATATACCCGTAGAACACCTTATTGTCAGATTGTGAGACATATACCTGTAAAACACCTTATTGTCAGATTGTATGACATGCACCTCTATAAAACCGACATGTCAAATATCTAAACGACATCTCGGCATGTTAGGAACTGCTCCAGGACTTAGCTTAAACCGACAACCAAAATCACCCAGCCACGACAATCTATCCTCTAACTAGCTCCTTTCCCTGTACATCCAGGGAAAAAGTACAGAAAGATACAATTGCTCAATTGCCCCAAAAAACGTGAACAAGAAAAGTGAACAACCAGGTTCTAGAAAACTCCACGAACCATAGACCATAGGAGCGCTAGTTTAACAGCTTCAGAGAAACCGTGAGCAGAACGTTATGTCTGTATCGGAGGTATTAGCCGTGCTAAAACAACAGAAAAACGAGGGCTGGAAGCTCCCAACTGATAATTAATGACTACGTGTAAAACACGAGTGCCTTTTTGTGGGTTTCTCAATCACTGACAACTTTGCATCGAGGGCTTGTTGTGACGGGCCTGCGCAAACATGATCGCCACCTTCTGTTGGACTTCCTTTACAACAACATCGCCGTCTGTTCTGTGCCACCCCATTAAAATATTAAATCACTGTTCTGGCGGGTTCTTCCATCTTTGACAACCCGTCATCCCGCGACTGGGGGTTGGGGGAGGGTGGGAATGATGTGGTTGGTTGCTTGGGGGCGTGGGAGTAACGTTGTGACCCTGTCGGGATTCTGTGTGAGACAGGAGAGTACCGGATAGAGGGGGAAGAGAGAGAGAGAGAGAGAGAGAGAGAGAGAGAGAGAGAAGAAAGATATAGTAATAGAGATAGAAGGAGGTACCAGATAGAGGGAGGGAAGGTGAGAGACAGGAGAGTAACAGATAGGGGGGGGGGAGAATAGAGAGAGAGGAGAAAGAGATAGTAATAGAGATAGAAGGTGAGTACTGGACAGGAGAGAGGAGAGAGAAAGAGAAAGGGGAGAGGGGGAGGCGGTGGTTTGAGAGAGGAGGAGTCAGTGGATAGAGAGAGGGGAGAGAAAGCGAATAGAGAAAGGGGAGAGACCGCGGATACAGAGAGGAGAGAGACAGCGTTACAGAAAGATGTGGGATACAGAGCGAGAGCATTGGGCAGAGAGAGGCAGTGGATAGAGAGAGGCAGTATATAGAGAGAGGGGAGAGACAGCGGATATAGAGAGGCAGTGGATATAGAGAGACAGTGGATCGAGAGAGGCAGTGGTTAGAGAGAGGGGAGAGACAGCGGATAGAGAGAGGCAGTGGATAGATAGAGGCAGTGGATAGAAAGAGGCAGTGGATAGAGAGAGAGGAGAGACAGCGAATAGAGAGAGACAGTGGATAGAGAGAGGCAGTGGATAGAGAGAGGCAGTGGATAGAGAGAGGCAGTGGATAGAGAGAGAGGGGGAGAGACAGCGGATAGAGAGAAGGGAGAGATAGCTGATAAAGAGAGGAGGAATAAAGAAGGGGAGCATGGGACAGAGGGAGGCAGTGGATAGAGAGAGATAGAGGCGGAAGACAAGAAAGAAGAGAGAGAAAGAGGAGATAGAGAGGAAGAGCATTGAATGTTCCTACCTACTGCCTGCCTGCTTGCCTGCCTACCTACCTAACTACTCACATACATACGCACGCACGCACGCACAGACAGACAGACAGACAGACAGACAGACAGACAGACAGAAATTGACTAGAAGATACAATAATGTTCCACTTTGACTAGGAGATACAACAATGCTCCACTTTGACAAGGACATACAACAATGTTCCACTTTGACTAGGAGATACAACAATGCTCCACTTTGACAAGGACATACAACAATGTTCCACTTTCACTGAGAGATACAACAATGTTCCGCTTTGACTAGAACATACAACGATCTTCCACTTTCACTGAGAGATACAACAATGTTCTGCTTTGACTAGAACATACAACGATCTTCCACTTTCACTGAGAGATACAACAATGTTCTGCTTTGACTAAGAGATACAACAATGTTCCGCTTTGACTAGAAGATGCAACAATGTTCTGCTTTGACTAGGAGATACAACAATGTTCTGCTTTGACTAGGAGATGCAACAATGTTCCACTTTCACTGAGAGATACAACAATGTTCCGCTTTGACTAAGAGATACAACAATGCTCCACTTTGACTGAGAGATACAACAATGTCCCGCTTTAACTAGGAGATACAACAATGTTCCACTTTGACTAGGAGATACAACATTGGTCCACTTTCACTGAGAGAAACAACAATATTCCGCTTTGACTAGGAGAAACAATATTGTTCCACTTTGACTAGAAGATACAACAATGTTCTGCTTTGACTAGGAGATACATCAATGTTCCGTTTTCACTGAGAGATACAACAATGTTCCGCTTTGACTAATAGATGCAACAATGTTCCGCTTTTACTAGGAGGTACTACAATGTTCCGCTTTGACTAGAAGATACAACAATGTTCCACTTTGACTGAGAGATGCAACAATGTTCCGCTTTGACTGAGAGATACAACGATGTTCCACTTTGACTGAGAGATACAACAATGTTCCGCTTTGACTGAGAGATACAAAAATGTTCTGCTTTGACTGAGAGATACAACAATGTTCCACTTTGACTAGGAGATACAACATTGTTCTGCTTTGGCTAGGATATACAACAATGTTCCGGTTTGGCTAGGAAATACAACAATGTTCCGCTTTGACTAGGAAATACAACAATGTTCCGCTTTGACTAGGAGATACATCAATGTTCCGCTTTCCCTGTGAGATACGATATGGTTCCGCTTTGACTGGGAGATGGTTCCACTGTGATGTGTTGTTGCAACAAGTTCCGCCACATTGCGCGTGCAGGCCAGGCAGAAAACATTTCCGCTATGTCAGAATCAAGATGGCGGAGGCAAGGGGCCGTAACTAGTCGACGAGAGATGCATCATCTCATCATCTATCCGTGTCCCGAAGTCTGGGGAAGGAATACAGGCCACAATCATGCCTTGTGTCGCTCACACACACGGGTAGAACTCGTAGAACCCTCTCTGACATACCTGAGAAGCAAGAAATCTGAAGAAAACTCAAATGGCTGCTTCTTGTACTTGCAAAGAGCAAAATTATATTGTGCCAGTCGGAATTTATTGTCTCATTATATCACAATAAATGGTCTAAGTGTTTTTGACATGGGGCAAATATGGCCGCTCAAAAACGTGCGAATTTGTAAACTTGCCGGATGAAATGTCATGAAAGACTGCAGAAATGTACTGGGAGACAATTTGTTGCATCGTTAGAGGGTCGTCGAAGAAAAACATAAACACACGGATCAGCCGTGCCTGCAGCCCACAAAAACAGCAGCATTTGAGCAGACGAACATCCCAGCAGACGAGAAGTTGAAAGACTTTATTACAAGTTCCACTTCTTATTACCGGAGTTTGTAACCGTCGTTTCCTTCTGCCTACATCTCATTTTCTGGCTACGTACAAACTCGTGTTATTTTCTGCTGCTAAACCGCTAATATGTTGTTATTCTTTGTTTTCTGTCGCGGATATTTTATATCCTCATGTGTTACTATTCTTTGTTGAACAAGTGCTTTGTTGTTCAGTGAATTGTTACCTGAGTTTGTTCTGTAGAATACCTTATGATGTTTATGTGATACCTGAGTATGGACTTTAGTATATCTTATAATGTTTATATGTTACTTGGGTTTGTTCTTTACTATACCTTATGTTACCTGAGTATGGACTTTCTGTGTATGGACTTTAGTATATCTTATGTTACCTGAGTATGGACTTTAGTACATCTTATGTTACCTGTGTATGGACTTTAGTATATCTTATAATTTTTATATGTTACCTGGGCTTGAACTTTAATATATCTTATGATGTTTACATGTTACCTGAGTTTGGACTTTAGTATATCCTTTGATGTTTATATGTTACCTGGGAGTGTCCCTTGTGATGTTTGCATTGCTATGTAACTTATATGTGTGATGTTATCTATCTTATATGTCTGATGTTATCTTTCATATATGTGTTATGTCATCTTTCTTACATGTAAGATGTTATCTATCTCATATGAGTGATGTTATATATCTTATATGTGTGATGTTATCCATTTAATATGTGTGGTGGTATCTATCGGTGTCTCATAGTATCTGCAAACGGAGGATCTCATAGCACACCAAACCCAGAAATTAACAGCATGTGTAAACCAGACACTCACAGAACACTTAATACAGCAACTCACAGAACACTTAAAACAGCAACTCACAGAACACTTAAAACAGCAATTCACAGTTTATGTAACATAGCAACTCACAATATATGTAACCGAAGATTTTGCAATATATGTAACCGAAAATTTCACAGTATATGTAAACCAAGATTCCCCTTTACCTGTAAATCAAGATTTCAGTGTACCTGTAAACCAAGATGACCCTTCACCTGTAACCCAAGATTTCACTTAACATGTAACCCAAGATTTCACTTTACCTGTAAACCAAGATTCCCCTTTACCTGTAAACCAAGATTTCACTTTACCTTTAACCCAAGATTTCACTTTACCTGTAAATCAAAATACCCCTTTACGTATATACCAAGATACCCGTTACGTGTAACCCAAGATGCCCTTTACCTGTAACCCAATATCCTGTAACCCAATATCCCCCTTTACGTGTAACCCAAGATGTCCTTTACCTGTAACCCAAGGTGTCCCGTTACCTGTAACCCAAGATTTTACAGTGCTTGTAAACCGAGAGTCCACGGTTGCAGACATCCCAGATTCTAACAGAACCTGCGGCTCAGAATACCTGTCTGCTCAATACCTGTCTGCTCAATACCTGTCTGCTCAATACCTGTCTGCTCAAATTAAAGCATGTTCTCTGTATTGTCGTGTGTGGATATCTTGTTGTTGTGACTCCGTGTGGTCATATTGCTCAAAGTAAAGCATGTTCTCTATATTGTCGTGTGTGGATATCTTGTTGTTGTGACTCCGTGTGGTCATATTATTTCATGAGTACCACCACCTGGTGTCCATGAAGATTTATCTCCCCTCCTTAAGTGTCTTGTTCTACATGCAAGATAGATATTGTAATTCTTGTCCTACAAGTAAGATAGATATTGTAATTCTTGTCCTACAAGTAAGATAGATATTGTAATTCTTGTCCTACAAGTAAGATAGATATTGTAATTCTTATCCTACAAGTAAGATAGATATTGTAATTCTTGTCCTACAAGTAAGATAGATATTGTAATTCTTGTCCTACAAGTAAGATAGTTACTGTAATTCTTGTCCTACAATTAAGATAGTTACTGAAACTCTTGTGCTACAATTAAGATAGTTACTGAAACTCTTGTGCTACAATTAAGATAGTTACTGAAACTCTTGTGCTACACGTAAGATAGTTACTGAAACTTTTGTCCAATGAGTAAGATAGTTACTGTAATTCTCGTCCTATATATAAGATAGTTACCGTAATTCTTGTCCTACAAGTAAGATAGACACTGTAGTTCTTGTCTTACAAATAAGATAGTTACTGTAATTTTTGTCCTTCAAGAACAATAGTTATTGTATTTTTATTCCTACAAGTAAGATATTTTCTGCAACTCTTGTCGTGTATGTAAGATAGTTTCTGTAATTCTTGTCCTACAAGTAAGATAGTTATTGTCACTCTTGTCCTGCATGTAAGATAGTTATTGTAACTTGTCCTGCATGTAAGATAGTTATTGTCACGTGTCGTGTGCAAAAGATAGTTATTGTAACTTGTCCTACATGTAAGATAGTTATTGTCACTCTTGTCGTGCATGTAAGATAGTTATTGTAATTCTTGTCGTGCATGTAAGATAGTTACTGTAATTATGGTTGTGCATGTGAGATAGTTATTGTAATTCTTGTCGTGCATGTAAGATAGTTACTGTAATTATGGTTGTGCATGTGAGATAGTTATTGTAATTCTTGTCGTGCATGTAAGATAGTTACTGTAATTATGGTTGTGCATGTGAGATAGTTATTGTAATTCTTGTCGTGCATGTAAGATAGTTACTGTAATTATGGTTGTGCATGTGAGATAGTTATTGTAATTCTTGTCGTGCATGTAAGATAGTTACTGTAACAAACGCACCGTGCCATCTGGTGCTGTAAGACAGAGCACTGGTTGGCTCACGTAAGATCTTCACAAGGTGATATTTGTTCAACACTACAAATCTACCACATTATACCACATTTACAACGTCAAGGGGCAAGAACTGTAAGAAGCATAATACAATAAATTATTCCCCTTTGCCAAGGGAGGGAACTTGTGACGTAGCGTCAAATGAAACAGGCATTTAGAGCCGGCTAATGGGAAAGCCATGATGTACCGGCGCTGTTGGAGCGATCAGAGGCCACGCCGAGGAGGAACTTACATAAACAAGAGTACACAGAGAACTAGGGCTAATTTGGACAGAATAACAGAGATAAAAACAGCTCTCTCGCTGGCTGAACACGATCGTAGCGTTGTGGGACGGGGGAGTTGATCGAAGCGTTGCCATGAACATTTGTAGTGTAGATTGCGGGATGAGATAAATGGATGCACGGATTAGATGAATGGCTGGATACAAGAACTTACATGAAAGTAAACGTATGCGGGACATTGCACACCAGCTGTGTCGCGACTCTGTGGTCGGGTGGTAGGACTAATGCCTTCTAATGTTGTTTAGCTTTGTTCTCTTACTGTGGAGGTGCCACGATGATTTAGTGACTTCTTGAAATGAGTTTGTTTTCTCTTTATAACTTTCTTTGTCTTTCTTTTCTCTTCTATCGCTGGGTGCTGAAATAGTTTGTTGTTGTATGTGTTGTTGCCTTTCCTATATTTCCATGTTTGCTGTTTTAGGTCGGATGTATGGTCATTCGTTCCACTAGATCCATGGAAGCCGCTCTAATGTGTCGGAGTTGATGTAGAAACTGTTATCCCCACTGGATACCCTAGCATATTCTCTACGGTGTCTGTATCGCAGAGTCCACCTTCCCCTCTCCCAGGCCAGAAACCAGAACGGTGTGCAGGAGCGTACTGCAGTTTCACATCTGCGGATTGCTATTTTGGGACTAAACCAGGTCCAGATTGAGAACAGCCAAA
The DNA here is from genome assembly GCA_963921405.1 of Cepaea hortensis. NCBI lineage: Eukaryota > Metazoa > Mollusca > Gastropoda > Stylommatophora > Helicidae > Cepaea > Cepaea hortensis. Next base: position 87,847,539 of record OY992896.1, read on the forward strand.
CGTGAGACGTGAGGCCTGTACAATATTTCCTCCGTGAGTTTAGACAAATCTCTGTCGACATACTACAATAATTTTTGTCAGGTCTTAGTCAGATATGACTGATCTACCGTATGGTAGTAGATGGTACTAACTGCTTTCTATTAGCGCCGATTGTTGCGCGACGCTCCAAAGCCAGGGGAACTGTTGGCGTGTAGATATAGTTGCGTGTTGTGTAGTCTTTCCCATTCTACCCTGGGGTGTAGCGACAGTTTACAAGCATCTGTTATTTTAGCATGCCAATACACACACACGCGCGCGCGCACACACACACACACACACACGCACGCAAGCACGCACACACACACACATACCATCTTTGTTTTATGAACACAGATTTATCCGTAGTTTTGTGAGAATTAAACCCCCAACTTCCAGGAAATAAACAGGCACCCTGGTGCTCTATCCTGGGCCATCAATCGGTTAATGTACTTGAAGCGTAAACACACAAGCACTTATACACACTTGAAGCGTAAACATAAACACACACACACACACATAAACTCACAAACACACATATATATATATATATATAAATATATATATATATATATATATATATCTTTGTGTGTATGTATGTATGTATGTATGTATGTATGTATGTATGTATGTATGTATGTATGTATGTATGTATGTATGTATGTATGTATGTATGTATTTCCGTCCTTCATGCGTTCGCGAACGGTCCAACCGATTGAGATGAAATTTTCTACACGTTTTCCTTTCATTCCTGTGCAACCAACTGTGATAGTTTTATCTATCAGCTATCAGCTATTACCTTCCTAAAATTTAATTTTGTAATTACATGACTGAACATAAGAAAATATAAAAATATATGACAAAAAGGGATATAACTTTTAGTATAATTGTTATGCCGGTCTCTCTGGCTGTGGGGTTACAACACTTTCTCTCTGTAATCCCGTTTATCACGCAGAGTCTCGCAGCGGAGCGAGAACTGAGGTGGTTCGACCCCCGCTCGTGACTTGCGGATACTGAGCCGGCCGCTCAGAAAGCAATGGCAAACTACTGAGCGTAATCTTGCCAAGAGATCAACAGACAGCTGAAAGATGCTGCTGTTGACAGCTAAGTCCTGTAAAAGGATACGCAAAAAAAAACAACATAATTGTTATATCTTAAGTTACGTCCCCTGAGTTTAAATGAGTTGATTGACAATGAATTAAATGAGATGCTCCACATAGATAGATAGATAGATAGATAGATAGATAGATAGATAGATAGATAGATAGATAGATAGATAGATAGATAGATAGATAGATAGATAGATAGATAGATAGATAGATAGATAGATAGATAGATAGATAGATAGATAGATAGATAGATAGATAGATAGATAGATAGATAGATAGATAGATAGATAGATAGATAGATAGATAGATAGATAGATAGATAGATAGATAGATAGATAGATAGATAGATAGATAGATAGATAGATAGATAGATAGATAGATAGATAGATAGATAGATAGATAGATAGATAGATAGATAGATAGATAGATAGATAGATAGATAGATAGATAGATAGATAGATAGATAGATAGATAGATAGATAGATAGATAGATAGATAGATAGATAGATAGATAGATAGATAGATAGATAGATAGATAGATAGATAGATAGATAGATAGATAGATAGATAGATAGATAGATAGATAGATAGATAGATAGATAGATAGATAGATAGATAGATAGATAGATAGATAGATAGATAGATAGATAGATAGATAGATAGATAGATAGATAGATAGATAGATAGATAGATAGATAGATAGATAGATAGATAGATAGATAGATAGATAGATAGATAGATAGATAGATAGATAGATAGATAGATAGATAGATAGATAGATAGATAGATAGATAGATAGATAGATAGATAGATAGATAGATAGATAGATAGATAGATAGATAGATAGATAGATAGATAGATAGATAGATAGATAGATAGATAGATAGATAGATAGATAGATAGATAGATAGATAGATAGATAGATAGATAGATAGATAGATAGATAGATAGATAGATAGATAGATAGATAGATAGATAGATAGATAGATAGATAGATAGATAGATAGATAGATAGATAGATAGATAGATAGATAGATAGATAGATAGATAGATAGATAGATAGATAGATAGATAGATAGATAGATAGATAGATAGATAGATAGATAGATAGATAGATAGATAGATAGATAGATAGATAGATAGATAGATAGATAGATAGATAGATAGATAGATAGATAGATAGATAGATAGATAGATAGATAGATAGATAGATAGATAGATAGATAGATAGATAGATAGATAGATAGATAGATAGATAGATAGATAGATAGATAGATAGATAGATAGATAGATAGATAGATAGATAGATAGATAGATAGATAGATAGATAGATAGATAGATAGATAGATAGATAGATAGATAGATAGATAGATAGATAGATAGATAGATAGATAGATAGATAGATAGATAGATAGATAGATAGATAGATAGATAGATAGATAGATAGATAGATAGATAGATAGATAGATAGATAGATAGATAGATAGATAGATAGATAGATAGATAGATAGATAGATAGATAGATAGATAGATAGATAGATAGATAGATAGATAGATAGATAGATAGATAGATAGATAGATAGATAGATAGATAGATAGATAGATAGATAGATAGATAGATAGATAGATAGATAGATAGATAGATAGATAGATAGATAGATAGATAGATAGATAGATAGATAGATAGATAGATAGATAGATAGATAGATAGATAGATAGATAGATAGATAGATAGATAGATAGATAGATAGATAGAT
>OY992896.1:87857919-87865419 GCA_963921405.1 Cepaea hortensis
CGCGTGCTGAACACTCTTGACATCCTAAATAACAATATTGACAGGTTACAAAACATCGGCATGGTTATTGTAATTTCTATCGCAATGTGAAGATTTTCATTTGAAGTCGCCTTGTACAACTGTTAGAAATATAGAAACACCGTCCTGTGGTCACGTGATGAGAACTGAGGCATTTGAAAACATTCATTGGAAGGATGATTGGGGGGAGAGGCAGGGACAGACTGAGAGAACATGTGCCCGCTGGACTGGAACGGAGGCAGAGATAGACTGAGAGAACACGTGCCGGCTGGACTGAGACGGAGGCTTGGAGGCAGAAACAGACTGAGAGAACACGTGCCGGCTGGGCTGAGACGGAGGCTTGGAGGCAGAAACAGACTGAGAGAACACGTGCTGGCTGGACTGAGACGGAGGCTTGGAGGCAGAAACAGACTGAGAGAACACGTGCCGGCTGGGCTGAGACGGAGGCATGGAGAAATATCCTCAACAGAGTTGATGCAGGCTGGACTGAGACAGAGGTAATCAGGAACACCCAAGACCGAGATCTGTGGAGAGACATGGGCGCCTACACCAGCTGGCAGGGCACATGATGATGACGATGAACTGTGACAATATTAATGTGTGTATCATCCTTGATTCTAAGAGTGACAATATTAATGTGTGTATCATCCTTGATTCTAAGAGTGACAATATTAATGTGTGTATCATCCTTGATTCTAAGAGTGACAATATTAATGTGTGTATCATCCTTGATTCTAAGAGGGACGTCCCGGCATCTCGGTGACACGATCCGGCAGCCCTAAACAAAGGATTACATACTGTGTTTCTCGGTGACACGATACGGCAGCCCTAAACAAAGGATTACATACTGTGTTTGTCAGGTGGCTGCATGTCAGAAGCCCCGTGGAGCAAAGGGCTTTGGTTCTTGTATACTACTTCCTGCTCTTTAACAAATGGCATCGCCATGCTGCCAATGATGCCTCTTTCACTTTCTCCCATCCATCCATCCATCCATCCATCCATCCATCCATCCATCCACCCATCATATGTCATGCCGATAAGCGTGGGCGGTCATGTTTCACCATCTCCATCGATCACCAGAGTCATGGATCAGATCCATGTCTCTGTCTCAACCATGACACATGGCCAAGCCATCCAGGTATTTACTTCTCAGTATTCCCCGTGGTCTCTTCCCTTCGATCTTACCAGTTGTCGCCAAGTTCTCCAATGCATTTCTTCTCATAACATGCCCAAAACATTTTGACTGTCTACGTCTAATTTCTCTAATCAGTTTACAGTGTTCATTTGTTTCTTGTAGTACTTGGTCATTGGTTTTTCTGGCTGTCCATGGTATTCTTTGCATTTTCCCCAGAAACCACATTTCCACAGCCATCAGATGTTTTTCAGCTTGTCTGCTCATTGTCCACGCTTCACATCCATACAAAAGTATAGGTTCTATGTAGCACTTCAACACTCTTTTTCTTGTTTCAATTGACATCTTTTTATTGGTCAGTATGTTTTTCATCTTGCAAAAGGCTATCTTTGAAATAGCAAATCTTGTTCTAATCTCTCCAAGGCATCTCCCATCAGATGTTATGAATGTGCTGATATAGCTGTACCGATTAACATGTTTAAGAATATGCCCATTTACTCGTATATCACATTGTGGTATTTCCTTCTTCCAAGTGACGACCATAATCTGTGTCTTCTTACGATTCAATTCTAACCCTAGTTGTTCACTGTGTGCAACAACCGCATCTACTAAATGTTGCAGGTCATGTTCATTGTCTGCAATCAAGACTGTATCATCTGCATATCTAATGTTAATGATGTATCTTCCCCCAATGTTGATACCCTCCATATCTACTATATTTGTGAAAATATTTTCACTGTACAGGGAAAACAGATCTGGAGACATTACACATCCGTGTCTCACACCTCTCTTAATAGGCTGATATTGACCTACTTCATAATTCTTATGGCAGCTTGTTCTTTCCAATATATGTTTTTTTATACGTCTAAGGTCTTTTCCACCAATTTGTAGATCTTCAAGCAGCCTTATCATGTCGACATGTCTCACTTTGTCGAAAGCCTTTGTGTAGTTAATAAAGCAAAGGTATAGATCTTTGTTTACTTCTATAAAACGTTCAGTAACTGTTCTCAGTATATACACAACATTTACTGTACCCTTACCTTAAACAAACCCACATTGTTCCTCTCCTATTTCAGGTTGTATTTTCTTCCTAACTCATTGCATGATAATTCTTAAAATATTTGTGATGTGACTCATTATACTAATTGTTCAGACAGAGTTCTCCCATTTATGACATGTTCCCATTGTTCTCCCGTAGGTCACTTGAATGTCCTAGAGTTCTCCCACAGATCACATAAGTGTTACAGTGTTCTTCCATAGATCACACACGATCCCCCGTGATCTTCCTTAGAGAATAAACGTTCCCCTGTGTTGTCCCATAGATCACATAACTTCCCAGTGTTCTCCCATAGATCACATGCGTTCCCTTGTGTTCTCCAATAGATCATATATACTCTCCTGAGTTCTCCCATAGATCACATTCGTTCTCTGTGTTCTCCAATAGATCACAGACGTTCCTGTCGCTTTAAAAAAAAAGTCGCTTAAAAGTCGACAGTGCGACTTCATTGCACCGGGTTTTCCCCCACATGGTTAAGTCTCTTTCCGCAGTGCGGAAAGCGCTGCACGAAGCATGAACTCCGTAGCTCCAGCGACGACCCTCAGGAGTCTAAAAAAAGCACTCGTGAACCGAAGGACGCGGCCCGGAATCAAACCCACAACCTTCGGTGCCCGAGTCAAACGGCTTGACCACTTCGCCACGGAGACTCCTGCACGTTCCCAGTGATCTCCCATAGATCACATAGTTCCCAGTGATCTCCCATAGATCACATGCGAAAATTTTAAACACGGTGAACCAACTCCACCACATCAGCCGGGGTCGCAGCATTCTTTTTGTCGCTGGTTGTCGAATATTTTACTTTCTCCCTCGGCCGTGTTGGAATCTTGATGATTCTATCAATCAAACGTACATACAAAGACAACTTACCTTGACCCGTAAGTCCCTCATGGTTTCCAAGGCTTGCCTGAGGCCGGTCTGGCTGCCCCTGACCACTGCCCCGGCGGCATCAGTCTCCAGCATGACGTCACGCTGGTGCGCGTCTGTGAACCAGGAAGCGTTTACGGCCACGCAGGAGGAGCTGGTGGTGTAGGGGAAATAACCCATGAAACAGATCAGACACGGGGAGGTGAAGTTATGTGCTCTTGTCTGGACAGCCTTCACCATGAGACTGCCAGGGGAAATAACCGGTGTAACATATCAGGCACAGGAAGGTGAAGTTAAGTGCTCTTGCCTGGGCAGCCCTTATCACGTGACTATCAGGGGAAATAACCGGTGTAAAATATCAGACACAGGAAGGTGAAGTTATGTGCTCTTGCCTGGACAGTCCTAGTCTTTCTTCTATCAGCACACCACGTGACTGCCAGGATATACACACTTCTTCTTCTTCTTCAGCGTTCCGAGCCATTGAGGTTCTTTGCTGCAAATACAATCCGTCTCCATTCGTCTCTCTGGTGGACCTTCTCTTGCCAGTCGTTGATTCCAAGTGCTTGTAGGTCTGTACATGTATTATCTCTCCACCGCCTTCTTGGTCTACCTCGGGGTCTACGGTCATTTATTTCCTGAGTGTAAGCGAGTTTTGTTGTTTCCCTATTATCTTCCATTCTTTCTATATGCCCCAGCCATTGTAGTCTATTAGCCTTCATGATACCAGTGATTAGCGGGGACTTAAACAGATCATAAATGTCTTTGTTACTTCTTCTTTTCCACTCTCCACTTTGTGTATCCCTAATGGGTCCAAAGATGCGTCTTAAATTTTGTTCTCAAAGGTTTGTAACAAGGCTTCGTCTCCTTTCGTTGTACTCCAGGTTTCAGAGCCATACAGCACAACTGGTCTGATCAGTGTTTTGTATATTGTGATTTTGGTGTTACGAGATAGCGCCTTTGATTTTAGTAGATGTTGTAGTGCATAGTATATCTTATTTCCAGAGTTGATTCTAGTTTGTATTTCTTCCCTTATGATGTTGGAGCAGTTGAAGATTGTACCCAGGTATTTGTATGTTTCCGTTCTTTTAATGGTCATATTATCTATTTGTATGTGGCCAGAGTTTCTAGCCATTCCGTCTCTTGAAATTACCATATATTCTGTCTTATCTTGGTTGATAACCAGCCCCATCTGTTGGGCTTTTCCCTTTAAGTGAGTCAATATTTCCAATGTCTTTTGTTCACTTTGCCCTATAATATCTATATCATCTGCATAACCAAGCAGCTTGGATGTTCCTCCAATATCACATTCCTCCTTTACCTTCCTTACAACTTTCTCTAGAGCCAGATTGAAGAGTAGCGGCGATAGTGCATCACCCTGTTTCAAGCCAGATGTTATTTGGAAGGGGTCTGATTTCCTGCCTTTATATGTTACTATATTATAAGCATCTTCCATGCATAGTCTGGTCATGTTGATTAACTTCCTTGGTATTCCAAATTCCTGCATAGCATTCCATAGACTATTCCTATGGACACTATCATAAGCCTTTTTAAAATCCACAAAAATGTTATGGAGATCTCTTTTATATTCCCAATGTTTCTCGGCTATTTGTCGTAAGATAAATATCTGATCTATTGTTGATCTGTTTTGTCTAAAACCCGCCTGGTAGTCACCTAATATGTCTTCTGAATATGGTTTTAGTCTATTTAGTAATACTGCGGATAGTATCTTATAGCTTGTGGACAGTAGTGATATTCCTCTATAATTTCCACATTGGAACTTGTCTCCTTTCTTAAAGATAGGTATCAATAATGACTCTTTCCAGTCATGGGGTAATTCTTCTGTCCTCCAGATTTTTATTATTAGTTCGTATAGCTTTAGATGTAATGCATGGCCACCTGCCTTTATAAATTCAGCAGCAATTCCATCAGTCCCAGTTGCCTTATTGTTTTTAAGTCGTGTGATTACATATAGGATTTCTTCAAATGTAGGTTCTTCAATTTGTGGTTCGCATGTTAGAACCTCTTCCTGTGGGAAAATGTGACTTGGAGCTTCACAATTTAGTAATTCAATAAAATATTCTTTCCATGTGTTGCACATTTCCTCATTGGTATTTATCATATTCCCATTTTTGTCTTTTAAACCATATGTGTTTTGTTGGTGCCCTCGTTTCATTGACTTCAGTTCTTTAAAAAATTTTCTGGATTCATTTTTCTGGTGATTAGTTTCCATATCTTTGATTATATTACTCATATATTCTCGCTTCTGCTGTCTGACTATTTTTGTAGCCTCTTTACATTCATTTCTATAATGCTCTTCCTTTTGGATGTTATTGATGTCATTTAACCATACATGTCTGGCATTCTTCTTCCTAATGACTGCTTCTTCACATTTTTGATTGAACCATCTGTTCTTTCTATGCGTGGTTAACACACCGAGACATTCTTCTGCGGTAGACTGAATTGTATTCTTGATGTTCAACCAAGTTTGGTCAACGCTTTCCTCCAAAGGGTTCTGCAGAGTTTCAAGTTTACATTTTATTTCATCTGTAAATTTCTCTTTGACTGTAATGTCTTGCAGTTTTTCTCTGTTATATGTTGGGTGTAATCTTTGTAATTTACTATAGAAAGCTCTCTTAAGTTTTATTTTAAATTTTGCTCCAACGAGGAAGTGGCCACTGTGGCACTCAGCTCCTCTATAACTTCTGACTTGCTGTATGCTTGATGCATTTCTGTTGTTAATTAAAATGTGATCTATTTGATTATAGGTTCTCTTGTCACATGATTTCCAAGTTTGTTTGTGTATATCCTTTCTTTGTAGTCTGGTACTGCTAATCTGCAGTCCTTTGGCTTCTGCCAGGTTGATGACTCTCCACCCATTATCATTTGAAGTTGTATGTAGGCTTTCCATACCGGCCACTTTTTTATTAGTTTGCTCTCTACCTATTTTTGCATTGAAGTCTCCCAGCACAATCAGGATGTCCTGTTTGGGGGTTTCTTCTATGACATCTTCCAGATCATTATAAAAGTCTTCTTTAATATCATCTTCTTTCTCTTCAGTAGGTGCATGTACATTAATCATCGTTATATTTTTCCATTTACCTTTTATTCGTAATTTACTAATCCTGTCATTAAAAGCTTTAAAGTTTAAAACGTTCCCCCATAACTCTTTTTTGATGACAAATCCTGTTCCTAATTCATGTTTATTTTTGGTGTTTCCTCCATATATTATAATCATTCCATTTTGCTCTAAAGTACCCTCTCCTGGCCACCTTATTTCTTGAATTGCTGTTATATCCATTTGATATTCACCCAGCTCCCGGGTTAGTTCTTCGGCCGATCCAGCTCGATATAGTGTCCGTACATTCCATGTTCCAAATCTCAAAAGTCCTTTAACGTTCCAAGGTCGTTGTCCAGATAAGTCAGTCCGATATCGAGGCTCATGTATTTGTTTCGTAACAAAGTAAGGTTTTTACAAAGGTGGGGATGTTAACCCCACGCTTCAACCCCCAACCTGGAGGACCAGGGTGTTTCTCTTTGTCTGTTCTCTACCCTTTGACCTGTCCGGCTTGGGAGGCCCTGCTGGTAGCTACGCTACCGCCGGCATAGCTCTCAGGGTCATTGAGAAACTCAAGCTCCCCCACCACGACAAGGTGGAAACACCATCGGGGGAGAGGATATACACACGCTCGCTGGTAAACTTCCGGTGAGCTGATGACGGTGTAATGCTGCCTGTCACCGGCATTAAGTTGGACGTAAACGTTGATTTCTCGTTCAGAAATCAATGGCAAACTACTGAAGGTAAAATTGTCTAGAAAAATCACCCTAGGGTTGGTGGTAAGGTCCCCGACAGGACATGCAACAATGTATGTAACCACGTGACAGTATCAGGGTTATCATGCTATACCAGGGAGTCCCGGTGACACAGTGACTTGACATACGCCTGTAGGCTTGGGTTCGAACCTGCGTGCAGGGAATGTCTGACATTGACCAGGTGGACCCAGCCTGACAGGGGTCCCCGGAGATGTCTTGTGGGTACAGGCGGCCATTGTGGCAGTGACCACGAGACCCACAGACAGGCCATTGGTCTATACAATGTGGGTCGAGCTCCATATACAATGTGCCTGGGGGGGGGGGGGGTGTTTAAGGATGTGACCTACTTACTGACAGAATTAACGGTAAAGCCAACAGGGCAGGGATCTTACACCCACCACACCCTGCCAGAGACTGATACTGTTCTGTGCTCGCAGTAGCGAGCGGTCCGTAGCGGAAGCTAACACACGAGAGTACCAGTGGTTGTAGAGTGTTCAAACTGCCACTACCAACAGATGGCTTCGAGTCGGACATATTGGCCTTTCGTACCCTAGTGGTCGCCCCGGTCGTGTTGCTGGTGGTTCGGTCATTATGTTGTCTTTCGTAACAACCCAGTCAC
>OY992896.1:87870419-87947919 GCA_963921405.1 Cepaea hortensis
CACAACATGGCACGTGACTACAACAGTACGCACACACACACAACATGGCACGTGACTACAACAGTACGCACACACACACAACATGGCACGTGACTACAACAGTACGCACACACACACACACACACACACACACACACATGCCACGTGACTACAACAGTACGCACACACACACACACACACACACACACACACATGCCACGTGACTACAACAGTACGCACACACACACACACACACACACACATGCCACGTGACTACAACAATATACACACGCAACCTGTCACTAGACTACAACAGTACACATGCACACACAACAACAACAATTACTACTACTACTACTACTACTACTACTACTACTACTACTACTACTACTACTACTACAATAACAACATAGTACGTTTATACAACAGTACACATAACAACAACAACAACAACATAGCACGTGAACACAACAGTACCTCAACACCTGTGCGATGACCACGCCCTGGGAGGTGATGACCACGTGATCGGCCTCCGCCATTATCGTCTGGTCAGTCTCGGAGATTGTAACCCTGACCCGGTGACCTGACCTGACAGCGGAGACAAGGTCGGCATGCGAACTGGAAATGAGAATGAGGTCGTGTCAGTTTCGGTGTCACCAGAACGAGGTCATGTCGTTATGGCCTCCTTTGGCATCAAAGTCTGCTAGCGGGGTCGTTCATCCGCCAGCTTAAGGAAGAACATTGCACGAGACCTGGCTTCAAGTGCCGGACGGGACAAACTTGAAAACAGGGTTCTGTCTAACATAGGTAGGGTGGATCTGATGGAAGACAGGGGTCAGTCTAATATAGGTAGGGTGAATCTGGTGGAGATAGGGGTCTGGCTAACATGGGTTGGGTGGATCTGAGGAAGACAGGGGTCTGTCTAACATAGGTAGGGTGGATCTGGGGAAGACAGGGGTCTGACTAACATGGGTAGGGTGGATCTGGGGAAGACAGGGGTCTGGCTAACACAGGGAGAGTGGATCTGATGGAAGACAGGGGTTTATATAACACAGGGAGAGTGGTTCTGATGGAAGACAGGGTTCTGTCTAACATAGGTAGGGTGGATCTGATGGAAGACAGGGTTCTGTTTAACATAGGTAGAGTGGATCTGATGGAAGACAGGGGTCTGTCTAACATAGGTAGAGTGGATCTGATGAAAGACAGGGGTCTGTCTAACATAGGTAGAGTGGATCTGATGGAAGACAGGGGTCTGTCTAACATAGGTAGAGTGGATCTGATGGAAGACAGGGGTCTGTCTAACATAGGTAGAGTGGATCTGATGGAAGACAGGGGTCTGTCTAACATAGGTAGAGTGGATCTGATGGAAGACAGGGGTCTGTCTAACATAGGTAGAGTGGATCTGATGGAAGACAGGGGTCTGTCTAACATAGATAGAATGGATCTGATGGAAGACAGGGGTCTGTCTAACATAGGTAGAGTGGATCTGATGGAAGACAGGGGTCTGTCTAACATAGGTAGAGTGGATCTGGGGAAGACAGGGGTCTGGCTAACACAGGAAGAGTGGATCTGATGGAAGACAGGGGTTTATATAACACAGGGAGAGTGGTTCTGATGGAAGACAGGGTTCTGTCTAACATAGGTAGGGTGGATCTGATGGAAGACAGGGTTCTGTTTAACATAGGTAGAGTGGATCTGATGGAAGACAGGGGTCTGTCTAACATAGGTAGAGTGGATCTGATGGAAGACAGGGGTCTGTCTAACATAGGTAGAGTGGATCTGATGGAAGACAGGGGTCTGTCTAACATAGGTAGAGTGGATCTGATGGAAGACAGGGGTCTGTCTAACATAGGTAGAGTGGATCTGATGGAAGACAGGGGTCTGTCTAACATAGGTAGAGTGGATCTGATGGAAGACAGGGGTCTGTCTAATATAGGCAGGGTGGATCTGGGGAAGACAGGGGTCTAACATAGGTAGGGTGAATCTGGTGGAGACAGGGGTCTGGCTAACATAGGTAGGGTGGATCTGATGGAAGACAGGGGTCTGTCTAACATAGGTAGAGTGGATCTGATGGAAGACAGGGTTCTGTCTAACATAGGTAGAGTGGATCTGATGGAAGACAGGGGTCTGTCTAATATAGGCAGGGTGGATCTGGGGAAGACAGGGGTCTAACATAGGTAGGGTGGATCTGATGGAAGACAGGGGTCTGTCTATCATAGGTAGAGTGGATCTGGGGAAGACAGGGGTCTAACATAGGTAGGGTGGATCTGATGGAAGACAGGGGTCTGTCTAACATAGGTAGAGTGGATCTGATGGAAGACAGGGTTCTGTCTAACATAGGTAGGGTGGATCTGATGGAAGACAGGGGTCTAACATAGGTAGGGTGGATCTGATGGAAGACAGGGTTCTGTCTAACATAGGTAGAGTGGATCTGATGGAAGACAGGGGTCTGTCTAACATAGGTAGAGTGGATCTGATGGAAGACAGGGTTCTGTCTAACATATGTAGGGTGGATCTGATGGAAGACAGGGGTCTAACATAGGTAGGGTGGATCTGATGGAAGACAGGGTTCTGTCTAATATAGGTAGAGTGGATCTGATGGAAGACAGGGGTCTGTATAACATAGGTAGGGTGGATCTGATGGAAGACAGGGGTCTAACATAGGTAGGGAGGGTCTGATGGAAGACAATGGTTTGTCTAACATAGGTAGAGTGGATCTATGGAAGACAGGGTTCTGTCTAACATAGGTAGGGTGGATCTGATGGAAGACAGGGGTCTGTCTAACATAGGTAGAGTGGATCTGATGGAAGACAGGGTTCTGTCTAACATAGGTAGGGTGGATCTGATGGAAGACAGGGGTCTAACATAGGTAGGGTGGATCTGATGGAAGACAGGGTTCTGTCTAACATAGGTAGAGTGGATCTGATGGAAGATAGGGGTCTGTCTAATATAGGCAGGGTGGATCTGGGGAAGACAGGGGTCTAACATAGGTAGGGTGGATCTGATGGAAGACAGGGGTCTGTCTAACATAGGTAGAGTGGATCTGGGGAAGACAGGGGTCTAACATAGGTAGGGTGGATCTGATGGAAGACAGGGGTCTGTCTAACATAGGTAGAGTGGATCTGGGGAAGACAGGGGTCTAACATAGGTAGGGTGGATCTGATGGAAGACAGGGGTCTGTCTAACATAGGTAGAGTGGATCTCGTGTAACTATCATCCCAATATGTTGGGATAGTATTATCTCAACAGACGTCAGACACAACAGACAGCAGACTTGAGACAAGATAAGACACGTTAGGAATGATGAAGTGACGCGTGGCTAAGAGGGACCACTCGAAACAAAACATGCCACGAGAGTATTTCACAAAACAAGACATGTCACAGCAGAATTTGACAAAACAAGACATGTCTCGACAGAATTTCACAAAACAAGACATGTCGAGTCAGTATTTGAGGAAACAAGACATGTCAAGCCAGAATTTCGCGAAACAAGACATGTGACGCCAGAATTTTACATAACAAGACATGTCACGCCCGTATTTGACACAACGACATGTCACGCCAGAATTTCACAAAACAAGACACGTCACACCAGAATGTAATGAAACAAGAATGTCACGTCAGTATTTGACAGATCAGGACATGTTACGCCAGAATTTCACAAAACAAGACATATCACACCAGTATTGGACAACACACAACATGCCACGCCAGGACAGGACAAAACAATACACTAAAAAGACAACTACACCTTCCTACCACATGCTAAGGACACTGACAATGTGGTACCTTTGACCTGCTGTGGAGCTGCCCTGCTTGTCGCTGCCAGGGCTGTACACGACCCCCCAGCACGGGTCCACCAGCCAGCTGTCAGAGAGAGGGGACACAGAATGATGGATCTGTGGGATGCCACATATATACAACCCATATACCGTTTACTGACAGACATCACACCTCGCTGACAATCACATTCTCAACGACCCCGACAAGCCAGGTGTTTCCAGCATCACACAGCAATGTAGCAGTGCCACGAGAACATGAGGCACACGGCAAGAGAGTTGGCTTTATTTAACCTTGTTTACCCCATGGTGATTGGGTCTCTCTTTCCCTCCCTCTCCCCTCTCTCTCCCTATCTCTCTCTCGTTCTCTCTCTCTTTCTTTCTCTCTTTCTCTCTTTCCCTCTCCCACACTCTCCCCCCCTCCTCTCTCTCCCCCCCCCCCACTTTTCCTCTGTCACTCTTTCTCTCTCTCTCTCTCATTCTCTGTCTCTCTTTCTCTCTCTCTCTCTCTCTCCATCTCACCTTCTCTCTCATTTTCTCCTCTCTCTCTCTCTCTCTCTCTCTCTCTCTCTCTCTCTCTCTCTCTCGCGAGCGCGAGCGCTTGTATATATAATCCTGTTCATTACCCAATTAGGCTCGCCGGAGATATCGCCGGAGATATTGCTCGTCTGTTGGGAGGAAATATCTCCGGCGGGCCTATTCCCGGTGGTCGCGGGATCCGCACTAGTCAGGCGGGGAGTCTGTCGGTAGTACACGCTTTACACAGGTCCGGACACTGTGACAACAGATGTACGCACCCTATGGTCCGGGCTCGTACGAGGCCCTCACCTGCGGGACTTGGCTGAACGCCTCTAAGCCGGGTCCCTTGGGTGTCAGGGTCTGGCCATCACTCGCCACCGGCTCGTGGTGGTGAGGTCTCGGTGGATTGACGCTGAGCCGCCAACGTCTGTAGCCTACCTTGTGCCAGACGTATTGGTTACCCATTCCTCTGGAATACACAAGACTAGGCCGAGGGAGGGGTCATGTCGTTTGGGCGCCACATGTTTCTCTGAAGCTCTGCCCAGACATTGTGATGGAATATTGGCCACATTCCAACTCACATACTTTGGTCTGTCAAGACTGCAAGGTGCCACTCACCCAATTAAGAATGAGCCAGATGTTGCAATAACTAATTAAGTGTTATTAGATATTGAAACATCTGGTTCATTCTTAAGCCATATGTTGCAATAACTAATTAAGTGTTATTAGATTGTTCAATAACTTATTGAGTGTTATCAGATAGTCCCATAAATAATAAAGTATGATCACATATTCAAATAATTAATTAAGTGTTATGAGATAGTCCAATATTTAATTACCAGTTAGTCCAGTAACTACTTAGAGGTGTCAGACTAGAGTTCATGTACACCAGCCACTGACAGCACATATGCAGCAACCACTGATAGAATACTTACAGCAACCACTGACAGCATTTGTACAGCAGCCACTGACAGCACGTGTACACCAACCACTGACAGCGCATGTACACCAACCACTGACAGCATCACTCTACTGCCATGACACTGACCTGTGTTTGCTGTTTTGTTTCTTGGAAGTCTGGACAGAGGTGTGTGAGTCCAGGGACCATCCCACATTTGTGTCCTGGCTGTCGGTCACACTCAGGGTCAGGTCCAAGTATGGCTTCGAGTTCTTCTTCTGCTGCTGCACTCGGGACGACAATCAAGAAATGTCTGTGTGTGTTTGCTTGTGTTGTGTGTTGTATATTGTGTCGTGTGTTGTGTGTTTGCTTGTGTTGTGTGTTGTATATTGTGTCGTGTGTTGTGTGTTGTATATTGTGTCGTGTGTTGTGTGTTTGCTTGTGTTGTGTGTTGTATATTGTGTCGTGTGTTGTGTGTTTTGTGTGGTGTATTATCTACAAGATTACAACACTGGACTCTACAATCAAATGTTCACAATAAATGGCGTCTGTCCAGCATCAACATCTTCTCCCCTGGTTGTGCCAGAATCACGCGAGGACACGGACAGAAAGTGTTTTTAGTTTGCCCGGAGAGGACCGGCTCATCTCGGGTCCTTGCCCCACCAGTTCCTACACCAGTGGTCAGCTAGAAATGTGGAGATTGTTAACAATAACAACAACAGCAGCACCAACTTCAACAACAACAACAACAACAACAACAACAACAACAACAACAACAACAACAAAAACAACAACAACAACAGCAGCAGCAGCAACAACAACAACTACAACAACAACAACAACAACAACACCAACAACAGCAGCAGCAACAAGAACAACAGCAATAACGACAACGTGAACATATTTTCAGAAATGTAGAGGATATAAATGGAATCAGCATTGGAGGAAGAAACATCAATAACATTAGATATGCATATGATACAGTATTAATTGCAGACAATGAGCAGGACCTGCAACAATTAGTAGATGCGGTTGTTGTACACAGTGAGCAACTGGGGTTAGAATTAAATTGTAGGAAGACACAGGTTCCTCAGTAGGAAGGAAGAAGTGCCACAATGTAATATACGAGTAAATGGGAATATTCTTCAACAAGTGAATCGGTACAATTATCTCGGAACAGTCATGACATCTGATGGGAGATGCCTTGAAGAGATTAGAACAAGAATCGCCATGGCGAAAGTAGCCTTTAGCAAGATGAAAAACATTCTGACCAATAAAAAGATGTCAACTGAAACGAGAAAAAGAGTGTTGAGGGGATACATAGAGCCTGTTCTTTTGTATGGATGTGAAACTTGGACAATGAGCAGTCAAGCTGAAAAACATCTGATGGCTGCAGAAATGTGGTTTCTGAGGAAAATGCAAAGAATACCATGGACAGACAGAAAAACCAATGACCAAGTACTACAGGAGACAAATGAAAATCGTAGATTGATTAGAGAAATTAGACGTAGACAGTTAAAATTTTTTGGACATGTTATGAAAAGAAATGGATTGGAGAACTTAGTGACAACTGGCAAGATCGAAGGGAACAGACCAAGAGGTAGACCGAGAGGAAAATACCTGGATGGCTTGGCCACATACCACCTGAGAGAACATACCACATGAGAGAACATACAAACTGGGAGAACATACCATCTGAAAGAACATATCATCAGGGATAACTTTACAACTGAGAGAACATACCACTTGAGGGAACATGCCATCTGAGAGAACATACCACCTGAGAGAACATACCATCTGAGAGAGCATACCAGCTGAGAGAACATACCATCGGAGAGAACATACCATATGAGATAACATACCACCTGAGAGAACACACCACATGAGAGAATATATCACATGAGAGACCATACAACCTGAGAAAACATACAAACTGGGAGAACATACCAACTGAGAGAACATACCAGCTGAGAGAACGTAACCTATGAGAGAACACACCATCTGAGAGAACGTACTACCTCAGAGAAGGCCCACAGCCTCTGAGCACCAATCTGGCTCTGTGTGCCGTCAATGACCGCTGTCTGGCGCAAGTAGACGTTGTAGGTGTCCCAGGTCTCCTGGGCTTTCTTGCCCTGGCCTTCGTTCACGTCGTGGAAGATGACCGTCAGACCCGAACCGCTGGTCATCCTTGTCAGCAGGGTCTGAAAATCTCCCTGTGGGACAAACCAGGGTGTTACAGCAGGGAGAGACACTAAAATCGGCCATTCACACACGTACATATCACACACCCATATACCACACACAAACCAGGGTGTTACAGCAGGGAGAGACACTACAATCGGCCATTCACACACGTACATATCACACACCCATATACCACACACAAACCAGGGTGTTACAGCAGGGAGAGACACTACAATCGGCCATTCACATACGTACATATCACACACCCATATACCACATACAAACCAGGGTGTTACAGCAGGGAGAGACACTACAATCGGCCATTCACACACGTACATATCACACACCCATATACCACACACAAACCAGGGTGTTACAGCAGGGAGAGACACTACAATCGGCCATTCACACACGTACATATCACACACCCATATACCACACACAAACCAGGGAGTTACAGCAGGGAGAAACACTACAATCGGCCATTCACACACGTACATATCACACACCCATATACCACACACAAACCAGGGTGTTACAGCAGGGAGAGACACTACAATCGGCCATTCACACACGTACATATCACACACCCATATACCACACACAAACCAGGGTGTTACAGCAGGGAGAGACACTACAATCAGCCATTCACACACGTACATATAACACACCCATATACCACACACAAACCAGGGTGTTACAGCAGGGAGAGACACTACAATCGGCCATTCACACACGTACATATCACACACCCATATACCACACCCAAACCAGGGTGTTACAGCTGGGAGAGACACTACAATCGGCCATTCACATACGTACATATCACACACCCATATACCACACACAAACCAGGGTGTTACAGCAGGGAGAGACACTACAATCGGCCATTCACACACGAACATATCACACACCCATATACCACACACAAACCAGGGTGTTACAGCAGGGAGAGACACTACAATCGGTCATTCACACACGTACATATCACACACCCATATACCACACACAAACCAGGGTGTTACAGCAGGGAGAGACACTACAATAAGCCATTCACACACGTACATATCACACACCCATATACCACACACAAACCAGGGTGTTACAGCAGGGAGAGACACTACAATCGGCCATTCACACACGTACATATCACACACCCATATAACACACACAAACCAGGATGTTACAGCAGGGAGAGACACTACAATCGGCCATTCACACACGTACATATCACACACCCATATACCACACACAAACCAGGGTGTTACAGCAGGGAGAGACACTACAATCGGCCATTCACACACGAACATATCACACACCCATATACCACACACAAACCAGGGTGTTACAGCAGGGAGAGACACTACAATAAGCCATTCACACACGTACATATCACACACCCATATACCACACACAAACCAGGGTGTTACAGCAGGGAGAGACACTACAATAAGCCATTCACACACGTACATATCACACACCCATATACCACACACAAACTAGGGTGTTACAGCAGGGAGAGACACTACAATAAGCCATTCACACACGTACATATCACACACCCACATACCACACACAAACCAGGATGTTACAGCTGGGAGAGACACGACAACAGGCCATTCACACGTACACATCACACACCCACATATCACACACAAACCAGGATATTACAGCTGGGAGAGACACGACAACAGGCCATTCACACGTACACATCACACATCACACACCCACATACCATACACAAAGCAGGATGGTACAGCAGGGAGAGACACGACAACAGGCCATTCACACACGTACACATCACACACCAACATACCACACACAAAACAGGATGTTACAGCACGGAGAGACACGAACGAACGAATGAACGAATGAACGAACGAACGAACTTTAGTTTACAAGGGTTAAGAATTGGGCACGCAGGCCCGTCTTACATTCTGCCCTTCTATCACCCACTTGCATACATTATTTCATTCATACATATTTCAAGGCCAACAGAGAGCAGCAACAATATAAATGGCATGCATTATAAAGACATGGGCAAAATGCGAACATCAATACTACACGACTCAGTAATATTAGATAATGGTCTTGACACTTGTTATTAGCCATGTGGAATATACTGGCCTACTAAAAGGTGACTGGATGTTATACTAGGGTTTTGTTATTATTATTATTTCTATTGTCAAAGAGCTGCAAGGAACCTAATAGATAATATAGAGGTAGAACTATAGAAAGAGATCTAGACAGGATCAAGAGAACATAGCTATCTACGAAATAGGGACAGAAGGGACAGAAGCACGAGTGAGAACTATAAATAGTTCTCCGACTGGACACACTCGTGTCCAAAAAGAAGACACTGTAAGACGTGAGCTGGAGTTGCCCACAATAGAGTGGGGATACCCGCATCACGAGAAGTGTCAGTGAAACACCAGTAACGTCAAACAGTTGACCAGTTACTAACTGCGTGCTGGAACTCCGAGCACGCAAACTAGCTGCTGCACGTAGAGTCAACTGATCGTGGCTGGACACGCCACGAAGATCGCCAGACCCGGACTGGACAGCGTAGAGGACAGACGGCAGTATTCGCTCTGAATACTTTGTTGCTTATAAAGGACAATAGCAATAGTTGTGACTTAGCCTTAGCTTTGATAGACATTACCATCGATCTCATCTTTCATACAACATCATTACGATATACCATGATGTGTATTACCGATGTGGTTATCCGCTCACAGAGCTACTGTACAACGAGCTAATAAACTTGTATTATATTTGTATTCTTTTGTACGTTCTCATTTTGAGTGGTACAAAAGCGGAATCCTTGTATGCCTGTCAAAGTTAAGGTGTTGACAGGCAGGATCCGATTTGGTGTCAGAAGGTGGGGCTTGAACCACCTTCAAGCACTTTTCAAGACCATTTTCCCACATAAAGTGTAAAAATTTGTACTAAAATACGATGTGTTATTCCATCAATGTAAATTTGGAAATTGAAACTGTGATTTCTGTAAACGGTAAATATGTATCTAAATCACAAGTTTAACATTTATTTTTAAATATTTGTGGTATTACATCCATTATATCAACATTCATTGAATTTACCCACGAACTTGTGCAAAGTCAAATTTATTTTGTACAAGAGAAGTAAATTAGAAGTCAAGCTAAGGTCATACACACAGCTCAGTCAGAGACAAGTAGATAGTGAAGAGAAGACGACAATCGACTGTTCATTCGACGATTCATCTCACATTCATTTGACGATTCATTAATACGATCATACCATTCATATCATTATATCATCCATATTATTCACATCGCATTTGTAATTTACTGATCGTAAGAACTAACATTCAAATTGTTCACCACCATGTATTTTGCAACATATATTATGTCCTACTTCTTGATGCTCTATAAAACAGAGACATCACGGGTACGAGCAAGCCTATCAAGTCTGTGTGTGGAAGACAGCGGTGTAACATCCCGAGGGGCCGTATTTTCATCTGATTAGATGAGTATTTTTTCACTATTTTGATAATCACAATTAACAATGCATCTTACTTTTTAGTGATTGATTGTGAACGTGTGAAATTTATTAATTGAAATTACTTATATACCATTTGTGTAAGAACATAAAGCCATACAATGGCAACATTAGGTGAATGCATCTAAGCTGGCAAAGACCTAGGCCATAGCGGGGAGAAATTGGAGAAATGGGCAGAACAGAGATACAAAGAAGAAACAGAAAGAAAAGCTGCAATAGAGAGAGATGCACGAGCACTCGAAAGACAGCATCAGAAAGAGATGAAAGAAATAGAGGAAGCCACCAAACAAAAGCAAATAGAATTAGAGGACGCCACCAAGCAAAAGCAAATAGAGGTAGACGCACAAACAAAATTAAAGATGAAGGAAATGGAAGTTGACTCAAACATTCAAATAGCTGCCACTAAACAGAAGAGTCAGGAAGAACAAAACAAATTTCTAAATATAAAGGGATTATCAAGCCCTATAGTCAAGGAGATTCAATTTCAGCCTGGACCGAGAATATAGAGTTTCAGCTCAGAGTTCAGAAAATACCGTTAGAAGATTGGGCCATGATTTATATGAGAAATCTCTCTGGGGAGCCCTTAAAAGTTATTGAGTCTATACCAACAGAATTAAGAAACAACTACCAATATATTCATGACAGAATCATGCAGCATTTTCTACTCGATGCTCCTGGATATCAGATCCAGTACTCACAAATTAGACCTAAACCGAACGAAACGTTCCTAGATTATGTATCTATCGGTCAGAGTATATTCAGTAAATGGCTTAAGGCGGTGAAAGTAGGAAAGAGTTTTGACAAGTTACAAGACTTAATGGTTATGGATAAAGTGATATCCACAGTGCCAACTCCTTTTGCTAAGTTCCTTCAACAAGCAGACATTGAATCTCTAGAACAGTTGGAGAAACGTGGTTCGGCATATTTCTCTTCCAACCGAGATGTATTTAAGTCATCTATACATGATTCTGAAATCACAGCGTTTGCAAAACACCAACCAAACAGATCTTTCAACCAGAAATCTTATCAGAAGAAAGATAAACCATACCAAACGCCACCTAAGTGTGGATACTGCAATTTATATCACCAAGAATTCTCAATGTGTGATAAGAATCCCTTATATCCTGCACATCTTGAAATGATGATAAAAAAGCAGGAGAACAAAAAGAATTCATATAAACGTGCAGTTAATTGTTTTTTTTTTGTTCGTCATTGGACATTATTCTTCCACATGCTTGGGCAGGCAGAGAATGAAGGCCAGCAACGCTGTGCTGATTGATACATCTTCTGATAGTGATAGTGAAGTTGAATGCGAGAAGGAAAATGTATTACCATTCAATGAGTGTGAAAGTGTTGCTGTTGTAACTGACATATTAGACTTCGACAAATGTGATACTTGTCACCTGTTCCATACGGACGGTAAACTCAAATGTGGTCATATTGTACCATGTTCTAATGAAGATGCAAATTCAGCTTTAGCCTCCAGAGGCAATTTAAAGTTCCACGATGCACTGGTCAATGAATATCCATGCCAATGTTTACTTGATAGCGGTAGTACTTTAATCGGGGCAAGGAAAGAACTCATTAAACCAGAGGATTATACGGGCGATTTTGTTAAATGCCGCACTTTTTCTGGCAATATTGAGAAATACCCGCTGGCAATAGTCCGTATAAACACCCCGTTCCTTTCCGGCACATTTACGTGCGCTATTTTACAAGACCCCTGTACTGACCTCATTTTGGGGTGCCTGTCTGGGTTAAGACACTGCACTGATGACGAAATATTAGCCTGGAAACACACCAACATGGCTAATGCAGTAACTAGGTCAGAGACCCAAAAACATCAAACTGACCTACAAAACGAGATGTTACAATTATTGACACCTGGCGGTACTAATGACAATACCACTCGACAAGAGCTTATCCAGGCACAACGCGCCGATCCAACCATTGCACCTTATTTTAGATAATTAGGTGAGAAAGCAAAATTAACTAAAAATGCCTCCTATTATTTTAAACTCCATAATGGAATTCTCATGCGATATTATACCACCAATAACCATGAGATTCAGCAGACGGTGTTACCTTTGAAACATCGACAAAACGTGTTAACGATGGCACACGTTTCACCGTTTGCTGAACATCTGGCTTATAACAAAACAAAAGCCAAAATTTTAAAACATTTCTATAGGCCTAATTGTTGTAACGAGTGCAAATCCTTTTGTCGGTCATGTACCATTTGCCATCAGTCTATGAAAAATGTAAAGCATGTAACAGCTGAGATTCAACAGCTGGGTCCCAAAACCCTACACCTTGAACCCAATCAAGAGGAGCTACTTTTACTACCAGATAAACGTAATCTATTATTAACTTCATGGCAAGGGCCATTCAAAGTGGTACGACAGATATCAGATGTCGATTATGAAATATCGATAAACCAAAACTTTAAGATATTTCATATCAACATGCTGAAGCCTTACTTCTCACGACAAGAACCGACGACAGACGAACAGAATGCAACCACACCAAGCAACCCGACGACAGATGTACAGAGCGCAACTACACTAGTTACAGCGACAGAACACAACGACAACACACATACACTTAGTCAGGAAACAACACACACAGGTAGTACAACAACAGTACTCAATCAGATGGACGACGATGACATAGAATTACCAGTCCCGACAGTAGACAGGACTGGGACAATTGGCAGTATACGAATAAAACCGAGACTCACAGACGAGCAAAGACGACAGACAATAGAGCTAGTGACAGAATACAGAGACATTTTTTCCGACATTCCAGGTAGGACTGACAGAATAGAACACTCCATCATTCTGACTGATAACACCCCTATCAAATGCCGACCTTATTCCATCCCATTAAGTTATAGGGAAAATCTCGACAAAGAACTTCTAAATCTTGAGTCGAGTGGAATAATCCAAAAGTCGCAGTCAGAATATTCTTTTCCTATCGTCCTTGTAAAGAAAAAGGACTCTACGATCCGCCTCTGTGTCGATTATCGCCGGTTAAATAAAGTCACCAAGGTCGATGCAGAGCCAATCCCATCATGTGAGGATCTGATTCTTGATATGTCCACCTCTCGAATTTTCTCTAAACTTGACCTAACTAAGGGATATTGGCAAGTCCCGATGGAGCCACTTTCTATCCATCTTACAGAATTCTCAACACCTCTAGGTCTGTATGAGTGGCGATTCCTTCCTTTCGGCCTTCGTAATGCTCCAGCCACTTTTGTCCGACTCACCAGGGACCTTCTCCATGGAGTTCCAAATACAGCGACGTACATTGATGACATTTGTGTCCATACTGCAGACTGGACATCACACTTACAGAAACTGCGACATGTCTTCGATAGATTGAGGTTACTCGGCCTTACTGTAAAGCCAACCAAAGTTGAGTTGGGAATGGAAGAAATTGAATTCCTAGGCCATACGATCACCAGAGGCCAACTTAAGACAGATGAGAAAATTGTCACCAAAATTTTAAACCATGCCAACGACCAAGAAGCAGGTCAGAAGCTTGCTTGGTATAGTGAATTACTACAATAAGTTCATACCCAATTTAGCTGAAATCACCAGCGTTTTTTCTAATGTTTTGAAAGCATCTGTGAAATTAAATGTACAAAATGCGAAGTTAATTGCTGCATTATCAAAATTAAAATATTATATGTTCAGCGTTGTACCTATCTTGCGCTTGCCTAACCCCAATCTTACGTATTCTCTTCGTACAGACGCAAGTGCTATTTCCATCGCTGGCGTTTTAGGACAGTTCTATGAGGGAATCTTTCACCCCATCATATATGTGAGCCGCAAGATTACCCCTGCTGAATCGAGATACTCAGTCTCTGAGTTAGAGGCTTTAAGCGTCATCTATTGCGTCCAGAAGTTTCATAGATTCTTAGCGGGTACTGAGTTTGTCATTGTAAACTGACAAATCACCGCTGACAGTGATGCAATCGGGAGTCCATCGTAACAACAGGATCTACAGATGGTCTTTGATCCTGCAAAATTATGCGTTCACGATAAAGCATATCAAGGGGGAACATGAACGTTTTGGCAGACACACTGAGCCGTCCTCCTCAGATCGAGATACCAGAGGTACGAGAAAAGAGCGATCCCACATCACCAAAATCAGTGACACTGTAATTAACTAGTGCCTTATGTGATGAATACAGACACTGTAGTGCGCTTACCATCGTGAATCGCCTGAACTTGCTTACAATTTACTGTGTCAGGACTAGTGTAAATGAACAGACACATTATGAGTTGTCTACTCCACCACCATATATGCAACCCATTAGTAGAACGATATTTCAACGTTACCCAGGATGAGAGCGTGTGTTTCAGACTTTGTCGAAATGAACTCTATTTTTCATTGAGATTCAACAGAGAACGCTACTCCGACAACACACCTGGATGTAATTAGGTAATTTAGATATAAATGAATTGCATGTGATATGTATAATATTTTGTGTTTATAACAGTTGCATGTAACATCATATTTTTGTGATTAGAATAGAGTGTAGAACCACCCTTATAACCTTATTTATATCATTTGATAGTTAAAAGTCACCTACACAAATGACACAATCGGCAGGATCCGATTATTAAAAGTAATTTAAATTTAGTTAGAAACTCATTTAGTTTAACCTTTACATAATACTTTTCAACTTAGGAAACATTATTGTAGTTTATCATCATGTAAACACGTTTTTCTTAGACAGTTAGTGAATTAAAACATTACTTAAAAAATTAATCCCGTCATTTAGAAATTAATACCATTCTATGTACTAACACACAATAAGGTAACTAACACACTCTTCCCCATTTTGATCATTTAATTAGATTAGTTCCCTTAGGTTAGCTTAGCTCAGCACACCAACTTAGGATAGAGTAGCTAGAGTAACCAGTACCTACAGGATTGGTGGTGAACAATCCTCTTAAATATGTATATTTGTGTATAGAAATGACGAGTGTAAAACTAGAGCACAGTCATTTGGCTTGAAAACTTGTTTAAATTCAGCCAACTATTTATTGTACATATATATTGTTCATCCATTCTTTTTTCTACAACCATATTTTAATGACGGAACATGTATTTTAAAACCTGAGTAGAATGAAAGAAGAATGAAAGATGTGTGAATGAGAAGAGAGAATGAATCGAATACAGAGGAGTGAGACATGTTGCGGAATTTTTTCGCCACACAATGCGAGTTGTTGTAATTCGTCTGTGTCAATGTGTTGAAGACAATGTGTTGTTCTATTTTTATCTGTGTGTAGTTGCTATACTTTAATGATAGAGATAGGAAACATATTTTGAGCATCATAAACCGGGATAGTAGTCATAAATCAGACTTACAGACTCGTTTATGACTACAGTAAACCACTTTACGGCGCTCGAAAGAGTACATACACGTAGATATAGACACATTCACATATTGGTAAGGTAAATACATATTAGTTTTATAGAAACACGCAACCAACCAGGAAAACTAACACATAAAAGATGCATACACCATTAATTACAAAGAGGAATAATTACTCTAAACAGGCGACACAACAAAATCTTGAAAACCTTAGTTTAACACTGAAATACTTTTTCACAAGTGGAAGGTAAAAAAGTGAACGTGAGCACATAAAGCATGTATACTAGTTGGAGTAAATATTATATGGGAGCATGAATATTATTCATGTATTTTACTCGTAATAGGGGCAATTTTGTATGGGTTGTCAGTTTTATTGACAATTTGAGGACAGGCCATAAGGCATTGGATCCGGATCACACAAACTCCCAATAAGTATAATGTTAGTATGAGCACAGTCTCTAGCCAACTGTACTAGTGTGATGTGCTAGTCAATTAGCCAAGTGAAGTAGTACAACAGTGGGACGAGGGAAAGGAGAGATCTTGTCCTATGCCTAGAACAGATGTAGAAAACTCTTGCAGTCTTTGACAAAATTAGACAGCCCTAATTTTTGTTGAGATTATTACTTGTGTTACACCCACAACTTAAAAGTTTGTAACACAACACAGAGGAAGGGAGAGCCTGTCAAAGAGCTGCAATGAACCTAATAGATAATATAGAGGTAGAACTATGGAAAGAGATCTAGACAGGATCAAGAGAACATAGCTATCTACGAAATAGGGACAGAAGGGACAGAAGCACGAGTGAGAACTATAAATAGTTCTCCGACTGGACACACTCGTGTCCAAAAAGAAGACACTGTAAGACGTGAGCTGGAGTTGCCCACAATAGAGTGGGGATACCCGCATCACGAGAAGTGTCAGTGAAACACCAGTAACGTCAAACAGTTGACCAGTTACTAACTGCGTGCTGGAACTCCGAGCACGCAAACTAGCTGCTGCACGTAGAGTCAACTGATCGTGGCTGGACACGCCACGAAGATCGCCAGACCCGGACTGGACAGCGTAGAGGACAGACGGCAGTATTCGCTCTGAATACTTTGTTGCTTATAAAGGACAATAGCAATAGTTGTGACTTAGCCTTAGCTTTGATAGACATTACCATCGATCTCATCTTTCATACAACATCATTACGATATACCATGATGTGTATTACCGATGTGGTTATCCGCTCGCAGAGCTACTGTACAACGAGCTAATAAACTTGTATTATATTTGTATTCTTTTGTACGTTCTCATTTTGAGTGGTACAAAAGCGGAATCCTTGTATGCCTGTCAAAGTTAAGGTGTTGACAGGCAGGATCCGATTTGGTGTCAGAAGGTGGGGCTTGAACCACCTTCAAGCACTTTTCAAGACCATTTTCCCACATAAAGTGTAAAAATTTGTACTAAAATACGATGTGTTATTCCATCAATGTAAATTTGGAAATTGAAACTGTGATTTCTGTAAACGGTAAATATGTATCTAAATCACAAGTTTAACATTTATTTTTAAATATTTGTGGTATTACATCCATTATATCAACATTCATTGAATTTACCCACGAACTTGTGCAAATTCAAATTTATTTTGTACAAGAGAAGTAAATTAGAAGTCAAGCTAAGGTCATACAGCACAGCTCAGTCAGAGACAAGTAGATAGTGAAGAGAAGACGACAATCGACTGTTCATTCGACGATTCATCTCACATTCATTTGACGATTCATTAATACGATCATACCATTCATATCATTATATCATCCATATTATTCACATCGCATTTGTAATTTACTGATCGTAAGAACTAACATTCAAATTGTTCACCACCATGTATTTTGCAACATATATTATGTCCTAGTTCTTGATGGTCTATAAAACAGAGACATCACGGGTACGAGCAAGCCTATCAATTCTGTGTGTGCAAGCCTATCAATTCTGTGTGTGGAAGACAGCGGTGTAACATCCCGAGGGGCCGTATTTTCATCTGATTAGATGAGTATTTTTTCACTATTTTGATAATCACAATTAACAATGCATCTTACTTTTTAGTGATTGATTGTGAACGTGTGAAATTTATTAATTGAAATTACTTATATACCATTTGTGTAAGAACATAAAGCCATACAATGGCAACATTAGGTGAATGCATCTAAGCTGGCAAAGACCTAGGCCATAGCGGGGAGAAATTGGAGAAATGGGCAGAACAGAGATACAAAGAAGAAACAGAAAGAAAAGCTGCAATAGAGAGAGATGCACGAGCACTCGAAAGACAGCATCAGAAAGAGATGAAAGAAATAGAGGAAGCCACCAAACAAAAGCAAATAGAATTAGAGGACGCCACCAAGCAAAAGCAAATAGAGGTAGACGCACAAACAAAATTAAAGATGAAGGAAATGGAAGTTGACTCAAACATTCAAATAGCTGCCACTAAACAGAAGAGTCAGGAAGAACAAAACAAATTTCTAAATATAAAGGGATTATCAAGCCCTATAGTCAAGGAGATTCAATTTCAGCCTGGACCGAGAATATAGAGTTTCAGCTCAGAGTTCAGAAAATACCGTTAGAAGATTGGGCCATGATTTATATGAGAAATCTCTCTGGGGAGCCCTTAAAAGTTATTGAGTCTATACCAACAGAATTAAGAAACAACTACCAATATATTCATGACAGAATCATGCAGCATTTTCTACTCGATGCTCCTGGATATCAGATCCAGTACTCACAAATTAGACCTAAACCGAACGAAACGTTCCTAGATTATGTATCTATCGGTCAGAGTATATTCAGTAAATGGCTTAAGGCGGTGAAAGTAGGAAAGAGTTTTGACAAGTTACAAGACTTAATGGTTATGGATAAAGTGATATCCACAGTGCCAACTCCTTTTGCTAAGTTCCTTCAACAAGCAGACATTGAATCTCTAGAACAGTTGGAGAAACGTGGTTCGGCATATTTCTCTTCCAACCGAGATGTATTTAAGTCATCTATACATGATTCTGAAATCACAGCGTTTGCAAAACACCAACCAAACAGATCTTTCAACCAGAAATCTTATCAGAAGAAAGATAAACCATACCAAACGCCACCTAAGTGTGGATACTGCAATTTATATCACCAAGAATTCTCAATGTGTGATAAGAATCCCTTATATCCTGCACATCTTGAAATGATGATAAAAAAGCAGGAGAACAAAAAGAATTCATATAAACGTGCAGTTAATTGTTTTTTTTTTTGTTCGTCATTGGACATTATTCTTCCACATGCTTGGGCAGGCAGAGAATGAAGGCCAGCAACGCTGTGCTGATTGATACATCTTCTGATAGTGATAGTGAAGTTGAATGCGAGAAGGAAAATGTATTACCATTCAATGAGTGTGAAAGTGTTGCTGTTGTAACTGACATATTAGACTTCGACAAATGTGATACTTGTCACCTGTTCCATACGGACGGTAAACTCAAATGTGGTCATATTGTACCATGTTCTAATGAAGATGCAAATTCAGCTTTAGCCTCCAGAGGCAATTTAAAGTTCCACGATGCACTGGTCAATGAATATCCATGCCAATGTTTACTTGATAGCGGTAGTACTTTAATCGGGGCAAGGAAAGAACTCATTAAACCAGAGGATTATACGGGCGATTTTGTTAAATGCCGCACTTTTTCTGGCAATATTGAGAAATACCCGCTGGCAATAGTCCGTATAAACACCCCGTTCCTTTCCGGCACATTTACGTGCGCTATTTTACAAGACCCCTGTACTGACCTCATTTTGGGGTGCCTGTCTGGGTTAAGACACTGCACTGATGACGAAATATTAGCCTGGAAACACACCAACATGGCTAATGCAGTAACTAGGTCAGAGACCCAAAAACATCAAACTGACCTACAAAACGAGATGTTACAATTATTGACACCTGGCGGTACTAATGACAATACCACTCGACAAGAGCTTATCCAGGCACAACGCGCCGATCCAACCATTGCACCTTATTTTAGATTATTAGGTGAGAAAGCAAAATTAACTAAAAATGCCTCCTATTATTTTAAACTCCATAATGGAATTCTCATGCGATATTATACCACCAATAATCATGAGATTCAGCAGACGGTGTTACCTTTGAAACATCGACAAAACGTGTTAACGATGGCACACGTTTCACCGTTTGCTGAACATCTGGCTTATAACAAAACAAAAGCCAAAATTTTAAAACATTTCTATAGGCCTAATTGTTGTAACGAGTGCAAATCCTTTTGTCGGTCATGTACCATTTGCCATCAGTCTATGAAAAATGTAAAGCATGTAACAGCTGAGATTCAACAGCTGGGTCCCAAAACCCTACACCTTGAACCCAATCAAGAGGAGCTACTTTTACTACCAGATAAACGTAATCTATTATTAACTTCATGGCAAGGGCCATTCAAAGTGGTACGACAGATATCAGATGTCGATTATGAAATATCGATAAACCAAAACTTTAAGATATTTCATATCAACATGCTGAAGCCTTACTTCTCACGACAAGAACCGACGACAGACGAACAGAATGCAACCACACCAAGCAACCCGACGACAGATGTACAGAGCGCAACTACACTAGTTACAGCGACAGAACACAACGACAACACACATACACTTAGTCAGGAAACAACACACACAGGTAGTACAACAACAGTACTCAATCAGATGGACGACGATGACATAGAATTACCAGTCCCGACAGTAGACAGGACTGGGACAATTGGCAGTATACGAATAAAACCGAGACTCACAGACGAGCAAAGACGACAGACAATAGAGCTAGTGACAGAATACAGAGACATTTTTTCCGACATTCCAGGTAGGACTGACAGAATAGAACACTCCATCATTCTGACTGATAACACCCCTATCAAATGCCGACCTTATTCCATCCCATTAAGTTATAGGGAAAATCTCGACAAAGAACTTCTAAATCTTGAGTCGAGTGGAATAATCCAAAAGTCGCAGTCAGAATATTCTTTTCCTATCGTCCTTGTAAAGAAAAAGGACTCTACGATCCGCCTCTGTGTCGATTATCGCCGGTTAAATAAAGTCACCAAGGTCGATGCAGAGCCAATCCCATCATGTGAGGATCTGATTCTTGATATGTCCACCTCTCGAATTTTCTCTAAACTTGACCTAACTAAGGGATATTGGCAAGTCCCGATGGAGCCACTTTCTATCCATCTTACAGAATTCTCAACACCTCTAGGTCTGTATGAGTGGCGATTCCTTCCTTTCGGCCTTCGTAATGCTCCAGCCACTTTTGTCCGACTCACCAGGGACCTTCTCCATGGAGTTCCAAATACAGCGACGTACATTGATGACATTTGTGTCCATACTGCAGACTGGACATCACACTTACAGAAACTGCGACATGTCTTCGATAGATTGAGGTTACTCGGCCTTACTGAAAAGCCAACCAAAGTTGAGTTGGGAATGGAAGAAATTGAATTCCTAGGCCATACGATCACCAGAGGCCAACTTAAGACAGATGAGAAAATTGTCACCAAAATTTTAAACCATGCCAACGACCAAGAAGCAGGTCAGAAGCTTGCTTGGTATAGTGAATTACTACAATAAGTTCATACCCAATTTAGCTGAAATCACCAGCGTTTTTTCTAATGTTTTGAAAGCATCTGTGAAATTAAATGTACAAAATGCGAAGTTAATTGCTGCATTATCAAAATTAAAATATTATATGTTCAGCGTTGTACCTATCTTGCGCTTGCCTAACCCCAATCTTACGTATTCTCTTCGTACAGACGCAAGTGCTATTTCCATCGCTGGCGTTTTAGGACAGTTCTATGAGGGAATCTTTCACCCCATCATATATGTGAGCCGCAAGATTACCCCTGCTGAATCGAGATACTCAGTCTCTGAGTTAGAGGCTTTAAGCGTCATCTATTGCGTCCAGAAGTTTCATAGATTCTTAGCGGGTACTGAGTTTGTCATTGTAAACTGACAAATCACCCCTGACAGTGATGCAATCGGGAGTCCATCGTAACAACAGGATCTACAGATGGTCTTTGATCCTGCAAAATTATGCGTTCACGATAAAGCATATCAAGGGGGAACATGAACGTTTTGGCAGACACACTGAGCCGTCCTCCTCAGATCGAGATACCAGAGGTACGAGAAAAGAGCGATCCCACATCACCAAAATCAGTGACACTGTAATTAACTAGTGCCTTATGTGATGAATACAGACACTGTAGTGCGCTTACCATCGTGAATCGCCTGAACTTGCTTACAATTTACTGTGTCAGGACTAGTGTAAATGAACAGACACATTATGAGTTGTCTACTCCACCACCATATATGCAACCCATTAGTAGAACGATATTTCAACGTTACCCAGGATGAGAGCGTGTGTTTCAGACTTTGTCGAAATGAACTCTATTTTTCATTGAGATTCAACAGAGAACGCTACTCCGACAACACACCTGGATGTAATTAGGTAATTTAGATATAAATGAATTGCATGTGATATGTATAATATTTTGTGTTTATAACAGTTGCATGTAACATCATATTTTTGTGATTAGAATAGAGTGTAGAACCACCCTTATAACCTTATTTATATCATTTGATAGTTAAAAGTCACCTACACAAATGACACAATCGGCAGGATCCGATTATTAAAAGTAATTTAAATTTAGTTAGAAACTCATTTAGTTTAACCTTTACATAATACTTTTCAACTTAGGAAACATTATTGTAGTTTATCATCATGTAAACACGTTTTTCTTAGACAGTTAGTGAATTAAAACATTACTTAAAAAATTAATCCCGTCATTTAGAAATTAATACCATTCTATGTACTAACACACAATAAGGTAACTAACACACTCTTCCCCATTTTGATCATTTAATTAGATTAGTTCCCTTAGGTTAGCTTAGCTCAGCACACCAACTTAGGATAGAGTAGCTAGAGTAACCAGTACCTACAGGATTGGTGGTGAACAATCCTCTTAAATATGTATATTTGTGTATAGAAATGACGAGTGTAAAACTAGAGCACAGTCATTTGGCTTGAAAACTTGTTTAAATTCAGCCAACTATTTATTGTACATATATATTGTTCATCCATTCTTTTTTCTACAACCATATTTTAATGACGGAACATGTATTTTAAAACCTGAGTAGAATGAAAGAAGAATGAAAGATGTGTGAATGAGAAGAGAGAATGAATCGAATACAGAGGAGTGAGACATGTTGCGGAATTTTTTCGCCACACAATGCGAGTTGTTGTAATTCGTCTGTGTCAATGTGTTGAAGACAATGTGTTGTTCTATTTTTATCTGTGTGTAGTTGCTATACTTTAATGATAGAGATAGGAAACATATTTTGAGCATCATAAACCGGGATAGTAGTCATAAATCAGACTTACAGACTCGTTTATGACTACAGTAAACCACTTTACGGCGCTCGAAAGAGTACATACACGTAGATATAGACACATTCACATATTGGTAAGGTAAATACATATTAGTTTTATAGAAACACGCAACCAACCAGGAAAACTAACACATAAAAGATGCATACACCATTAATTACAAAGAGGAATAATTACTCTAAACAGGGGACACAACAAAATCTTGAAAACCTTAGTTTAACACTGAAATACTTTTTCACAAGTGGAAGGTAAAAAAGTGAACGTGAGCACATAAAGCATGTATACTAGTTGGAGTAAATATTATATGGGAGCATGAATATTATTCATGTATTTTACTCGTAATAGGGGCAATTTTGTATGGGTTGTCAGTTTTATTGACAATTTGAGGACAGGCCATAAGGCATTGGATCCGGATCACACAAACTCCCAATAAGTATAATGTTAGTATGAGCACAGTCTCTAGCCAACTGTACTAGTGTGATGTGCTAGTCAATTAGCCAAGTGAAGTAGTACAACAGTGGGACGAGGGAAAGGAGAGATCTTGTCCTATGCCTAGAACAGATGTAGAAAACTCTTGCAGTCTTTGACAAAATTAGACAGCCCTAATTTTTGTTGAGATTATTACTTGTGTTACACCCACAACTTAAAAGTTTGTAACACAACACAGAGGGAGGGAGAGCCTGTCAAAGAGCTGCAAGGAACCTAATAGATAATATAGAGGTAGAACTATGGAAAGAGATCTAGACAGGATCAAGAGAACATAGCTATCTACGAAATAGGGACAGAAGGGACAGAAGCACGAGTGAGAACTATAAATAGTTCTCCGACTGGACACACTCGTGTCCAAAAAGAAGACACTGTAAGACGTGAGCTGGAGTTGCCCACAATAGAGTGGGGATACCCGCATCACGAGAAGTGTCAGTGAAACACCAGTAACGTCAAACAGTTGACCAGTTACTAACTGCGTGCTGGAACTCCGAGCACGCAAACTAGCTGCTGCACGTAGAGTCAACTGATCGTGGCTGGACACGCCACGAAGATCGCCAGACCCGGACTGGACAGCGTAGAGGACAGACGGCAGTATTCGCTCTGAATACTTTGTTGCTTATAAAGGACAATAGCAATAGTTGTGACTTAGCCTTAGCTTTGATAGACATTACCATCGATCTCATCTTTCATACAACATCATTACGATATACCATGATGTGTATTACCGATGTGGTTATCCGCTCGCAGAGCTACTGTACAACGAGCTAATAAACTTGTATTATATTTGTATTCTTTTGTACGTTCTCATTTTGAGTGGTACAAAAGCGGAATCCTTGTATGCCTGTCAAAGTTAAGGTGTTGACAGGCAGGATCCGATTTGGTGTCAGAAGGTGGGGCTTGAACCACCTTCAAGCACTTTTCAAGACCATTTTCCCACATAAAGTGTAAAAATTTGTACTAAAATACGATGTGTTATTCCATCAATGTAAATTTGGAAATTGAAACTGTGATTTCTGTAAACGGTAAATATGTATCTAAATCACAAGTTTAACATTTATTTTTAAATATTTGTGGTATTACATCCATTATATCAACATTCATTGAATTTACCCACGAACTTGTGCAAATTCAAATTTATTTTGTACAAGAGAAGTAAATTAGAAGTCAAGCTAAGGTCATACAGCACAGCTCAGTCAGAGACAAGTAGATAGTGAAGAGAAGACGACAATCGACTGTTCATTCGACGATTCATCTCACATTCATTTGACGATTCATTAATACGATCATACCATTCATATCATTATATCATCCATATTATTCACATCGCATTTGTAATTTACTGATCGTAAGAACTAACATTCAAATTGTTCACCACCATGTATTTTGCAACATATATTATGTCCTAGTTCTTGATGGTCTATAAAACAGAGACATCACGGGTACGAGCAAGCCTATCAATTCTGTGTGTGCAAGCCTATCAATTCTGTGTGTGGAAGACAGCGGTGTAACATCCCGAGGGGCCGTATTTTCATCTGATTAGATGAGTATTTTTTCACTATTTTGATAATCACAATTAACAATGCATCTTACTTTTTAGTGATTGATTGTGAACGTGTGAAATTTATTAATTGAAATTACTTATATACCATTTGTGTAAGAACATAAAGCCATACAATGGCAACATTAGGTGAATGCATCTAAGCTGGCAAAGACCTAGGCCATAGCGGGGAGAAATTGGAGAAATGGGCAGAACAGAGATACAAAGAAGAA
This sequence comes from Cepaea hortensis, assembly GCA_963921405.1. Lineage (NCBI taxonomy): Eukaryota > Metazoa > Mollusca > Gastropoda > Stylommatophora > Helicidae > Cepaea > Cepaea hortensis. The sequence goes on from OY992896.1 coordinate 87,896,417, forward strand.
ACAGAAAGAAAAGCTGCAATAGAGAGAGATGCACGAGCACTCGAAAGACAGCATCAGAAAGAGATGAAAGAAATAGAGGAAGCCACCAAACAAAAGCAAATAGAATTAGAGGACGCCACCAAGCAAAAGCAAATAGAGGTAGACGCACAAACAAAATTAAAGATGAAGGAAATGGAAGTTGACTCAAACATTCAAATAGCTGCCACTAAACAGAAGAGTCAGGAAGAACAAAACAAATTTCTAAATATAAAGGGATTATCAAGCCCTATAGTCAAGGAGATTCAATTTCAGCCTGGACCGAGAATATAGAGTTTCAGCTCAGAGTTCAGAAAATACCGTTAGAAGATTGGGCCATGATTTATATGAGAAATCTCTCTGGGGAGCCCTTAAAAGTTATTGAGTCTATACCAACAGAATTAAGAAACAACTACCAATATATTCATGACAGAATCATGCAGCATTTTCTACTCGATGCTCCTGGATATCAGATCCAGTACTCACAAATTAGACCTAAACCGAACGAAACGTTCCTAGATTATGTATCTATCGGTCAGAGTATATTCAGTAAATGGCTTAAGGCGGTGAAAGTAGGAAAGAGTTTTGACAAGTTACAAGACTTAATGGTTATGGATAAAGTGATATCCACAGTGCCAACTCCTTTTGCTAAGTTCCTTCAACAAGCAGACATTGAATCTCTAGAACAGTTGGAGAAACGTGGTTCGGCATATTTCTCTTCCAACCGAGATGTATTTAAGTCATCTATACATGATTCTGAAATCACAGCGTTTGCAAAACACCAACCAAACAGATCTTTCAACCAGAAATCTTATCAGAAGAAAGATAAACCATACCAAACGCCACCTAAGTGTGGATACTGCAATTTATATCACCAAGAATTCTCAATGTGTGATAAGAATCCCTTATATCCTGCACATCTTGAAATGATGATAAAAAAGCAGGAGAACAAAAAGAATTCATATAAACGTGCAGTTAATTGTTTTTTTTTTTGTTCGTCATTGGACATTATTCTTCCACATGCTTGGGCAGGCAGAGAATGAAGGCCAGCAACGCTGTGCTGATTGATACATCTTCTGATAGTGATAGTGAAGTTGAATGCGAGAAGGAAAATGTATTACCATTCAATGAGTGTGAAAGTGTTGCTGTTGTAACTGACATATTAGACTTCGACAAATGTGATACTTGTCACCTGTTCCATACGGACGGTAAACTCAAATGTGGTCATATTGTACCATGTTCTAATGAAGATGCAAATTCAGCTTTAGCCTCCAGAGGCAATTTAAAGTTCCACGATGCACTGGTCAATGAATATCCATGCCAATGTTTACTTGATAGCGGTAGTACTTTAATCGGGGCAAGGAAAGAACTCATTAAACCAGAGGATTATACGGGCGATTTTGTTAAATGCCGCACTTTTTCTGGCAATATTGAGAAATACCCGCTGGCAATAGTCCGTATAAACACCCCGTTCCTTTCCGGCACATTTACGTGCGCTATTTTACAAGACCCCTGTACTGACCTCATTTTGGGGTGCCTGTCTGGGTTAAGACACTGCACTGATGACGAAATATTAGCCTGGAAACACACCAACATGGCTAATGCAGTAACTAGGTCAGAGACCCAAAAACATCAAACTGACCTACAAAACGAGATGTTACAATTATTGACACCTGGCGGTACTAATGACAATACCACTCGACAAGAGCTTATCCAGGCACAACGCGCCGATCCAACCATTGCACCTTATTTTAGATAATTAGGTGAGAAAGCAAAATTAACTAAAAATGCCTCCTATTATCTTAAACTCCATAATGGAATTCTCATGCGATATTATACCACCAATAACCATGAGATTCAGCAGACGGTGTTACCTTTGAAACATCGACAAAACGTGTTAACGATGGCACACGTTTCACCGTTTGCTGAACATCTGGCTTATAACAAAACAAAAGCCAAAATTTTAAAACATTTCTATAGGCCTAATTGTTGTAACGAGTGCAAATCCTTTTGTCGGTCATGTACCATTTGCCATCAGTCTATGAAAAATGTAAAGCATGTAACAGCTGAGATTCAACAGCTGGGTCCCAAAACCCTACACCTTGAACCCAATCAAGAGGAGCTACTTTTACTACCAGATAAACGTAATCTATTATTAACTTCATGGCAAGGGCCATTCAAAGTGGTACGACAGATATCAGATGTCGATTATGAAATATCGATAAACCAAAACTTTAAGATATTTCATATCAACATGCTGAAGCCTTACTTCTCACGACAAGAACCGACGACAGACGAACAGAATGCAACCACACCAAGCAACCCGACGACAGATGTACAGAGCGCAACTACACTAGTTACAGCGACAGAACACAACGACAACACACATACACTTAGTCAGGAAACAACACACACAGGTAGTACAACAACAGTACTCAATCAGATGGACGACGATGACATAGAATTACCAGTCCCGACAGTAGACAGGACTGGGACAATTGGCAGTATACGAATAAAACCGAGACTCACAGACGAGCAAAGACGACAGACAATAGAGCTAGTGACAGAATACAGAGACATTTTTTCCGACATTCCAGGTAGGACTGACAGAATAGAACACTCCATCATTCTGACTGATAACACCCCTATCAAATGTCGACCTTATTCCATCCCATTAAGTTATAGGGAAAATCTCGACAAAGAACTTCTAAATCTTGAGTCGAGTGGAATAATCCAAAAGTCGCAGTCAGAATATTCTTTTCCTATCGTCCTTGTAAAGAAAAAGGACTCTACGATCCGCCTCTGTGTCGATTATCGCCGGTTAAATAAAGTCACCAAGGTCGATGCAGAGCCAATCCCATCATGTGAGGATCTGATTCTTGATATGTCCACCTCTCGAATTTTCTCTAAACTTGACCTAACTAAGGGATATTGGCAAGTCCCGATGGAGCCACTTTCTATCCATCTTACAGAATTCTCAACACCTCTAGGTCTGTATGAGTGGCGATTCCTTCCTTTCGGCCTTCGTAATGCTCCAGCCACTTTTGTCCGACTCACCAGGGACCTTCTCCATGGAGTTCCAAATACAGCGACGTACATTGATGACATTTGTGTCCATACTGCAGACTGGACATCACACTTACAGAAACTGCGACATGTCTTCGATAGATTGAGGTTACTCGGCCTTACTGTAAAGCCAACCAAAGTTGAGTTGGGAATGGAAGAAATTGAATTCCTAGGCCATACGATCACCAGAGGCCAACTTAAGACAGATGAGAAAATTGTCACCAAAATTTTAAACCATGCCAACGACCAAGAAGCAGGTCAGAAGCTTGCTTGGTATAGTGAATTACTACAATAAGTTCATACCCAATTTAGCTGAAATCACCAGCGTTTTTTCTAATGTTTTGAAAGCATCTGTGAAATTAAATGTACAAAATGCGAAGTTAATTGCTGCATTATCAAAATTAAAATATTATATGTTCAGCGTTGTACCTATCTTGCGCTTGCCTAACCCCAATCTTACGTATTCTCTTCGTACAGACGCAAGTGCTATTTCCATCGCTGGCGTTTTAGGACAGTTCTATGAGGGAATCTTTCACCCCATCATATATGTGAGCCGCAAGATTACCCCTGCTGAATCGAGATACTCAGTCTCTGAGTTAGAGGCTTTAAGCGTCATCTATTGCGTCCAGAAGTTTCATAGATTCTTAGCGGGTACTGAGTTTGTCATTGTAAACTGACAAATCACCGCTGACAGTGATGCAATCGGGAGTCCATCGTAACAACAGGATCTACAGATGGTCTTTGATCCTGCAAAATTATGCGTTCACGATAAAGCATATCAAGGGGGAACATGAACGTTTTGGCAGACACACTGAGTGTAACAGTGTGTACAGAGATTAACAAGCCAGAGGTTAAGTTAAAATAGTTTATTGCTTCATGATGACAACTTGCTTCTTTCCCTCTCAAGGGTGTGATGTTAACTGCCCTTGCCAACCCAATACGTCACGATTGAGCATCTCCCATCCTTTCACTCTCAATGCTCAATCGTGCTGTATCTGTTTCCCACTAGATCCTAATAATACCCCAGTACTCTATTACTGTTACACCTCCCCATGTTTATTAAAGAATTTTCCTTACAAAGGAAAAATCTTTACTCCTAATCCCCTTACTCTATTCCCTCTTTTTCCTCTAATCTTCCCTAAATCATCTCAAGTAAATAATATATCTTTTAACTCTTCTCCCAGTGATATGGTTTGCTAGTAACCCCCCCCCCCCATATACTTCTTCTTCGAACTCTCTTTGTATAATACCACGTATGGTAACCCTGTTAATCCAAATAGTCCCCTTTTTTTTTCAAAATTATATAGCCATCTACTATATATTTCTACTTTTCTGGTTCTTTCTTAGCTCTTCCTGTTTCCTGTATCAAATATACATATTATAAGAACAGCTCATAAATTCTTTATCGAAACATTTTTCTTTTTTATAAAACTTCCCACTCTTCCAAAACCGAGGACGTACAAAAACAATGTAGTTAGAAAAAGTAAAGAAGCGGTGCGCACCTAGTAAGAAGTATAAAGAATGAATACACGACATGACCACATGTACATACAGTAATGCACATTTAAGACACTCACCCTTTACCTCCCTTGCCAATAAAAAAATTTTGTAAAATAATTTTTTAAAACACCTTATGAAATACATCGTTGTTCGTTATAAAACAATTTGGCATAAGTTTTCATAAAGCTTATACATTCCACATTGACATTGCCAACCACAATTCTGTTCCTTTTTCGTTATCTCACCTTCCACCCTGAGCCCATGTTCATATTTTATGAACACCTTTAATAAAATTAAAGCTGGTATTTCACAGCCCCTATTTCTTTCCCCCGCACTTCCCATACTGCCACTTATGAACACAGTGACGTGTGTGCAGGCCCTGGATACGTCTATCCATTCGTGTACACACGTTCACCAACCCTGATTTCCCACTAATTTATGAATGCACAGCATTGCTTAACTATTTCAACATTCAGGTCATCTAAGCTTCCCCCTACCTTATATCAGTGGATAATTTAGTTTTTATTAACTCCTTTCTGAACGAAAACCTTAAGCAAAACTTTTATATTTGAAAATTAAACTTAATTAACTAACTTCATAACTTATTTACTAACCAAGTAACTTAATATACAAAACCATTTATGTAATCAGGATCAAATCACACCAGCCGTCATAACTCCAAATTAATATAAGGAAAAACACATTTATAAAATAACATGCATCAAATCAGAATAAAACACCTTACTTCTAACTATCACTATTGGACACTTTTACGGCCCAATAGTTTTTTTTTTTATCAACTCAAATGCTAGGAACACAATCACCTTATTCTAACTCAATAAACCAACTAACCACAATCATTTTTCAAAACTAAAACAAAAAAAAACTTATAATGAAGGACTAAAACAACTAAACATTAGCCATCATTTTCCAGAACCAATTCAATCATAAAAACTTATTATATATGACTCATTACTCAAACAATTACAACCTCGTATAGTGACCCACCAACATTGGCCCCTCATACTAAGTAAAACAAGGTATATCTATTTATACAGGTCATTCTAATATATCTATGACCGAAAAACTAAACAGTTCACTGTCCATCTGTATATCTGTTAACTACAGTCCAATTAGAATCACATCTGTTCCATCTATCTAAACAAATCAGTAATCAACATTTACCATTCCATTTATTATCTCCTAACTCCCAACATCACATAACATCCAAAATAACCTCCTAAGTGAGCACTGTAAACTACATGTTCAATCCCTTTTTTTTTTACTTGTAATGTGGCCACTAATCCAATATTACTTCAACGTAGTAGCCAACCTCTACTTATCAACGAACTTGTGATCTGGTTTCCCTTGGAAACACGGCATTACCAACAGTAACGAAAAAATACCTTCACCCCTTTGTATCAATATCTCAAGACCACTTCTACCGTTTCGTATGCTTCTTCAGGCATCCCTTTCACTTCTACCTCCTGCCATCTGCAGTACTTTCAAATATCTCCTACGTTTCCGCTTCTTCAACAAGTCCAAATTTCTTTGAATAAGTGCCAATTCTACATCAATATCTTCTTCTTCGTACAACTTATTAGTTTCTTCCATACTACTACTAGACTCTGACTTTTCATCCATTTCCTCTTCTTCGTCTGTATGTCTCTCTTCAGCAGCCGCTAATCTCTTCCGTTCAACATCCCACCTAATTTGTCGATCCCTATTTCTTAAGGATCTTTCTAGTAGAGGCATATCTTCTCCGCTTGTTGAATAATCTCTAATTCTCTTCTGTCGTTTCACTTCTTTATCTCTTTGACTGTCTAGTATTTTTAAATGGAGGTTCTATTTTTTCTTTGACTGACTCTTCGCTAATATAATCGTCATACATGTTATTTTCCTCCGTCATGACTGTTTTTGGTACTGTTTCTTCTTGTTCAGCTGTAGTAGATGCTGTTGTCACTTGTTTCCCATTCTCTATAGGTATTGGATAAACCGATTGTCTGACAATCTGTCCACCTGACAATATTTCTTCTGAACAATATCTCAGTTACAAAATATTCAAACCTGCACGTATTAGTTATTTCCATATAACCATGGTCTTAATGCCTTCATGAGACTTCTAGTTTTGTCCACCGCTGCTTCAGTCTTTTGTTGTTTTTGTGTTCTACTTTCCAATAGATAAACATCTTTCTTTTTAAAAGTATCATTTGCTCCCATCCTTGGAATTCGTCTCCTGGCTTTTGCTACTTTTCTGCCATATATACTGTTATCTTGTTCCGAAGAGTCACTAACTAAAAATTTGCCTGCTTGTCTACCACTAACCATACCGCACGAGGAAACATCTCGCTTCGAGTCAGGATCGTTCCTATTCATTCCTTTTAAATCTCTGTCTGGTGTACATTCTATACCAAAATCTGTGAGGTCTGAAGATTCTGATTCATAAGATTCCTCGGTTCCACATCCACGATTATACATGAGCAAAGTTTTTTCATTTCTAACTCTAACACTCTTTCTAATTTTCTTTCTGCTGTCTTCTGTCTTGGGTTGTCTAACTTTTGTACCTGTGTCTCTCTTTAATGCAACGGTGTTTCTCTTCGTCACTTTCAAGTCAGTTGGCTTTGATTGAGTTTCTACCAACTCGGTTTGACTTCCCTTCGTTATCTTGTTGTTTGGTTGTATCTGGGTTTTCTTTCCTACTATATCAACTTGTGTCTGTGTGTTCCGTTCTACCACTTCAATCATCTGCGTCTGTGTCTCTCTTTCCTGTCTACCCCTACAAATTGAAAACACCTGTCGATCATCAGCTAAGGTTCTATTAGTCTGATGCTGATTTTCTCCTTTGTTTGACTTTGCGAGTGCATATCTCAATCTTCTGATTTCAAACCATTGATTTCGTAATGTTTTCTGCTCCTCACTATTAGATGGCCAGTTCCATCTTTTCTTATAAAAATGTCGTCTCTCTTCATACCTTCGTGTTCTCGTTACGTCGTTTACATTCCATCTGTGACAGTTTCTGTCGTTGTTATAAAGCGGTTGTTTTCTAAAGCAGGTTGAGCTTTGATGTGGCCTTGGCGTAATGGTATCATACTGGCCATTCGATTGGAAACCTCTACTACGTTGTCTTAATACTGCATCCAACCTTGCTATTGCCCCACTAACTCCAGTCAGTACCTGTGAAAAATCTTGGGGTTGCATCCTAAAATCTGTACTGGAAATTATCAAGCAATATACAAATATTTCAAACAATATTAATTTCAAATTCAGCAGCAATACTTAATATGTTCAATTAATTACTCTAATATTATTCTGTTGCCATCCCTTGTTGTTTAATCACCATATTAAGCCGGCCCACTGCTGTTCCCACGCCTGTCAAAACCTGTGCCAAGGTGTCCTGTTCCGCCATGCTGAAATAATACTGAAACAAGGCAAGCAAAGAAACACACAATTTCAACCTCTAAATTTAAAGAATACACTCACTTATTATAGCAATGCGCAGTTATTTTCTGGGTCTAAGTATCACACAAATTTACTTCTAAATTTAAATAATGCACTCACTTATTATATAGCAATGCGCAGTTATTTTCTGGGTCTAAGTATCACACAACTGCAATTTCTTAATTTTTAAAGAGCACAATTCACTTGTTTTGTAAAACTGTTCAGTCAACTACTATGTTCATATAATACAGAAATTTACCCTGACTCTGTTTCCTTGTTCAAGCAACTACTTTCTTCGACTCGCCGTCAAATTAAGTTCGAACACCAGGTGCCTGCATCAGCTGACCATCAGTCGTGGAATTTAGGTAGCGGAGTCTAGGTAGCCTATCTCTTCCCCTCAGGTCACTTCTCATGGGATGCCTGGATAATCTTCAACCCCTGGTCGGGTCACATCTGATATTAGTCTTTGCTTTCACCCCGGGTGGGGTTCATCTTCGCCGTCTTGATAGGGTCTTAGTAATAACGAGGCCCCAACAAAAGTATCAGGATCAGCCGAGGCCCAGTGATATTTGACTGTTTCAACAATCTATGGCCTGATCAACGAAAGAAACGAGGTTCTTGTTCTGACCGACTAAATGTTCTGGCTGAATTGCTGGTTTGCCCAAACTCTCAGGACATGATCACTCCGGTTCGTCCCCGGCTTTAATGGCTCTTGAAACGCAACAATTCAGGCACCGTCCATGTTAAGCCTGTTGCTGACAATCAAACTGCAGAACGGCGGCTATAATAAAGTTATATCAAGGCTCTTGGCGCTACTTTATTTGTTATCTTAAGTCTTGAAAAAGACTTACAGAGGACCACTCCTGGGTGAGCTTTTGGCCTCTGTATTCACAGATAACTAAGATTTACAAATTTACTGGCCATCTTTTGGTGCGCCTGTTATTGAACTTCTCCGCGACGTTATTCGGCTTGACTTCGCATTGTATTTTTCTCAGGTGATTATATCAGGTTCTAATCCTGGGTCTTAGGCACCATAATTAATCCTGTAACAGTGTGTACAGAGATTAACAAGCCAGAGGTTAAGTTAAAATAGTTTATTGCTTCATGATGACAACTTGCTTCTTTCCCTCTCAAGGGTGTGATGTTAACTGCCCTTGCCAACCCAATACGTCACGATTGAGCATCTCCCATCCTTTCACTCTCAATGCTCAATCGTGCTGTATCTGTTTCCCACTAGATCCTAATAATACCCCAGTACTCTATTACTGTTACATGAGCCGTCCTCCTCAGATCGAGATACCAGAGGTACGAGAAAAGAGCGATCCCACATCACCAAAATCAGTGACACTGTAATTAACTAGTGCCTTATGTGATGAATACAGACACTGTAGTGCGCTTACCATCGTGAATCGCCTGAACTTGCTTACAATTTACTGTGTCAGGACTAGTGTAAATGAACAGACACATTATGAGTTGTCTACTCCACCACCATATATGCAACCCATTAGTAGAACGATATTTCAACGTTACCCAGGATGAGAGCGTGTGTTTCAGACTTTGTCGAAATGAACTCTATTTTTCATTGAGATTCAACAGAGAACGCTACTCCGACAACACACCTGGATGTAATTAGGTAATTTAGATATAAATGAATTGCATGTGATATGTATAATATTTTGTGTTTATAACAGTTGCATGTAACATCATATTTTTGTGATTAGAATAGAGTGTAGAACCACCCTTATAACCTTATTTATATCATTTGATAGTTAAAAGTCACCTACACAAATGACACAATCGGCAGGATCCGATTATTAAAAGTAATTTAAATTTAGTTAGAAACTCATTTAGTTTAACCTTTACATAATACTTTTCAACTTAGGAAACATTATTGTAGTTTATCATCATGTAAACACGTTTTTCTTAGACAGTTAGTGAATTAAAACATTACTTAAAAAATTAATCCCGTCATTTAGAAATTAATACCATTCTATGTACTAACACACAATAAGGTAACTAACACACTCTTCCCCATTTTGATCATTTAATTAGATTAGTTCCCTTAGGTTAGCTTAGCTCAGCACACCAACTTAGGATAGAGTAGCTAGAGTAACCAGTACCTACAGGATTGGTGGTGAACAATCCTCTTAAATATGTATATTTGTGTATAGAAATGACGAGTGTAAAACTAGAGCACAGTCATTTGGCTTGAAAACTTGTTTAAATTCAGCCAACTATTTATTGTACATATATATTGTTCATCCATTCTTTTTTCTACAACCATATTTTAATGACGGAACGTGTATTTTAAAACCTGAGTAGAATGAAAGAAGAATGAAAGATGTGTGAATGAGAAGAGAGAATGAATCGAATACAGAGGAGTGAGACATGTTGCGGAATTTTTTCGCCACACAATGCGAGTTGTTGTAATTCGTCTGTGTCAATGTGTTGAAGACAATGTGTTGTTCTATTTTTATCTGTGTGTAGTTGCTATACTTTAATGATAGAGATAGGAAACATATTTTGAGCATCATAAACCGGGATAGTAGTCATAAATCAGACTTACAGACTCGTTTATGACTACAGTAAACCACTTTACGGCGCTCGAAAGAGTACATACACGTAGATATAGACACATTCACATATTGGTAAGGTAAATACATATTAGTTTTATAGAAACACGCAACCAACCAGGAAAACTAACACATAAAAGATGCATACACCATTAATTACAAAGAGGAATAATTACTCTAAACAGGGGACACAACAAAATCTTGAAAACCTTAGTTTAACACTGAAATACTTTTTCACAAGTGGAAGGTAAAAAAGTGAACGTGAGCACATAAAGCATGTATACTAGTTGGAGTAAATATTATATGGGAGCATGAATATTATTCATGTATTTTACTCGTAATAGGGGCAATTTTGTATGGGTTGGCAGTTTTATTGACAATTTGAGGACAGGCCATAAGGCATTGGATCCGGATCACACAAACTCCCAATAAGTATAATGTTAGTATGAGCACAGTCTCTAGCCAACTGTACTAGTGTGATGTGCTAGTCAATTAGCCAAGTGAAGTAGTACAACAGTGGGACGAGGGAAAGGAGAGATCTTGTCCTATGCCTAGAACAGATGTAGAAAACTCTTGCAGTCTTTGACAAAATTAGACAGCCCTAATTTTTGTTGAGATTATTACTTGTGTTACACCCACAACTTAAAAGTTTGTAACACAACACAGAGGGAGGGAGAGCCTGTCAAAGAGCTGCAAGGAACCTAATAGATAATATAGAGGTAGAACTATGGAAAGAGATCTAGACAGGATCAAGAGAACATAGCTATCTACGAAATAGGGACAGAAGGGACAGAAGCACGAGTGAGAACTATAAATAGTTCTCCGACTGGACACACTCGTGTCCAAAAATAAGACACTGTAAGACGTGAGCTGGAGTTGCCCACAATAGAGTGGGGATACCCGCATCACGAGAAGTGTCAGTGAAACACCAGTAACGTCAAACAGTTGACCAGTTACTAACTGCGTGCTGGAACTCCGAGCACGCAAACTAGCTGCTGCACGTAGAGTCAACTGGTCGTGGCTGGACACGCCACGAAGATCGCCAGACCCGGACTGGACAGCGTAGAGGACAGACGGCAGTATTCGCTCTGAATACTTTGTTGCTTATAAAGGACAATAGCAATAGTTGTGACTTAGCCTTAGCTTTGATAGACATTACCATCGATCTCATCTTTCATACAACATCATTACGATATACCATGATGTGTATTACCGATGTGGTTATCCGCTCGCAGAGCTACTGTACAACGAGCTAATAAACTTGTATTATATTTGTATTCTTTTGTACGTTCTCATTTTGAGTGGTACAAAAGCGGAATCCTTGTATGCCTGTCAAAGTTAAGGTGTTGACAGGCAGGATCCGATTTGGTGTCAGAAGGTGGGGCTTGAACCACCTTCAAGCACTTTTCAAGACCATTTTCCCACATAAAGTGTAAAAATTTGTACTAAAATACGATGTGTTATTCCATCAATGTAAATTTGGAAATTGAAACTGTGATTTCTGTAAACGGTAAATATGTATCTAAATCACAAGTTTAACATTTATTTTTAAATATTTGTGGTATTACATCCATTATATCAACATTCATTGAATTTACCCACGAACTTGTGCAAATTCAAATTTATTTTGTACAAGAGAAGTAAATTAGAAGTCAAGCTAAGGTCATACAGCACAGCTCAGTCAGAGACAAGTAGATAGTGAAGACAAGACGACAATCGACTGTTCATTCGACGATTCATCTCACATTCATTTGACGATTCATTAATACGATCATACCATTCATATCATTATATCATCCATATTATTCACATCGCATTTGTAATTTACTGATCGTAAGAACTAACATTCAAATTGTTCACCACCATGTATTTTGCAACATATATTATGTCCTAGTTCTTGATGGTCTATAAAACAGAGACATCACGGGTACGAGCAAGCCTATCAATTCTGTGTGTGCAAGCCTATCAATTCTGTGTGTGGAAGACAGCGGTGTAACATCCCGAGGGGCCGTATTTTCATCTGATTAGATGAGTATTTTTTCACTATTTTGATAATCACAATTAACAATGCATCTTACTTTTTAGTGATTGATTGTGAACGTGTGAAATTTATTAATTGAAATTACTTATATACCATTTGTGTAAGAACATAAAGCCATACAATGGCAACATTAGGTGAATGCATCTAAGCTGGCAAAGACCTAGGCCATAGCGGGGAGAAATTGGAGAAATGGGCAGAACAGAGATACAAAGAAGAAACAGAAAGAAAAGCTGCAATAGAGAGAGATGCACGAGCACTCGAAAGACAGCATCAGAAAGAGATGAAAGAAATAGAGGAAGCCACCAAACAAAAGCAAATAGAATTAGAGGACGCCACCAAGCAAAAGCAAATAGAGGTAGACGCACAAACAAAATTAAAGATGAAGGAAATGGAAGTTGACTCAAACATTCAAATAGCTGCCACTAAACAGAAGAGTCAGGAAGAACAAAACAAATTTCTAAATATAAAGGGATTATCAAGCCCTATAGTCAAGGAGATTCAATTTCAGCCTGGACCGAGAATATAGAGTTTCAGCTCAGAGTTCAGAAAATACCGTTAGAAGATTGGGCCATGATTTATATGAGAAATCTCTCTGGGGAGCCCTTAAAAGTTATTGAGTCTATACCAACAGAATTAAGAAACAACTACCAATATATTCATGACAGAATCATGCAGCATTTTCTACTCGATGCTCCTGGATATCAGATCCAGTACTCACAAATTAGACCTAAACCGAACGAAACGTTCCTAGATTATGTATCTATCGGTCAGAGTATATTCAGTAAATGGCTTAAGGCGGTGAAAGTAGGAAAGAGTTTTGACAAGTTACAAGACTTAATGGTTATGGATAAAGTGATATCCACAGTGCCAACTCCTTTTGCTAAGTTCCTTCAACAAGCAGACATTGAATCTCTAGAACAGTTGGAGAAACGTGGTTCGGCATATTTCTCTTCCAACCGAGATGTATTTAAGTCATCTATACATGATTCTGAAATCACAGCGTTTGCAAAACACCAACCAAACAGATCTTTCAACCAGAAATCTTATCAGAAGAAAGATAAACCATACCAAACGCCACCTAAGTGTGGATACTGCAATTTATATCACCAAGAATTCTCAATGTGTGATAAGAATCCCTTATATCCTGCACATCTTGAAATGATGATAAAAAAGCAGGAGAACAAAAGGAATTCATATAAACGTGCAGTTAATTGTTTTTTTTTTTTTTGTTCGTCATTGAACATTATTCTTCCACATGCTTGGGCAGGCAGAGAATGAAGGCCAGCAACGCTGTGCTGATTGATACATCTTCTGATAGTGATAGTGAAGTTGAGTGCGAGAAGGAAAATGTATTACCATTCAATGAGTGTGAAAGTGTTGCTGTTGTAACTGACATATTAGACTTCGACAAATGTGATACTTGTCACCTGTTCCATACGGACGGTAAACTCAAATGTGGTCATATTGTACCATGTTCTAATGAAGATGCAAATTCAGCTTTAGCCTCCAGAGGCAATTTAAAGTTCCACGATGCACTGGTCAATGAATATCCATGCCAATGTTTACTTGATAGCGGCAGTACTTTAATCGGGGCAAGGAAAGAACTCATTAAACCAGAGGATTATACGGGCGATTTTGTTAAATGCCGCACTTTTTCTGGCAATATTGAGAAATACCCGTTGGCAATAGTCCGTATAAACACCCCGTTCCTTTCCGGCACATTTACGTGCGCTATTTTACAAGACCCCTGTACTGACCTCATTTTGGGGTGCCTGTCTGAGTTAAGACACTGCACTGATGACGAAATATTAGCCTGGAAACACACCAACATGGCTAATGCAGTAACTAGGTCAGAGACCCAAAAACATCAAACTGACCTACAAAACGAGATGTTACAATTATTGACACCTGGCGGTACTAATGACAATACCACTCGACAAGAGCTTATCCAGGCACAACGCGCCGATCCAACCATTGCACCTTATTTTAGATTATTAGGTGAGAAAGCAAAATTAACTAAAAATGCCTCCTATTATTTTAAACTCCATAATGGAATTCTCATGCGATATTATACCACCAATAACCATGAGATTCAGCAGACGGTGTTACCTTTGAAACATCGACAAAACGTGTTAACGATGGCACACGTTTCACCGTTTGCTGAACATCTGGCTTATAACAAAACAAAAGCCAAAATTTTAAAACATTTCTATAGGCCTAATTGTTGTAACGAGTGCAAATCCTTTTGTCGGTCATGTACCATTTGCCATCAGTCTATGAAAAATGTAAAGCATGTAACAGCTGAGATTCAACAGCTGGGTCCCAAAACCCTACACCTTGAACCCAATCAAGAGGTGCTACTTTTACTACCAGATAAACGTAATCTATTATTAACTTCATGGCAAGGGCCATTCAAAGTGGTACGACAGATATCAGATGTCGATTATGAAATATCGATAAACCAAAACTTAAAGATATTTCATATCAACATGCTGAAGCCTTACTTCTCACGACAAGAACCGACGACAGACGAACAGAATGCACCCACACCAAGCAACCCGACGACAGATGTACAGAGCGCAACTACACTAGTTACAGCGACAGAACACAACGACAACACACATACACTTAGTCAGGAAACAACACACACAGGTAGTACAACAACAGTACTCAATCAGATGGACGACGATGACATAGAATTACCAGTCCCGACAGTAGACAGGACTGGGACAATTGGCAGTATACGAATAAAACCGAGACTCACAGACGAGCAAAGACGACAGACAATAGAGCTAGTGACAGAATACAGAGACATTTTTTCCGACATTCCAGGTAGGACTGACAGAATAGAACACTCCATCATTCTGACTGATAACACCCCTATCAAATGCCGACCTTATTCCATCCCATTAAGTTATAGGGAAAATCTCGACAAAGAACTTCTAAATCTTGAGTCGAGTGGAATAATCCAAAAGTCGCAGTCAGAATATTCTTTTCCTATCGTCCTTGTAAAGAAAAAGGACTCTACGATCCGCCTCTGTGTCGATTATCGCCGGTTAAATAAAGTCACCAAGGTCGATGCAGAGCCAATCCCATCATGTGAGGATCTGATTCTTGATATGTCCACCTCTCGAATTTTCTCTAAACTTGACCTAACTAAGGGATATTGACAAGTCCCGATGGAGCCACTTTCTATCCATCTTACAGAATTCTCAACACCTCTAGGTCTGTATGAGTGGCGATTCCTTCCTTTCGGCCTTCGTAATGCTCCAGCCACTTTTGTCCGACTCACCAGGGACCTTCTCCATGGAGTTCCAAATACAGCGACGTACATTGATGACATTTGTGTCCATACTGCAGACTGGACATCACACTTACAGAAACTGCGACATGTCTTCGATAGATTGAGGTTACTCGGCCTTACTGTAAAGCCAACCAAAGTTGAGTTGGGAATGGAAGAAATTGAATTCCTAGGCCATACGATCACCAGAGGCCAACTTAAGACAGATGAGAAAATTGTCACCAAAATTTTAAACCATGCCAACGACCAAGAAGCAGGTCAGAAGCTTGCTTGGTGTAGTGAATTACTACAATAAGTTCATACCCAATTTAGCTGAAATCACCAGCGTTTTTTCTAATGTTTTGAAAGCATCTGTGAAATTAAATGTACAAGATGTGAAGTTAATTGCTGCATTATCAAAATTAAAATATTATATGTTCAGCGTTGTACCTATCTTGCGCTTGCCTAACCCCAATCTTACGTATTCTCTTCGTACAGACGCAAGTGCTATTTCCATCGCTGGCGTTTTAGGACAGTTCTATGAGGGAATCTTTCACCCCATCATATATGTGAGCCGCAAGATTACCCCTGCTGAATCGAGATACTCAGTCTCTGAGTTAGAGGCTTTAAGCGTCATCTATTGCGTCCAGAAGTTTCATAGATTCTTAGCGGGTACTGAGTTTGTCATTGTAAACTGACAATTCACCGCTGACAGTGATGCAATCGGGAGTCCATCGTAACAACAGGATCTACAGATGGTCTTTGATCCTGCAAAATTATGCGTTCACGATAAAGCATATCAAGGGGGAACATGAACGTTTTGGCAGACACACTGAGCCGTCCTTCTCAGATCGAGATACCAGAGGTACGAGAAAAGAGCGATCCCACATCACCAAAATCAGTGACACTGTAATTAACTAGTGCCTTATGTGATGAATACAGACACTGTAGTGCGCTCACCATCGTGAATCGCCTGAACTTGCTTACAATTTACTGTGTCAGGACTAGTGTAAATGAACAGACACATTATGAGTTGTCTACTCCACCACCATATATGCAACCCATTAGTAGAACGATATTTCAACGTTACCCAGGATGAGAGCGTGTGTTTCAGACTTTGTCGAAATGAACTCTATTTTTCATTGAGATTCAACAGAGAACGCTACTCCGACAACACACCTGGATGTAATTAGGTAATTTAGATATAAATGAATTGCATGTGATATGTATAATATTTTGTGTTTATAACAGTTGCATGTAACATCATATTTTTGTGATTAGAATAGAGTGTAGAACCACCCTTATAACCTTATTTATATCATTTGATAGTTAAAAGTCACCTACACAAATGACACAATCGGCAGGATCCGATTATTAAAAGTAATTTAAATTTAGTTAGAAACTCATTTAGTTTAACCTTTACATAATACTTTTCAACTTAGGAAACATTATTGTAGTTTATCATCATGTAAACACGTTTTTCTTAGACAGTTAGTGAATTAAAACATTACTTAAAAAATTAATCCCGTCATTTAGAAATTAATACCATTCTATGTACTAACACACAATAAGGTAACTAACACACTCTTCCCCATTTTGATCATTTAATTAGATTAGTTCCCTTAGGTTAGCTTAGCTCAGCACACCAACTTAGGATAGAGTAGCTAGAGTAACCAGTACCTACAGGATTGGTAGTGAACAATCCTCTTAAATATGTATATTTGTGTATAGAAATGACGAGTGTAAAACTAGAGCACAGTCATTTGGCTTGAAAACTTGTTTAAATTCAGCCAACTATTTATTGTACATATATATTGTTCATCCATTCTTTTTTCTACAACCATATTTTAATGACGGAACATGTATTTTAAAACTTGAGTAGAATGAAAGAAGAATGAAAGATGTGTGAATGAGAAGAGAGAATGAATCGAATACAGAGGAGTGAGACATGTTGCGGAATTTTTTCGCCACACAATGCGAGTTGTTGTAATTCGTCTGTGTCAATGTGTTGAAGACAATGTGTTGTTCTATTTTTATCTGTGTGTAGTTGCTATACTTTAATGATAGAGATAGGAAACATATTTTGAGCATCATAAACCGGGATAGTAGTCATAAATCAGACTCACAGACTCGTTTATGACTACAGTAAACCACTTTACGGCGCTCGAAAGAGTACATACACGTAGATATAGACACATTCACATATTGGTAAGGTAAATACATATTAGTTTTATAGAAACACGCAACCAACCAGGAAAACTAACACATAAAAGATGCATACACCATTAATTACAAAGAGGAATAATTACTCTAAACAGGGGACACAACAAAATCTTGAAAACCTTAGTTTAACACTGAAATACTTTTTCACAAGCGGAAGGTAAAAAAGTGAACGTGAGCACATAAAGCATGTATACTAGTTGGAGTAAATATTATATGGGAGCATGAATATTATTCATGTATTGTACTCGTAATAGGGGCAATTTTGTATGGGTTGTCAGTTTTATTGACAATTTGAGGACAGGCCATAAGGCATTGGATCCGGATCACACAAACTCCCAATAAGTATAATGTTAGTATGAGCACAGTCTCTAGCCAACTGTACTAGTGTGATGTGCTAGTCAATTAGCCAAGTGAAGTAGTACAACAGTGGGACGAGGGAAAGGAGAGATCTTGTCCTATGCCTAGAACAGATGTAGAAAACTCTTGCAGTCTTTGACAAAATTAGACAGCCCTAATTTTTGTTGAGATTATTACTTGTGTTACACCCACAACTTAAAAGTTTGTAACACAACACAGAGGGAGGGAGAGCCTGTCAAAGAGCTGCAATGAACCTAATAGATAATATAGAGGTAGAACTATGGAAAGAGATCTAGACAGGATCAAGAGAACATAGCTATCTACGAAATAGGGACAGAAGGGACAGAAGCACGAGTGAGAACTATAAATAGTTCTCCGACTGGACACACTCGTGTCCAAAAAGAAGACACTGTAAGATGTGAGCTGGAGTTGCCCACAATAGAGTGGGGATACCCGCATCACGAGAAGTGTCAGTGAAACACCAGTAACGTCAAACAGTTGACCAGTTACTAACTGCGTGCTGGAACTCCGAGCACGCAAACTAGCTGCTGCACATAGAGTCAACTGATCGTGGCTGGACACGCCACGAAGATCGCCAGACCCGGACTGGACAGCGTAGAGGACAGACGGCAGTATTCGCTCTGAATACTTTGTTGCTTATAAAGGACAATAGCAATAGTTGTGACTTAGCCTTAGCTTTGATAGACATTACCATCGATCTCATCTTTCATACAACATCATTACGATATACCATGATGCGTATTACCGATGTGGTTATCCGCTCGCAGAGCTACTGTACAACGAGCTTATAAACTTGTATTATATTTGTATTCTTTTGTACGTTCTCATTTTGAGTGGTACAAAAGCGGAATCCTTGTATGCCTGTCAAAGTTAAGTTGTTGACACTATTATTACGGTGGAATGTAATCCATATTGAGATAGTGTTCGAATAATTTGCGATTATATGTATAGGGATTGGTAATGTTTTTGATTTCTTGTGGAAGATTGTTCACACGACTGTCATAAATCAAATTAGTATAGAAAGAAGAGAGTAAGTCGTGTACGGGAAGGAACCCAGAATAATTTGGTGGAGCAGGAGTTTTATACCTTAATACCAAGACACACCGGGAGGTGTGGGCAGAAGCAAGGGAGATAAACCAGGGAAACACCAGTAGGAGTTAGATTCTCCTTACCGAGAGTATAGTCTGGTCAAGCACAGCTCAAAAACATCTCATGCGAGTTGTGAGGCACGCAGAAAGAGAGCTACCCGAAGTTCAGCTGAGGAGTGAAAAAGATTTGAAAAGACACTCAGTGGCTCAGGGTCAGACAGTAAACATTGTGCGCTCTACGTTGAAGAAAACACGACCACCAAACATTTTCCATGGTAAAGATTCAGTTTATTTGCAGGATTTTGAGAACGACGCAGCGATGGCGAACATCGGGAAATGGAGTCGGAGCCGTCTGAAAGCTGACGTGACAACAGCAATTTGTCCCCCCTCACGCTACCTCGCCAGAATTTTAGTGCGCGATGGCGAAGTCGCCACCTTGAGTCAATGGGACGTTTCGACACTTTATTATTGTGAGAACCCGGTGAAAGTGTACAGGACAGTGTTGAGATGCCGACACTTGTAAGTAGACTTTTGTGTAGTATCTTTAGCAAAACTGTTAGCAATTTGATGGAGATCTTGACGACAGACGAGAGTAAACTCAGGCCACCTCTGACATGCTACCATGGCTTAGACAACTGGGAGTGTTGCGCATGGGGTAAGACACGACTGGGTCAGCATTTTAGCTGTTATTGAGGTATGTTCAATAAACGTGTCCTTCTTAGGTTGTTCTTCAGTGTGTTAAAAATACCAGGAGTCGTGAGTTGAAATAGTCAGAAGAATGAATAAACATACCCCTAAGAAAGCCATGGCACGACAACACACCATTCACATACGTACACATAACACACCCACATACCACACACCTGCACAGGTCTACGCCTTGCTGACAGATTTAGACAACACCTCTCTGATATCAGCAGTGATGCGTGAAAACCGGTATTAATACACTGCAACAGTTCTGACCATGTGGCGTGGCCGACATATAGGTCACGGTGATCACATCGTGCGCATTCCTTGAACGTGATCGTAAGACATCGGAAAACCATCTCATCTTCCAGTTGGGCTCACTCTCCCCTCACGGCCTCAAAGTCCAATATAGTTTCATTTAACTTCCTAAACTCCCCGCCCCTCCCATCCCCGCAGATGTATAGTCCGCTGTAAAGATAATTACATATCCTTTACAGGACATCGCAGTCAACCACAGCATTATTTTTGCTGTTTGTAATTTCTTAGCAGCTTTGCGTTCAATGGTTTGTCAATGCTTTCTGAGCGACCGGAACTCGTAAAAGTTTATGAAAACCAACGCAGGGCAGTCTGCATAAAAATCGCCTGCATCTGTGTTTCCAGTGCTGGGAGCAAAATTGCGAACTGCGCCCGTGACACCTTCGCCACTGAGCACTACTTCCTATTTTACTTTTCGCTCACATGGGTGTACCCTCCCCCCTTCCCTCCCCACGGGTGTTCTCCTACCTGGTGGCTAAGCCAATCCTTGAGCTTCTGACATTATTGACTTTTGGTCCATTGACCCGCCTGAACCACACATCCGGTTCATTCCATCCACTGACAGCCACCAAACGCATCGGTCGCTCAAGGCCAAAACAGCCAAACAATTCAGCCAAACAATGATATATATATAAGTAACTTTAATATTTTCGTGTAGTGTTTTTAGTGTAGTTGTGTGTCTGTTTGTGTTTGTTTATTATGTATTGGCGAAGGCTTTAGTCACAATGTCCATTGTGTTTCTTGTATTCATGTTCTTCTCCTGTTTTCATCCGGAGAGTTTTTTCGGACGTGATTGCGTTGTGCCTGTTTACAGCAGAACGGCGTTCTTGCGCCGTTAGACCGACTTCTGTGGGCATTTGTTGACCGAGTTAACCTTCCTGGGGTAATTTTGTTCTAGTAAAGCTCACAATATACTTCTCGGGATGTGTGGGTTGGCGGGGGATGTGTGTGTATGTAGGTGGGGGATGTGTGTTTGGCGGATGTGTGGTTGGGGGATGTGTGTTTGGCTTGGTGGGGGTGGAGGATGTGTGGGTGAGTGAGTGTGTGTGAGTTGGCTAATGGGTGGGGGATGTATGTATGGGTGGGAAGATGTGTGTGGGTGGAGGATGTGTGTGTAGATGATGGGTGGGAGGGAGATGTGTGTGTGTGTGGGATCTGTGGGTAGATGTGGAATGTGAGGGTGGTGGGGGATATGTCTCATACCATGGCAATATGCATTGTTTATGTTTAGAACATTCATTTGACAATTGTTTTTCCCCTATATGAATGTGCCATGTACTATTGATGAACGAAAGGTGAGTGGTTGGAAGGGCCGAATGTAAGAAGGGCCTGCGAGCCTACTTTGTGACCTTTGAAAATAAAGTTCAATCAATCAATCAATCAATCAATCAATCAATCAATCAATCTCGTATTTCGGTCACTCATATATAAACACGGGAAGCCACCAGTACCTTGTAAACATTTCCATTGTTCAGATTGGTCATGACGTCCTGCTGTCCGCAGCAGGGGCCGGGGGAAGACGCAGCGGCACATCGCCCGGTGAACCAGCTGATCTGCACCTTCACGGCCTGGCCGCTGTTCTGGTTGGTGAAGATGGTGGTGGAACCGCTAGCGCAGATGTTACTGTCGGGACCAGGAGAAACATGGGGTGGGTGTGAACCAGGCGGGTGTCGGCTGTGTAACAACAACATGTCGTTGTCGTCGTCGTCGATGTTGTTGTTGTTGGTGTTGTCGTCGTTGTGGTCGGCCGTTGTGGTCGTCGTTGTTATTGATGTTGCGGTTGTTGTTGTTGTTGCTGTCGTTGTGGATGTCGTCGTCATCGTCGTTGTCTTGTTATTGTTGTCGCTGTAGTTGTTTTCGTTGTTGTTGTTATTGCTATTGTAGTTGTTGTTGTTGTTGTTGTTGTTGTTGCTGCTGTTGCTGCTGTTGCTGCTGTTGCTGCTGATGTCGTTGTTTTCGTTGGTGTTGTTATTGTTGTGTTATTGCTGTTGTTGTCGATGTTGTTGTTGTTGTTGTTGTTGGTGGTGGTGGTGCTGTTATTGTTGCTGTTCTGGCTGTTGGTTTTGTTGTTGCTACTACTGTGTGAATGTGTGTGAGGACATCTGTGTCAATGTGTGAGACCAACAGTGTCAATGTGTGAGACCAACTGTGTCAATGTGTGAGACCAACTGTGTCAATATGTGAGACCAACGGTGTCAATATGTGAGACCAACTGTGTCTATGTGTGAGACCAACTGTGTCAATATGTGAGACCAACGGTGTCAATATGTGAGACCAACTGTGTCTATGTGTGAGACCAACTGTGTCAATGTGTGAGACCAACTGTGTCAATATGTGAGACCAACGGTGTCAATATGTGAGACCAACTGTGTCAATATGTGAGACCAACGGTGTCAATATGTGAGACCAACTGTGTCAATGTGTGAGACCAACTGTGTCAATGAGTGAGACCAACTGTGTCAATATGTGAGATCAGCTGTGTCAATGTGTGAGACCAACTGTGTCAATATGTGAGACCAACGGTGTCAATATGTGAGACCAACTGTGTCTATGTGTGAGACCAACTGTGTCAATGTGTGAGACCAACTGTGTCAATATGTGAGACCAACGGTGTCAATATGTGAGACCAACTGTGTCAATGTGTGAGACCAACTGTGTCAATGTGTGAGACCAACTGTGTCAATATGTGAGACCAACTGTGTCAATATGTGAGACCAACTGTGTCAATATGTGAGACCAACTGTGTCAATGTGTGAGACCAACTGTGTCAATATGTGAGACCAACGGTGTCAATATGTGAGACCAACTGTGTCAATGTGTGAGATCAACTGTGTCAATATGTGAGACCAGCTGTGTCAATGTGTGAGACCAACTGTGTCAATATGTGAGACCAACTGTGTCAATGTGTGAGACCAACTGTGTCAATATGTGAGACCAACTGTGTCAATGTGTAAGACCAACTGTGTCAATATGTGAGACCAACTGTGTCAATGTGTGAGACCAACTGTGTCAATATGTGAGACCAACTGCGTCAATATGTGAGACCAACTGTGTCAATATGTGAGACCAACTGTGTCAATGTGTGAGACCAACTGTGTCAATATATGAGACCAACTGTGTCAATGTGTGAGACCAACTGTGTCAACATGTGAGACCAACTGTGTCAATATGTGAGACCAAATGTGTCAATATGTGAGACCAACTGTGTCAATGTGTGAGACCAACTGTGTCAATGTGTGAGACCAGCTGTGTCAATGTGTGAGACCAACTGTGTCAATATGTGAGACCACCGGTGTCAATATGTGAGACCAACTGTGTCTATGTGTGAGACCAACTGTATCAATGTGTGAGACCAACTGTGTCAATATGTGAGACTAGCTGTGTCAATGTGTGAGACCAACTGTGTCTATGTGTGAGACCATCTGTGTCAATATGTGAGACCAGCTGTGTCTATGTGTGAGACCAACTGTGTCAATATGTGAGACCAACTGTGTCAATATGTGAGACCAACTGTGTCTATGTGTGAGACCAACTGTGTCAATATGTGAGACCAGCTGTGTCAATATGTGAGACCAGCTGTGTCTATGTGTGAGACCAACTGTGTCAATATGTGAGACCAGCTGTGTCAATATGTGAGACCAACTGTGTCTATGTGTGAGACCAACTGTGTCAATATGTCAGACCAGCTGTGTCAATATGTGAGACCAGCTGTGTCTATGTGTGAGACCAACTGTGTCAATATGTGAGACCAACTGTGTCTATGTGTGAGACTAACTGTGTCAATATGTGAGACCAACTGTGTCAATATGTGAGACCAACTGTGTCAATATGTGAGACCAATTGTGTCAATGTGTGAGATCAACTGTGTCAATATGTGAGACCAACGGTGTCAATATGTGAGACCAACTGTGTCAATGTGTGAGACTAACTGTGTCAATGTGTGAGACCAACTGTGTCAATATGTGAGACCAGCTGTGTCAATGTGTGAGACCAACTGTGTCAATATGCGAGACCAACTGTGTCAATGTGTGAGACCAACTGTGTCAATATGTGAGACCAACTGTGTCAATGTGTGAGAACAACTGTGTCAATGTATGAGGCCAACTGTGTCAATGTGTGAGACCAACTGTGTCAATATGTGAGACCAACAGCGTAAATATGTGAGACCAACTGTGTCTATGTGTGAGACCAACTGTGTCAGTATGTGAGACCAGCTGTGTCAATGTGTGAGACCAACTGTGTGAATATGTGAGACCAACTGTGTCAATATGTGAGACCAACTGTGTCTATGTGTGAGACCAACTGTGTCAATATGTGAGACCAGCTGTGTCAATGTGTGAGACCAACTGTGTCAATACGCGAGACCAACTGTGTCAATGTGTGAGACCAACTGTGTCAATATGTGAGACCAACTGTGTCAATGTGTGAGACCAACTGTGTCAATGTGTGAGACCAACTGTGTCAATGTATTGAAGACCACAGTGTTAGAAGGTCCATTACCCATAGATCCAGAGGGCTTTATCGTCCAGCTGGTTCCAGGAGGAGGTCCTGACAAATAGGGCTAGGTTTAGACAGACGTCGTCGGTGGCCACGGAGAAGTCCCACCCCGGGATGATGTACTTGCGACCCACGGGATCAGTGACCAGCAGGGCCACTCGACTACCTGCCTGGAGGACATGGCATCTGTCAACGTCTCATTCAATGTTAGGACATGACATCTGTCAACGTCTCATTCAATGTTAGGACATGGCATCTGTCAACGTCTCATTCAATGTTAGGACATGGCATCTGTCAACGTCTCATTCAATGTTAGGACATGACAACTGTCAACTTATCATTCAATGTTAGGACATGACAACTGTCAACTTATCATTCAATGTTAGGACATGACATCTGTCAACTTATCATTCAATGTTAGGACATGACAACTGTCAACTTATCATTCAATGTTAGGACATGACAACTGTCAACTTCTCATTCAATGTTAGGACATGACAACTGTCAACTTCTCATTCAATGTTAGGACATGACAACTGTCAACTTTTCATTCAATGTTAGGACATGACAACTGTCAACTTCTCATTCAATGTTAGGACATGACAACTGTCAACTTCTCATTCAGTGTTAGGACATGACATCTGTCACCTACTGATTCAATGTTAGGACATGACATCTGTCAACTACTGACTCAATGTTAGGACATGACATCTGTCAACTACTGATTCAATGTTAGGACATGACATCTGCGAACTTGTCATTCAATGTTAGGACATGACATCTGCCAATTTCTCATCCAATGTGAGGACATGACATGTGTCAACTATTGATTCAATGTTAGGATATGACATCTGTCACTTCTCATTCAATGTTAGGACATGACATGTGTCAACTATTTATTCAATTTTAGGATATGGCATCTGTCAACTTCTCATTCAGTGTTAGGACATGATATCTGTCAACTTCTCATTCAATGTTAGGACATGACATGTGTCAACTATTGATTCAATGTTAGGACATGACTTCTGTCAACTTCTCATTCAATGTAAGGACATGACATCTGTCAACTTCTCATTCAATGTTAGGACATGACATCTGTCAACTTCTCATTCATTGTTAAGACAGATATATAACATGCACATACATAACACACATACACGTAACATTATAAAATAACACGAAGTAATGCAGCTTTACATAACAGAATTAAGAAACATACAGAACGTTGCGGCGACTAGCCTTCATCAGCACACAAATACATACACAAAACACAAGATATAATCACGGGGAAGACCCGCCGGTGACTACTACATTTAGGCATAAGGACGGGATGAGAAGAATTTAAAAAAATGAAAATGTGAGGACAACAACGGAAAAATGAATCCTAGGCTGTGAGAGAGACAGAGAGACACAGAGATAGACAGAGACCAGAGAGAATCAGAGACAGAGAGGGACAGATAAAAAAAAACAAAGCGAGACAGAGAGACAGACGGATATAGAAAGACAAGAAAGAGACAAAGAGAAGAGATGGCGAGAGACAGAGAAAAGACATAGAAACTGGGACAGAGAGACAGAGAGAGAGAACGAACGAACGAACGAATGAACGGACTTTATTTTTAAAGGGTAACAAATTGGGCACGCAGGCCCGTCTTACATTCGGCCCTTCCAATCACTCATCTTTCGTTCATCAACAGTGCATAGGAAAAACATTGTCAAATGAATTTTGTAAACATAAACAATGCATATTACCATGTTATGAGACACATCCACCACCCACCCACACCTCCCCCATTCACCCACACGTCCCCCACCCAACCACACACACTCCAGGCACACATACATTGTCCCACCCATCCACCACATCCCCACACCTACACATCTCCCCACCCACACACACTCCCACTAACCACACATCCCATCCACCCACACCCCAAGCACATATACATTCCCCAACCCACCCATTCCCCACCCAGTCACATTCCCCACCCACTCACATATCCTCCACCCGTCCCATTACCCACCAACAATCACCCACCCACATATCCTCCTCCACCCACACATCTCCAACCACCTAGGCAAACACACATCCCTCAACCACACATTCCCCACGCACACACACACATCTCCCCGCCATCTCACATATCCCGCACCTACGCACACACAAATTCCGCACCCACCCACATAATCTCCCATCTCTCCCAGCCCACTCACAGATCGGTAGCCCACCATCCCCCACCATTCCCCACCATCTCCTAACCTACACACACTCACCCAACCACACATCCTCTACCGATCCACACATCCTCCATCCACCAATCCCGCACTCAAACATCCCTAAACCACACATCCCTTAACCACACACCCTTACCCATGTACAATCACCCACCCACCAATCCTCTACCCACCCACCCATCCCCTAGCCACACATTCCTTAAACACACACCGCTACCCATACACACACACACACACACACACACACACACACATACACACACACACACACATCCCCACCCAAACACACATCCCCCCACCCACCAACACATCCCCCATTCACAAACACACATCTCTCATCCACGCACACCCAACCCACACACACATCCCCCACCCATATACTGATCCCCCTCACACATCCCTCCACACACGTACTTATCCATCAACCACTAACACCTACACATCCCTCACCCACTCGTCAACACATACATCTCCCATCTACCCACCCACACTCACACACCCCAACCACCCATCCAAACACATATCCCCACCCTTACACACATCCACACCCACCCACACACACATCCTTTATCCAAACACATCTTCCCTCCCACACAACACCACACCAAACCACATCCCCAAGACACATCCCTCCCACACACACACATCTCCCACAATCTCCTACCCACCCACACATCCCCCATCTACAATCACCCTCACCACCCACACATACATCCTCCATCCAGCCACACACACCCCACCCACCCAGACACATCCCCTTCCCACACGCACATCCCCACATCCATCACCCACACCCGTCACACACCCATCCCCCACACACACATTCACCCACACATCCCTCACCCACACACCCACCCACACTCTCCACCCACCCACCCAAACATCCCACACCCACACACATCCCTCACCCACACACACACATCCCCACACCCACCCCCAACACCCACCACATATCCCCCACACCTCCCACCCACATATATCCCCCACCCATCCCATAACCCACCAACAATCATCCACCCACATATCCTCCTCCACCCACTCACCCACAACTGCCTAGCCAAACACACATCCCTCACCCACACACACATCTCACCGCCAACCCATACATACCACACGTACCCACACACAAACCCCGCACCCACCCACACAATCCCACCCCGCCCACCCACTCATCCTGAGCCCACCCAAACACACCACGAATCCACTCACACACACACACACATCCCCCACCACCCCCCAACCTACTATTATGAACAAACTCCCACATTTTACACACACATACAGTGACGATTGTCGTGAGCATTCTCGCAAAATTGTAAAAAGATGGAGAAAAATTGTACATATATATTGTGTAACGTAAAACATTAGTGATGCAATTCAACTCTCTCTCTCTCTCTCTCTCTCTCTCTCTCTCTCTCTCTCTCGCTCGCTCTCTCTCTCTCTATCTCTCTCTCTCTCTTCTTATACACACACACACACACACACACACACACACATATATATATATATATATATATATATATATATATATATATATATATATATATATATATATATATATATATATATATACACACACAGACACACACACTCACACTCCCTTACTCACTCACACTCACTAACTCTCTCACTCAATCTACAGTAGTGTGCATGCGATTATAGTATACATGATAAAATCAAGAGGCATACAAAATGATACCTCGTAATATGAAAGATGAGAATACATTAAAAAAGTATGGAATAGCAAGTTACATGACATGCGTGCGCTCAACTCTCTCTCTCTCTCTCTCTCTCTCTCTCTCTCTCTCTCTCTCTCTCTCTCTCTCTCGACATACACACACTCTCACACTCATTCACTCTCTCTCACTCACACTCACTCACTAAAACTAATATGAATAAACTCCCATGCTTTTCACGTGTACACACTGTCGACTATCGTGAGCATCCTCACAGAACTTTCAAAATTGGGAGAAAAAATAGGAAAACATGGAAAATGGTGATGAAAATATGGTATACATTGTGTAACGCAAAAATAAAATAGTGGTTCTATCCAATAAGATTCCTGGAATTGACATAAACATGATGAGATAAGCAGTGCATGTTAAATTCAATTGGCAGTAAAAATGCTAATATGAAAGATGAGGATACAGAAAAAAAACAATATGGCATAATGATATGATTGCGCTCATCTCTCTCTCTCTCTCTCTCTCTATATATATATATATATATATATATATATATATATATATATATATATATATATATATATATATATATATATATATATATATATATATATATATATATATATATATATTATATTAATATATTAATATTATATTATATATATATTATATTAGATAAGCAAACATCAAATTCTGTCAAAGGATATTGGGCTGTGTCAGACAGAGTTCTATTAGTAAAATTAAACGGAAGACCTTTTAAAATAAATGTAATTCAAGTATATGCCCCAACAAGTGAAAGCAGTGAAGAAAGTATAGAGGAATTTTATAATGACATGGAGTCTGCTTTGAAGAACTGTAAAAAATCAGAAATAAATATCATAATGGGTGATTTCAACGCAAAAATAGGAAAGCAAAGCGATGGATACAGTGTAGGCAACCATGGTTTGGGAGAGAGAAATGAAAGAGGTTACAGACTTGTAGAATGGGCAAAAGAACAAGAATTGGTTGTAGGAAACACCTGGTTTAAACAACATCCTAGAAGATTATGGACATGGAGGAGTCCAGACAGCAGGATTAAAAACCAGATAGATTACATCCTGATAAGCAAAAGGTTTCGAAATGCATTAACAGTTGTAAAAACAGTTCCAAATGCAGACTGTTACAGTGATCACAGATTAATTACTGGCACATTGAGGGTAAAGTTAAAGAAAGTCAAGTATACAGCAGGAAACCCTAAATATGACTTGTGCAAATTGAAAACTGACAAAGAAATACAAGATAATTTTAACATAGAAGTAAAGAACAAATTTGATTTATTGTCTGATCTAGAGATCCTATTTCAAGATGTAGATGATCAATGGGAAATGCTGAAGAATTCAATCAGTTGTGCAGCAGAAAAAACTATTCCAAAAGTAAAGAAAGTTGGCCGTAAGACATGGATGACTGAAGAAATTTTACAACTAATGGAAACAAGAAGACAGAACAAAAATAATCCTGCCAAATATGAAGAAATTCACAGAAAAGTCAGAACCTTATGTAAGGAGGCTAAAGAAACATGGCTTGAGAAAAATTGCAGAGAAATTGAAAAACAACACAACAGTAAAAATGCAAAACTAATGCACAAAAGAATTCAGGAGATTACTAATCAAAGAACACGTACATCAGCAGGCTGCCTAAAGACAAAAGATGGAAGAGTCATAATAGAAAAAGATCAGATTTTACATGTATGGTCAGATTACGTGAAAAACCTTTATGACGATAGCAGAGACGAACAATATATTGTTCAAAATAACAATGAAGGGCCAGCAATTTTGAAGATGGAGGTTCAGAATGCTCTTAATCATATGAAATCTGGCAAAACCCCCGGTCCAGACAGCGTCACAACAGAAATGATTAATGCTTTAGAAGAATATGGAATAGATAAAGTTACCAGTCTGCTTAATACAATATATGATACTGGAAACATACCTCATGAGTTATGTAATTCTGTATTTATTGCAATCCCAAAGAAATCAGGAGCCTTGGAATGTGATCAACATCGAACAATTAGTATAATGAGTCACATCACGAAGATTTTGCTAAGAATTATCATGCAAAGAGTTAGGAGGAAAATACAACCTGAAATAGGAGAAGAACAATGTGGGTTTGTAGTAGGCAAGGGTACAGTAAATGCTGTGTATATACTGAGAACCGTAATCGAACGTTCTATAGAAGTAAACAAAGATCTACACCTTTGCTTCATTGACTACACAAAGGCTTTTGATAAAGTGAGACATGTCAACATGATAAGGATGCTTGAAGATCTACAAATTGATGGGAAAGACCTTAGACTTGTAAAAAACATATATTGGAAACAACAAGCTGCTATAAGAGTTGATAATGAAGTAGGCCAATATCAGCCTATTAAGAGAGGTGTGAGACAGGGATGTGTAATGTCTCCAGATCTGTTTTCCCTGTACAGTGAAAATATTTTCAGAAATATTGAAGATATGGAAGGAATCAACATTGGGGGACGATGCATCAATAACATTAGATATGCAGATGACACAGTCTTGATTGCAGACAATGAACAGGACCTGCAACATTTAGTAGATGCGGTTGTTACACACAGTGAACAACTAGGGTTAGAATTAAATTGTAAAAAGACACAGATTATGGTCGTCACTAAGAAGAACGAAATACCACAGTGTAATATACAAGTAAATGGGAATATTCTTCAACAAGTGAATAGGTACAATTACCTCGGAACAGTAATAACATCTGATGAGAGATGCCTTGAAGAGATTAGAACAAGAATCGCCATGGCAAAAGTAGCCTTTAGCAAGATGAAAAACATACTGACCAATAAAAAGATGTCAATTGAAACGAGAAAAAGAGTGTTGAGATGCTACATAGAACCTGTACTTTTGTATGGATGTGAAGCTTGGACAATGAGCAGCCAGGCTGAAAAACATCTGATGGCTGTAGAGATGTGGTTTCTGAGGAAAATGCAAAGAATACCATGGACAGCCAGAAAGACCAATGAACAAGTCCTTCAAGAAACAAATGAAGATCGTAAACTGATCAGAGACATTAGACGTAGACAGTCACAATTTTTTGGGCATGTTATGAGAAGAAATGATTTGGAGAACTTGGTGACAACTGGTAAGATCGAGGGGAACAGACCAAGGGGAAGACCTAGAAACAAGTATCTGGATGGCTTGGCCTTGTGGCATGGTCGAGACAAAAACACGGAACTGATCCACGACTCTGTTGATCGAGTGAGATGGCAGAACATGACCGCCCACGCTTACCGGCATGGCACATGATGGATGGATATATATATATATATATATATATATATATATATATATATATATATATATATATATATATATATATATATATTTTTCTTTCACGCACATTGGCACACTAACTCTCTCATTGTCTCATTCTCTCCCTCTCTTCCACTCACTATCTCTCTCTCTCTCTCTCTCTCACTCTCTCTCTCTCATGCTTATACGCACTCACTCTCACACTTGCAATCACTTACACACACACATATACTCACATATTCACTCTTACTCAATCTCTCACTCACTCTCCCACTTACACTCACTCTCTTACTCTCTCTTTCTCCCACTCACTCTCACTTATTCACTCTCTAACCACACTAAATCACTCTCATACTAATTCTCCCACGCACACTCTTTCTCACTCACTCTCTGAACAACTCTCTCGCTCACACACACAGAGTGAAGAATGATAGTGAAAAAAATTATACCAGTAGGTGACTTATGGAGGCATATAGTCGGTATGAAGTAAGTATTGAAAGAGTTTTCGGTTGAATGTGTAGGGACTCATTGGAGTTTTCAGATCTGGTGGAAGGCTATTCCACAAGTGAGCACCAGAATACGCGAAACAAGTTTTGTATAACTCCATTCTAGGCTTCGGAACCTGTAATAAATTTAAGCGCTTACTGTTCATTGCATTAGATTGAATTAACGGTAGAAGATACTCTGGAGTATTTTCAGATATAATTTTATTCACTAATTTTTCTTTGTTAAAAAGGAAGCGCTTTCGAAGTGGTAAAAGTCTTAGATGGCTGTATAATTTATTACTTTCAACGTGCTTTATGCAAGAGACTCGACGTATAGCGCGGTTTTGAAGCGAACACAGTCGTTTCGTATTAGAGTGAGGGCAACCATCCCAGACTGTGGAACAATAATCGAGAGGTAATTGGATATAGGATGCATAGAATATTTTTCGTGTGCTGTCATCCAAAATGTGCTGAATTTTAGCAAGTTGGTAAACTTTTTGTGCTATTCTCTTGGTAAGGACGTGAACATGAGAGCTCTAGTTTAAATGTCTGTCAATTAAAAGACCTAATATTTTATGCTAATTTACATTAATTATAGGCAACGTGTCCACGTGGAGCTCGAGCGGTGTCCCAGTTATGGCTAGGGTCTGTAGTTTTTGTCTGGTCGTTATTAGCATGGATTTGGTTTTTGCCGATGTTAATTAACATGCGATTTTCATTGCTCCATCTACTAAGGTTATCAAGTTCGTTTTGTATAGAGCTCTCTAAGTCACTAAGGCTCTCTTGACTAGTGTATATAGTGCAGTCGTCCGCAAATAGGTCACAAGAAGTATTGAGGTATAAAGGAAGATCGTTAACATAAACTGCAAAAAGCAGCGGACCTAGTATTGAGCCCTGAGGCACACCAATATTAAGTTATGTGGGTCTTGATAGACAGTTATTGAAGGACACTACTTGTTGTCTGTAAGATAAAAATGACGTAATTAGGTTCACCATATTGGTGCTAGTCTTCATTTGATTTAATGTTTTTATTAAAATATCATGATCTACCATAACAAAGGCTTTTTTAAAGTTACAAATACTGCTCCACAAATGTTGTCATTGTTGATATAAAGATGCCAGTTATCTGTCATTTTTGTAAGGGCACTATGGCAAGAATATTTAGGTCGAAACCCAGACTGACTGTCAATTATTAGATCGTTGTTAATTAAATGATATAGTATTATTTTATTATGTGTTTTGCTAATGGCTTTGATAGCGACAATAGTAAGGAAATAGGTCTATAATTACCCAAGACGCTATTATCAGTTGAGCCATTTTAAGTAGAGGATAAACTTTAGCAACTTTAAAGGCAGGGGGGAAGTTTTTTTTTGGACAGGCACTGGTTATATATGAACGTTAAGGGCTCACTAATAATTAGTGCAGCACACCGAAGAATTCTATTACTGATACCATCTAGGCCTTCTGAATTTGTTGCTTTGAGATTTGAGAGATATGTATATACTTCTATCTTCCCAAGACTTCATGGCAAAACATATATCAGAGTTAACCGAGATCTGTGGAAAGCCATGAACGCCTACGCCAGCTGGCACGGCACTTGATGATGATGATGATGATGATGATGATGATGATGATGATGATGATGATGATGATGATGATGATGATGATGATGATGATGATGATGATGATGATGATGATGATGATGATGATGATGTATATACTTCTGCAACAGACATCAAGGGAATCTCAGGGGGAATATTTCTAGAGCACTTCCCTTCACAGAATGATGACAGTGAACTTAAATTACATACTGAGTCTGGTATTGTGGACTTTAGATTCTCTATTTCTGATTGAAAGAAGTAACTGAAATCCTCGCATGTTATAGAGTTTGGTATTGCTGACTCTGAAGCATGTTTCTTGTTGGTTAGCGAGTTAATAGCCTTCCATATATTTGTGTTATTTGATTTATCTACAATCACATTTTTGAAATGATCTTTCTTTATCCTACGAATTTCATATTTAACTTTATTTCTTAATCTGCGGTAATTGATACAATCTTTATTTTTGTGTGCTGTATCTCGTTCTCTCATGATTTCGAGAACTTCGCTAGTGACCCACGGGGACTTATGTTGATTCTTGACTCGAACTTCTTTGACTGGCACATGTTTATCAAATACATTGTAGACTGTCTTTGTCCAGTAAGCTACTGCATCATCCGGATCAGGAAGTTGGTAAACATGTTCAAGGGCTGCATTTTTTAAGTCGTCTAAAAATACATTTTGGTTGAGAGCTTTACAATTTCTAAATTTGATACTTAAATGTTTATTTTTAGGAGCTTTGAACCCAATTTTCGACCATGTACAACATACTGGGTAATGGTCACTAACTGCACTAACAGGAACAGAACATTCGGTAATATTAACTGGACAAGTAACATATATATGATCAATTATAGTTGAGGAGGTGTCTGTAA
Source organism: Cepaea hortensis (assembly GCA_963921405.1). NCBI lineage: Eukaryota > Metazoa > Mollusca > Gastropoda > Stylommatophora > Helicidae > Cepaea > Cepaea hortensis. The sequence continues at coordinate 87,931,707 of OY992896.1, forward strand.
CTCTTGTGGGACGATTTATTAGTTGTTTGAAAAATTGTAAGATAGAATGATATCTTCCCATGACTGGTTGGATTTAGTAATATCTATGTTAAAGTCACCTAATATCATGACTCCTCTACCTGCTGTAAACACTCTATCCATCATTGTAGTGAAACAGTCATACCAACTATACCCGGCACAAGGATTCCGATATAGGTATCCAATGAGAAACGGTTGCTGGCTGACTGGCTTCACCTCTAACCAAACACATTCTATCTCTTCTGTCTCGAGATCACTTCTACGGGACCAGTTGAGAGAATTGGAAATGTATACAGCAATACCTGTCTCTAATTTTTGATTTGCGTCTCTTCGAATTATCTTTATTGAGCCACTGATCGTGATTGGCGAACATTACACAATGAAAAGATGGTGTCGCTTGTGGTAGAAAAAGTTCAGAGTTTTTGAAACTTTATTTAGTAGTAGTTAAGGCTATTAGAGGGGGTAGGAAAATGTATGTGCTGGAGTGACATCATGAAAGCTTGGTGCAGGGCTACAGGAGTGTATTGCATTAGCTGTTGAAGTTGACTGTTCCACTGATAGGAGTGTAGATTACTGTCCAACGAGGGACCAATGCTATGAGAGCTACTGGAAGTGCCTACATTGGAAGCAGGCATCGGGGAAACCGCAACATTGTTTAATGGTGTCCCCTTTGACATAATAAGGGGAGACTGTTTTATGGGCAAGGAGGGGAAGGGGGGGAACAAAGCACCATAGTTAGCAAAATTGGGATTGGAGCCTGGGTTGCTATTTACAGCCTTGTATTCCTGGGGAATAGGCAAGGGTGGTGTGGGCAGAGATTGCGTGTTTTCTGAACACTGAGAGATGGCTACAGCCGGAGGTGAAGATCGGTTTATTCCTGTAACTGGTTCTGATTGTTGTGTACGTTCAGGATATTTTATGTTCTTAGCTAGTATGCTAGTTCCTAGTTTGGAACAACATAGTTGATCCCTATATATTTTTTCTTGAGTGCCACGGACGGCGATGTGAAATACGGGTTATTATTAATGAAAGCCATGTTATTTTCTTTACAAAATTTATATAGAGTCAGACTGCCAGCATCGGCAGTACGGCGCTGGAATCCATAACATGGTGGGATGATTGATGAAAAGAAAATAAATGCTTTAGGAAATTTATTGCACAACAACACCTCCAATATAGCGAGTTCTTCTTCTTCTTCTTCTTCTTCTTCTTCTTCTTCTTCTTCTTCTTCTTCTTCTTCTTCTTCTTCTTCTTCTTCTTCTGCGTTCATCCGGATTTTTTTTTTCGGATGTGACTGCGTTGTGCCTGTTTAAAGCAGAGCTGCGTTCTTGCACCGTTAGGCCGACACATCCGACTTCTGCGGGCATTTGTTGACCGGGTTAACCTTCCCGGGGGTTTCTTAGGACGTTTGAATCTCACTGTTGTGGTGTTATCCCCCACCCTAGCTGGCCCATATAGAACAGCCAAAGACATCCTGGTCAACCCTCAAGGGAAGGCAGGGGCAGACCATGGGCATTCCCCGCCATCCAAGGAGGCTTCCATACTTGCAGAGCCATCACACAGCGCTCTGGTACTGGGCTCACCCAAGGAATCGTCACGTCCTGCACATGGTTGCTTAGCCTCACTTCTGTATATTGGGCCTTCCGTTCACCATAGGCTGTTCCTCCGGAAACCAGAAGAATGCAGTCTGCAGATGACATCCACACAGTGAGCTTTCGATTCAGACTTTCCACATAATGGATTTGCTATCAAAGCAATATTCTATTTCGTGCCACTAGGACACTTTTTCCACCTTTTATGAAGCCCACACAGTGAGCATTAGATTCGGACTTTTCACGTAATGGATTTGCTATCCAAGCGATATTCCATTTCGTGTCACTATGACACTTTTTCCACCTTTTATGAAGCCCACACAGTGAACTTTTGATTCGGACTTTCCACGTAATGGATTTGCTATCCAAGCAATATTCCATTTCATGCCTCTGGGACGCTTTTGTAATCGACATACCTGTAGTATGAAGTGTGGCAGTCTAAATACATCTTCATGCACCTTTAGATATCAACCTGAATGTAGTTAAAAGTAAGCTGTAGTCAACTTGAGCTTGTTGATATCTCCATAGAGCTTGTCCTCAAATGAAGCAGGCGTGGGCCAAAATATCTTTCTCTGTTCTGCATATATTGGGCACTCTTGCAGCAAATGTTTAGCTGTCATTTTACCAGTTCCACAATTACATTCATCGGTATCTCCTATCTTTAGTTTATTGAACAAGTGGTATTTCAGCCTGTTATGTCCTGTGCGGAGTCTGAAGATTGCTACTTGTTCTCTTCGGTCGAGTTTGTAATATGCATCATCCTTCTGGTGGCCTGGATGCTCTGATTCCCATTTGGTTCTATAAGTGCTTTTTATAAACCTTTTTGCCTCATTATAGGTTATGTCTACGTCAGGCTGTGGTAGTCGTCCGCCCTCTTTTGCTAGTCTGTCAGCCTCTTCATTTCCATGTATACTGCAATGTGATGGTATCCACTGTATTACAACTTTTTTGGATTTCTGGCATAGACCATGGAGTGCTGCTCTTAGGTCAGTTAGTTCTGTGATGTTATTGCTCTTCAGTATTGAGACAGCTGACTTTGCATCTGTGAAGATAGCTATTTGCTTCTCTTTATTTTCCTCCATCAAGAGCATTTCTGCTGCAGTTTTCAGAGCCTCTACCTCCGCTTTGAAGTTACTTGAAAATTTTCCAGTTGCCACTGAATGTGTTTTTTTCCCCTCCATTTGTTAAATTTAGGAGAATTCCTCCTCCTCCATTCTCTATTGAATTTTTGGCTGATCCATCTGTATATGCATGGGTCCAATTGCTGCTTGAGTAATGTTCTTTTATGTAGTTTAGGGTTATTTCTCTTCTTTCAGTTTCATGCTGAGTGTTCTTTTTCTCAATACCAGGAATGTTTTCTATCATCTCAGGCAGTTACTACTGTCTCCAAGCTGGGAACTTGTGTGCATTATAAATGGGTTTGACTGTTGATATGTTAAGTATAGTATCTGCCCTAATCTTTCGTTTTGCAGTTTCTACAAAGTTGCTACGCTTCAGTCTTCCCTTTCCAAAACCACTAAACCTTTTATACATAGGGTGGTCTGTCAATCTTCTAAATTTTTCTTCTTGTTGCTGGGCTCTGCTATCTCTTCTATCCTGCATTGGTTGTAAACAAGTGATCTTTTCTAGTTCATTAATAGGCGTTGTCTTCAGGCTTCCAGTTATGATTCGCATTCCTTGATTTTGGATTCTACTTATTTTGTTAAAGTTTGACTTAGCTGCTGTTGCCCAAGCTGCGATGCCATATTCAAGTACTGGCCTCACCCGTCCAGTACATAACTTCTTGAGAATTTTCTCATCTGCTCCCCACGTTGTATCAGCAAGCTTTTTCATGATTGCCATTCTTTGCCTTGCTCTTGTTCGATTTTTCTCAACCTGTATTTTCCATGTCAAGCGACGATCAAAGGTGACTCCTAGATAGTTTGGATTTTCTTCATGGCGCAATATTTTTCCATTCAATACCAGCTTAGGTTGCTGAGTTTTATTTGAGAGGGAGAATACTGTGCATGTTGTTTTCTCCTCACTTATCTTCACTAGCCATGATTTTGACCAGTCCTCTAGTGCTAATAGAGCTTGCTGTATTCTGCTGTTAGCGGTACTAATATATTCTTCAGATGTCCATATGGCTAGGTCATCTGCAAAGGAGGATGTGTGTACTCTGGCTGGAAAATTTTCCGTGATGTCATTTATATATGCTAGGAATAATGTTGGTGAAAGAACTCCTCCTTGGGGGACACCTTGCTCCAACAGCATCATTTTGCTGGTTTGTCCTTGTACTTTTGTCCTGGCAGTTCTGTTCTCAAGGTAGTGGCTGATCCATTTGTACATTTTCCCACAAACATGCATTTTTTGCAGTTTTACTTTCAGTCCTTCCTTCCATACTTTATCAAATGCTTTTTTCTAAATCTATCCAGACCGCTAGTGTGTGCTTTTTCTCTTGGAAAGCATCCTCTATTTCCTGAGCAATATAGGTTATTTGATCTTCAGTTGATCTGTACTTTCTGAATCCTGCTTGGAGTGGTGTTAAGAGTTGGTTTTCTTCCAGATGCCATGTTAGCCTGCCATTGATAATGCGTTCCATTATTTTTCCTACACAGCTAAGTAGACTGATAGGTCGATAGCCATTTGGTTCTTCCAGGTCTTTTCCTTTCTTTGGGACTGGTATTAGTATAGCTTCCTTCCATGCCTGTGGGACTATTCCTCTCTTCCAGCTGTAATTTAGGACTACAAGTAGTTTCTTTTTTTGCCTTAGTGTCTAGTCCTATTAGCATTTCATTTGTGATTCCATCCTTTCCTGGTGATTTCTTCTTTTTTAGGGTATTCATTGCCTGTTCCATTTCTTCCATTGTTAGATTTGCCATCATATATTCAGCTGCTGTCTCTGTATTACTATGATGTATCTGTTTATCTTTGATTGCTTTCTTCTGTTCAGTTGTAATATCAATGTGGTTTGCACTGGCATAGTGTTCCATTAGTGCATTTGCAGCCTTCTTTCCTGTAAGCAAGGCATTTCCTTGTTTAATTGTTATTTGTTTGTTTCCAGGTCCTTCATTGTTCATGGCTTTCACTAGTTTCCATAGTTTGTTTCCATCCCTGTCAAAATTCAGGCTTTCTGTTTTTTCCCTCCAACAATCTCTTGTTGTTTGATTTACTGTTCTTTTATATTTTGCTGAGATGGCTTTGAGAGATATGTTCGCTTCAGTTGTTTGTTCTCTCTCTGCGGTCTTCCTGGCATCTTCAACTTTGTCCTCCAAAATTTGTAGTTCTTCAGTCCAGTATGGTTTGTAATTTTTTTTCGCTCCTCTTGGAATAGACTCAGTGGCCGCCTGTATTATTGCTCTGTTTAGACTTTCCAGCATTTGCTTCATGTTGCCATATCATGTATTTATGATTTCAAAATATTTGTCTGTTAGTATGGCAAATCTGTCCCAATCTGCTCGTTTGTAATTCCAGCGGGGCAAAGGCTTTTGCTCCTGTGGAACATACTCCATATTCATTACAAGCTTGATTGGTCTGTGGTCACTACCTGCTAATTGATCAAGTACATGGCGATCGATTTTGTGGAGGATGTCTCCTGTGCAGAAAGCTAAGTCTGGAGTAGAAGTGGTAATCCATCTTCTGGAGTAGAAGCTCGGTGTGTCATCCGCTTTGTTGAGTAGATGGAGATTTGAGTCTATTTCCCAGTCCTCCACTTCATCTCCTCTTCTGTCAGTATCTGGGTATCCCCATCTTTCAGAACGGCTATTAAAGTCTCCGACAATAATGCAATTTGTGTCAGTTATTTTCATGTTTGAGAGTGTAAGATCCTTATCTGCTGGGCTATACAGATTGTAAATTCTTATTTTCACGTCCTTTATCATTATGTCAACACCTATAATTTCCGTTTGGTTGTCAGAGATCACAGATACTTCGCTGCAAGGTATTGTATTTTGTGTAAGTATTACAACTCCTCCTCTGTGTCCTTCGCGGTCGAAACGTGTGGCCTGATATCCTCTGACTGAGAATTTGTGATTGGCGTTGAGGTGTGTCTCTTGAATGCATGCCACATCTATTCTATCTTTATGAAGACGATTTTTTAAGGAGACTTTCTTGTTATAAACTCCTTCGGCATTCCACTGTAGTATGTTGAGTGTCCAGGGTGTTTGGTCAGTAGCTCTTAACCTACTCCTCTGTGCCTTGACTCCACAGCACAGGGGAAGGTGACCACCAGTAGTCATGGGTGGACCCCCTCGAGGCAGGGGGCCCGGCACTATCACCGCCTGGTGGGACTTCACGGGATTAGCACCATGACGATTAATTTTCATCTGTGGTATCATGAAATGATAAAGTTACGTTGCACTGCTTTGTCAAGCCTGTGGCTCAGTACATCCGATTTCGACAAGCATTTTTCGGGATGCTTTCCCTAGCCTTTGACTGTCCCCAGTCTACCTACAAGGCAGCAGGTTTGTGCGTCACTTCATCTGGTCCCTCTCCCTTGACCTGTCCGACATGGGTGACCCTACCAGTAGCTGTGCTACCGTCGGCATAGCTCTTGGGGTCATTGGAGCGCGCAAGCCCCTCTACCTCGTCAAGGTGGACCCACGGCAGAGGGGATATAGCGAGTTCTGAGGTGCTTATGATTTTATTGTTCATAATAACATTGACACCAATATGGACTGTTGTTCTTCTAATTCTAACGTTCATCTTGAATTTCCGCAGTGTAGAGGTCAGTCTGTCAATGTCAGCTCCTTGTAGCGGGTAGATCGAGGTAGTTTCGCTGTCAGAAGATGACATGCGGTCACTATAGATTCCCTTGAGCAGAGAGTCTCCAATGACGACATGAGTTGCACTGTCGTCTATTGTTATTTCACGCTGTTATCGTGTCCGTTTGATTTCTTGCCACTGATCGCTGTCATCTTTCATGCGTTCTTGTTTATTATAGTCGTTGCTTGTTTGGGCTGGTTGTTGATGCTCAGTAGTGGTAGTGGTTGAGCTCTTTAACTTCTCGTCTGCTGCTGGAGAGTCTACACTTGAGGCCTGGAACCTGTTGCTGACACGCACATCAATGGGGTAGATGGATGGTGCGCGTTCTACAGGTTTAGTAGTGTTGCAGCCTGTAGAATCTGTCTGTATGTCATTTTGTGACGAACATCCACTGGTCATACACACCTCTGCAGCACTATAAATACTTCCTGTTTGTGCACTTTCGTCAAATGACTGTGCACTCTTTAGTTTTAAGGCATGGATTGTTGTTTTAAAGGTGTCCTTCTCTTCTTTAAGGAGGCGGATTTCTTTTTGAAGGCGAGCGTTTTCTTCTTTAAACACGGCAATGATATTAGTTGTGTTGTTGGAAATAAACTCTTTTAGCCTGTCCTCCAAATCCTGGACGAGTTCACGACAGGCGTTGTGGTAGTGCGGTTTGGCTGAGGAAAGAGTGACTAAAGATGATGTTTTAGTCTGGTCATATTGGGCTAGTGAACTGTGATGTTCGTCCAGCTTGAGCTTGGGATCAGTGTCTACAGATTCACTAAACCACACGTTTGAAGTTGGCGTTGAAGACGTCCAACGTTTAGTAGGCGTGCTAGTTAACTTGTCCCCCGTCTTGTCTTTGTTTGTATTTTCAAGGTGCTTGGATAAAGTAGAGTTCCGTAAGTTGGACGCCATATTAGTAATGTATGCGGCTCCAACAGGCAGGGAATACACACAAGTTCGCCGCCTTTCGGTAACGCGTGCTTGGCGACTAACCACGCGCTAGTCCCACATGGTTAAATCACACGTTGACGTTAATCGATAATTGGTAGATTTCAAAATTGAATGTTCTTACCGTCCATTTCACAAAGAAATCCTCATTTCACTAAATAAATAGTCACATAAACTTAACATATTAATTAGTAGTAGATCCAGTTTTAGAATAAACACAATGTTATACACAGCATCTCGATTGAAATAGGCAAAACTTTGATAAATTATATAAAAATCGGGAGAGCTTGTGAAAACACGTCCGCTGTGTATACTATCACAGACTCACACGAGAGAGAGAGAGAGAGAGAGAGAGAGAGAGAGAGAGAGAGAGAGAGAGAGAGAGAGAGAGAGATACAGACAGACAGACAGACAGACAGACAGACAGACAGACAGACAGACCGACCGACCGACAGACAGACAGACAGTGAGAGACACAGAGAGACACAGACAGAAAGAAAGCGGGAGAGACAGGCATAGAGATAGACAGATAAAGAGACAGAGAGAGAGACAGACATAGAGACAGATAGAGGCAGAGAGACAGACATACAGACAGATAAAGAGACAGAGAGAGAAACAGTCAGACAGACAGAAAGAGAGACAAATACAGTGAGAGCTAGAAAAAGAGATGCAGACAGAGAAAAAGAGAGAGAAAGAAAGAAAGAGACACAAACACAGACAGAGAGAGACAACTACTATATGACATGTGACCAGACAGACTGTGACATATGACCAGACAGACTGTGACATTGTGACCAGACAGCCTGTGACATGTGACCAGACAGACAGTGACATGTGACCAGACAGCCTGTGACATGTGACCAGACAGACAGTGACATGTGACCAGACAGACAGTGACATGTGACCAGACAGACAGTGACATGTGACCAGACAGACAGTGACATGTGACCAGACAGCCTGTGACATATGACCAGACAGACAGTGACATGTGACCAGACAGACAGTGACATGTGACCAGACAGTCTGTGACATGTGACCAGACAGCCTGTGACATGTGACCAGACAGACAGTGACATGAGACCAGACAGACAGTGACATTTGACCAGATAGCCGGAGACATATGACCAGACAGACAGTGACATGTGACCAGACAGACAGTGACATGTGACCAGACAGACAGTGACATGTGACCAGACAGTCTGTGACATATGACCAGACAGACAGTGACATGTGACCAGACAGACAGTGACATGTGACCAGACAGACAGTGACATGTGACCAGACAGACAGTGACATGTGACCAGACAGACAGTGACATGTGACCAGACAGCCTGTGACATATGACCAGACAGACAGTGACATGTGACCAGACAGACAGTGACATGTGACCAGACAGCCTGTGACATGTGACCAGACAGCCTGTGACATGTGACCAGACAGACAGTGACATGAGACCAGACAGACAGTGACATTTGACCAGATAGCCTGTGACATATGACCAGACAGACAGTGACATGTGACCAGACAGACAGTGACATGTGACCAGACAGACAGTGACATGTGACCAGATAGCCTGTGACATATGACCAGACAGCCTGTGACATGTGACCAGACAGACAGTGACATGTGACCAGACAGACAGTGACATGTGACCAGACAGACAGTGACATGTGACCAGACAGACTGTGACATGTGACCAGACAGACAGTGACATGTGACCAGACAGACAGTGACATGTGACCAGACAGACAGTGACATGTGACCAGATAGCCTGTGACATATGACCAGACAGCCTGTGACATGTGACCAGACAGACTGTGACATGTGACCAGACAGACAGTGACATGTGACCAGACAGACAGTGACATGTGACCAGACAGACAGTGACATGTGACCAGACAGACAGTGACATGTGACCAGACAGACTGTGACATGTGACCAGACAGACAGTGACATGTGACCAGACAGACTGTGACATGTGACCAGACAGACAGTGACATGTGACCAGACAGACAGTGACATGTCTCACCTGTAGAGCTGCTCGAAGATCCGACAGAGAGCCCGATGACTTGGACTGGTCAGTTGTGTAGACCAGTGTCCAGTTCTCGGCTGTTGTTGTTGGTGTCGTTGTCGCGGCTGTAGTTGTTGTTGGTGTAGTTGTTGGTGTAGTTGTTGGTGTAGTTGTTGGTGTAGTTGTTGGTGTAGTTGTTGGTGTAGTTGTTGGTGTAGTTGTTGGTGTAGTTGTTGGTGTAGTTGTTGGTGTAGTTGTTGGTGTAGTTGTCGGTGTAGTTGTCGCTGCTGTGGTTGTCGCTGGTGTCGTTGTCGCGGCTGTAGTTGTCGCGGCTGTAGTTGTCCCAGGTGTACTTGTCCCAGCTGTAGTTGTCCCAGCTGTAGTTGTCTCTGGTGTAGTTGTCCCAGCTGTAGTTGTCACAGCTGTAGTTGTCCCAGGTGTAGTTGTCCCAGGTGTAGTTGTCCCGGCTGTAGTTGTCCCAGGTGTTGATGTCCCGGCTGTTGATGTCCCGGCTGTTGATGTCCCGGCTGTTGATGTCCCGGCTGTTGATGTCCCGGCTGTTGATGTCCCGGCTGTTGATGTCCCGGCTGTTGATGTCCCGGCTGTTGATGTCCCGGCTGTAGGTGTGGCGGCTGTAGCTGTAGTTTGCCACCTGTCTGTTGTTGACGAGGTTGACGGTGTTGTACCCGGGTTTCCTGTTGTTGGCGTCAGAAAGGTGGCGTTACTGTTGTTGATTGGTTGCTCATACAAAGATCATGGTGTACATTAGAACACACACATGTAGATCATGGTGTAAATGAAATAAAGTAGATCAATATCTAAATGACAACACAGAAGTAGATCATAATGTATGTGAGGCATCATGTAAGTGTCTAGATGTGAGGATATATGTATGGAGGGGTTGTGAGTGGGGGATGTGTGTGGGGGATGGGGATGTGTGTGGGTGGATGTGGGATGTGTGGTTGATGGGGATGTGTGTGTGTGGGTGAGGGATGTGTGTATGGGTGGGGGATATTTGGGTGGATGGGTGGAAGTGTGTGGGTGTTGGTGGGTGGGGGGTTGTGTTGGTGGGGAATGTGTATGTGGATGAGTGGAATGGTGAGGGATGTGTGGGTGAATGGGTGTGTAGCGGTGGGGCATGTATGTTGGTTGAGGGATGGGTGTGTGGTGGGTGTGGGGGAATGGGTGTGGGGATGTGTGTGGGTGGAGGATATGTCTGTGTTGGTTGGGTGTGGGTGGGTGGGTGGGTGGAGGATGTATGTGTGGGTGGTGAGGATGTTTGTTGGTGGGGGATGTGTGGGTGGGGAGGAGATGGGTGGGGAGATGTGTGTGTGGGTGAGAGATGTGTGGGTGGAGATTGACTCGGGGATGTGTTGAGCGTGTGTGTAGGGGGGATGTGTAAATGGGCGGCATGTTGTGTGGGAGGGGATATGTGTGTGTGGGTGAGGGGTGTGTGGGTGGGTGGGTGGGGGAGGTGTGATTGGGTATGGGATGTGCGTTTGGGTAAAGGATGTATGTTAGGGTGATGGATGTGTGTTTGGCTGGGTGATTGTGGTGTGTGGGTGTGGGTGGGTAGATGGGAGATATATGCGTTGATGGGTGCGTAGGGATGTGTAGTGTGAGTGGTTGAGGGATGAGTACGCGAGTGAATGGATGTGTGTGGGGGATGAGTGTATGGGTGGGGGATGTGTATGTGTGTGGGAAGATGTGTGTGCGTGGGCAATGTGTGTGGGGATATATTGGGTTGTGTTGGTTTGTGTGTGGGTGGGAGATGTATGTTTGGCTAGGTTGTTCTGGTCTGCGGGTGGGTTGTGGATTATATGTGGGTGGGTGAGTGTTGGTGGGTGGAAGATGTGTGTGTGGGTGGGGAGATGAGACAACGAGAGAGTCAGTGTGTGTGAAAGAAACAAAAAGGAAAGAGAGATAGAGAGAGTTGAGCGCATGTATGTCACGTGCCGTGCTATTCCATGTTTTTTCCTGGATACTCATCATTCGTATTATCATTTTTACTGCCACTTGATTTTCTAACATGTACTGACAAAAATGTATGTACTGCTTATTCCATAATGTTTATGCCAATTTTAGGAATCAACTAATAGCAAAATCAGAAGCTGAATTACAAGACCACATGAATAGTCTAAACGAAATGTGTAGGGAACATAACATGAAAATTAGCACAAGCAAAACAGAGGTAATGACTATAACTAAAGAAGAACAAACAGCAACAATTCACCTAAACGAACATCCCTTGAAACAAGTAAAGAGCTTCAGGTACCTAGGAAGTATAATATCATCAAATGGCAGATCAGAAGACGAGATCGAAAATAGGTGCAATAAGGCAAATCAACTCATTGGACAAATGGCACCAATACTAAAGAACAAACATGTATCAATAACTACTAAGAAAGCACTTTACAACACAATCTTCCTACCAACTCTGTGCTACCAATGCCAAACCTGGACAATGACAGAAAAAGAGAAAAGAAAAATCACAACAACAGAAATGAGGTTCCTGAGAAGAATACTCAACGTATCAAGAAGAGATAAGATCAGAAATGAAGAAATCAGGACTAAAGTGGGGGTTAAAGCTGCTCTAGATTTTATTAGAAAGCAGCAAGTCAAATGGTTTGGCCATGCAAGTAGGCTACCAGTCAACAGCATGCCACAACAGGCAATGACGTACAGACCAGATGGAAACAGAGGAAGAGGCCGACCACGTAAACGCTGGACGGAGGGAATAACAGAATCCATGGGAATGTCGATATACGAAGCCCATAACCGGGCACTCTCACGGAGTTTATACTTCACCTCGACACCGCAAGGTACAAGAGGAACATGATGAGATGAGATGATGAGATGAGAACTTAATGAATCGCATCACCATTGTTTACCTTACACAATGTATGTGCATAATTTGTTCTCCAATTTTAACAGTTTTGCGTGAATGCTAACGATAATCGTCAGTGTATATGTGTGTATAAAGTGTGCGAGTTGTTCAGTAATTATGTGAGGCATCATGTATGTGTCTAGATGTAAGGATCATGTTTGGGTTGGGGGATGGGTTTGTGGGTGAGGGTATTGTGTGGGGGATGTGTGTGTGTGGGTTGGGAGATGTGTGTGGCTGGGGGATTTGTGTGTGAGTAGGGGAATATGTGTGTGGATGAGGGATGTGACTGGGTGGCGATGTGTGCGTGTCGGTGGGGGATGTGTGTGTGAGTGAGGGATGTGTGTATGAGTGGGTGGGTGTTGGTGGGTGGGGGTGTATGGATGTGTGGGTGAGGGAATGTGAATGGGTGTGTGGGGATGTTTGTATGGGTTGAGAATGGGTGTGGCTGATGTGTATATGGATGGGGAGGTGTGAGTGGGGTTTGTGTGTGTGTGTGGGGGATGTGTGTGGGTAGGGGAATTTCTGGATGGGGAGTGCATTTGTGGATTGTGGGGGGGGGGGATGTGTGTGTGTGGGTGGAAGATGTGAGTGGGAATATGGGAGAAGTATGTGTGAGTGGGGATGTGTGCGTGCGGGGATATATGTGTGTGGGTGGGGAGATGTGTGCGGGTGAGGGATGTGTGTGTGGTGGGGTATGTGCGAGTGGGTGGGTGGGGAGTTGTGGAATGTGTGGGTTGGTGGGGTATGTGTGGGTGGTTGCGGAGATTAGTAGGTGGGGGGAGGTGTGTGTGTATGTGTGTGGATGGATGGGTGTATGGTTGGAGAGTATGTGGGCGGGGAATATGTGGGTGGGTGAGTGATGTATGGGAGGGGGATGTGTTTGTGTGGGTGTGTTTGTGTGGGTGTTGGTGGGTAGTGATATGTGTGGGTGTTTGCGGGAGGGGGATTTGTTAGTGTTGATAGGTGGGGATGTGTGTGTGGGTGGGTGTGTTGGGACGTGTGTAGGGGGTGTTTGTGTGTGTATGCGTGGGAGATGTATATGTGTCGGTGGGGGGATGTGTGTAGGTGGGGATGTGTGTGTGTGGGTTGGGGATGTATGTGTGGTTGGTGGGGTATGTGGGTGGTTGTGAAATGTGTGGATGGGTGGGGAAATGTATGTTTGGGGGTGGGGTGGGGATGGGAAATGTGTGGTTATGGGTGGGTGATGTGTGAGTTGGAGAAGGATGTGTGTATGTTGGTGCGGGATGTGTGTGTGTGTGGTTGGGGGTATGTTGGTGGGTGGGTGGAACATGTGTGTATGGGTGAGTGTGTGGGTTGGGGTATGTGTGTATGTGTGTGTATGGGTGTGTGCGAGATGTCTGGGTTGTGAGGGATGTGTGATTGGGTGGAGGGATGTGTGGTGGATGGGGGATGTGTAGGTTTGGGTGGGTGGTGTGTGAGTGTGTGAGGGATGTGTTCGGGTTGATGCGAGGTGTGTGTGTGTGTGTGGTGTGTGTGTGTGTGTGTGTTGTGTGTGTGGAAGTGGGGGGTGTGTCACATAACATGATAATATGCATTGTTTATGCTTACAACATTCATATGACAATGTTTTTCCCTATATGAATGTATCATGCACTGTTGATGAACAAAAGATGAGTGATTGGAAGGGCCGAATGTAAGATGGGCCTACGTGCCCAATTTGTAACCATTTTAAAATAAAGTTAAATTCAATTCAAAAAGTTCAATTGGTATGCTGAGATGTTATTGGTGTATAATTTGTTGATGACTCCGTCAATCCATCTTTTTCGTGGTCTTCCCCAGCCTCTTGATATTTCCATGTTCATGTTGTAATCTCTTGCTTCTGGCGACAATGGGTTCATTCTCACTAGATGGCCAAACCAGTTAAGTCTCTGTCTATCAATGAATTTAACATCTGGTGTTGCTCCATCTATTTTATATATCTAGTTTCTAATATGGCCCTTTCTTGATTTATTCCTTGCTTGACTTATTCCTTTCTTGATTTATTCCTTGCTTGACTTATTCCTTTCTTGATTTATTCCTTGCTTGACTTATTCGCTGTTTTTCTCTAGTATCTCATATCACAAGTCTTTGAAAATTTGGTGAAGCTATCCACATATATGCCGGATCCGTGACCAAGGTGGTTTGTACCCAGTTCTTCGTCCCGCATACCGCGTTCGAAGCACAGCTGCAGACGATTTAGCAGCAGACCGCAATGCGTTGAATTTTTTATAAGATAGTATGTGTGCCGGTCGTTCAGAAAGCAATGGCAAACCACTTAACCTACAGCAGAAATATGCTGCGGTTGACTGCGACGTCCTGTAAAGTATATGCAAGTAACTTTTTGTATCCATATATATAATAAAAAGAAGTGGTGACAAAACGCATCCTTGTCTAACTCCAGTTATTATAAAGAATCATTTTGAGAGTCCAGCTCTTGTTCTAACTACGCTTTTGCTCTCTCTGTAGATGGCTCTCACACAGTCTGCCTATATTATAACCTTGTTTATATTATAACATCCGATTAGTACTCCTGGCTTCTCTTTGATCTCGCTCAGCATTACGTCGCTATAGAGAAAGATGAGATCCGGTGACAAAACACATCCCTGAAACACAGTAACACGACACATTGCACTAACAACATGTTGTCTGTCTGCAAACAAACCCTGCAACTGTTGTCTGTCTGCAAACAAACCCTGCAACTGTTGTCTGTCTGCAAACAAACCCTGCAACTCTGTAGGGTATGCATATTCTGCGACCATTTAATATGCAAATTGATGCAACTTTTCTACCTTCTCGGCACGCGAACCTGCCACCATTGATTCACATTAAATCGGCAGTTAGTTTCGTGTTGATCACATTACTGGGTCTAAGGCTAGGAAGTTGGTCCATCCAACACAACCGCTCTCGTTCTGTTGGTACCTCTGTTAACGCTAATTTAGCTGCTCGTATAAATGTTTGTCACTTTCTTGTAAGTGTGTAACTTGTCCTACTTTTATTAACCGTTTCTAGACACTTGTTGTTAGTTACTCTGCCAGTCCAAGATAGTCGCAACAATCGTCTTAGAAACCTCATCTCCATTGTCCAAGGTAGTCGCAACATTGTCTTAGAAACTTAATCTCTATTCCCAAGGTAGTCGCAACATTCGATTCGGAAACTTCATCTCCATTGTCCAAGGTAGTCGCAACATTGTCTTAGAAACTTAATCTCTATTCCCAAGGTAGTCGCAACATTCGTCTTTGAAACCTAATCTCCATTGTCCAAGGTAGTCGCAACATTGTCTTAGAAACTTAATCTCTATTCCCAAGGTAGTCGCAACATTAGTCTTAGAAACCTAATCTCCATTGTCCAAGGTAGTCGCAACATTGTCTTGGAAACTTCATCTCCATTGTCCAAGGTAGTCGCAACATTGTCTTAGAAACTTAATCTCTATTC
The DNA here is from genome assembly GCA_963921405.1 of Cepaea hortensis. Taxonomy (NCBI): domain Eukaryota; kingdom Metazoa; phylum Mollusca; class Gastropoda; order Stylommatophora; family Helicidae; genus Cepaea; species Cepaea hortensis. The sequence continues at coordinate 87,947,326 of OY992896.1, forward strand.
CCAAGGTAGACGCAACAATCGTCTCATAAACCTCATCTCCATTGTCCAAGGTAGTCGCAACAATCGTCTCATAAACCTCATCTCCATTGTCCAAGGTAGTCGCAACAATCGTCTCACAAACCCATCTCCATTGTTTCAAAGTTCTACTTAACTTGATCGTTTACAGACGATAATTCGCTGCCTGTAATTATCCTCGCTTACATGATATGATAAATGTACTGAATAATATGATAAATATACTCTCTGACAATGTCAATGTCTTGACTGGTATTAAACTTTTACCCACTAATATGATAAATATACTGATTGATATGATAAATGTAGTCACTAATATTATAAATGTACTCACTGATATGATAAATGTACACACTGATATGATAAATGTAATCACTGATATTATAAATGTACTAACTGATATGATAAATGTAATCACTGACATGATAAATGCACTCACGGGCGTGATAAATGTTCACAGTGATATGATATATGTACCCACGGACGTGATAAATGTACTCACTGACATGATAAAGTTACTCACTGACATGACAAAGTACTCACTGACATGATACATGTACTCATCGACATCATAAATGT
>OY992896.1:87955419-88050419 GCA_963921405.1 Cepaea hortensis
CCGACCGACCGACCGACCGACCGACCGACCGACCGACCGACCGACCGACCGACCGACCGACCGACCGACCGACCGACCGACCGACCGACCGACCGACCGACCGACCGACCGACCGACCGACCGACCGACCGACCGACCGACCGACCGACCGACCGACCGACCGACCGACCGACCGACCGACCGACCGACCGACCGACCGACCGACCGACCGACCGACCGACCGACCGACCGACCGACCGACCGACCGACCGACCGACCGACCGACCGACCGACCGCGACCGACCGACCGACCGACCGACCGACCGACCGACCGACCGACCGACCGACCGACCGACCGACCGACCGACCGACCGACCGACCGACCGACCGACCGACCGACCGACCGACCGACCGACCGACCGACCGACCGACCGACCGACCGACCGACCGACCGACCGACCGACCGACCGACCGACCGACCGACCGACCGACCGACCGACCGACCGACCGACCGACCGACCGACCGACCGACCGACCGACCGACCGACCGACCGACCGACCGACCGACCGACCGACCGACCGACCGACCGACCGACCGACCGACCGACCGACCGACCGACCGACCGACCGACCGACCGACCGACCGACCGACCGACCGACCGACCGACCGACCGACCGACCGACCGACCGACCGACCGACCGACCGACCGACCGACCGACCGACCGACCGACCGACCGACCGACCGACCGACCGACCGACCGACCGACCGACCGACCGACCGACCGACCGACCGACCGACCGACCGACCGACCGACCGACCGACCGACCGACCGACCGACCGACCGACCGACCGACCGACCGACCGACCGACCGACCGACCGACCGACCGACCGACCGACCGACCGACCGACCGACCGACCGACCGACCGACCGACCGACCGACCGACCGACCGACCGACCGACCGACCGACCGACCGACCGACCGACCGACCGACCGACCGACCGACCGACCGACCGACCGACCGACCGACCGACCGACCGACCGACCGACCGACCGACCGACCGACCGACCGACCGACCGACCGACCGACCGACCGACCGACCGACCGACCGACCGACCGACCGACCGACCGACCGACCGACCGACCGACCGACCGACCGACCGACCGACCGACCGACCGACCGACCGACCGACCGACCGACCGACCGACCGACCGACCGACCGACCGACCGACCGACCGACCGACCGACCGACCGACCGACCGACCGACCGACCGACCGACCGACCGACCGACCGACCGACCGACCGACCGACCGACCGACCGACCGACCGACCGACCGACCGACCGACCGACCGACCGACCGACCGACCGACCGACCGACCGACCGACCGACCGACCGACCGACCGACCGACCGACCGACCGACCGACCGACCGACCGACCGACCGACCGACCGACCGACCGACCGACCGACCGACCGACCGACCGACCGACCGACCGACCGACCGACCGACCGACCGACCGACCGACCGACCGACCGACCGACCGACCGACCGACCGACCGACCGACCGACCGACCGACCGACCGACCGACCGACCGACCGACCGACCGACCGACCGACCGACCGACCGACCGACCGACCGACCGACCGACCGACCGACCGACCGACCGACCGACCGACCGACCGACCGACCGACCGACCGACCGACCGACCGACCGACCGACCGACCGACCGACCGACCGACCGACCGACCGACCGACCGACCGACCGACCGACCGACCGACCGACCGACCGACCGACCGACCGACCGACCGACCACCGACCGACCGACCGACCGACCGACCGACCGACCGACCGACCGACCGACCGACCGACCGACCGACCGACCGACCGACCGACCGACCGACCGACCGACCGACCGACCGACCGACCGACCGACCGACCGACCGACCGACCGACCGACCGACCGACCGACCGACCGACCGACCGACCGACCGACCGACCGACCGACCGACCGACCGACCGACCGACCGACCGACCGACCGACCGACCGACCGACCGACCGACCGACCGACCGACCGACCGACCGACCGACCGACCGACCGACCGACCGACCGACCGACCGACCGACCGACCGACCGACCGACCGACCGACCGACCGACCGACCGACCGACCGACCGACCGACCGACCGACCGACCGACCGACCGACCGACCGACCGACCGACCGACCGACCGACCGACCGACCGACCGACCGACCGACCGACCGACCGACCGACCGACCGACCGACCGACCGACCGACCGACCGACCGACCGACCGACCGACCGACCGACCGACCGACCGACCGACCGACCGACCGACCGACCGACCGACCGACCGACCGACCGACCGACCGACCGACCGACCGACCGACCGACCGACCGACCGACCGACCGACCGACCGACCGACCGACCGACCGACCGACCGACCGACCGACCGACCGACCGACCGACCGACCGACCGACCGACCGACCGACCGACCGACCGACCGACCGACCGACCGACCGACCGACCGACCGACCGACCGACCGACCGACCGACCGACCGACCGACCGACCGACCGACCGACCGACCGACCGACCGACCGACCGACCGACCGACCGACCGACCGACCGACCGACCGACCGACCGACCGACCGACCGACCGACCGACCGACCGACCGACCGACCGACCGACCGACCGACCGACCGACCGACCGACCGACCGACCGACCGACCGACCGACCGACCGACCGACCGACCGACCGACCGACCGACCGACCGACCGACCGACCGACCGACCGACCGACCGACCGACCGACCGACCGACCGACCGACCGACCGACCGACCGACCGACCGACCGACCGACCGACCGACCGACCGACCGACCGACCGACCGACCGACCGACCGACCGACCGACCGACCGACCGACCGACCGACCGACCGACCGACCGACCGACCGACCGACCGACCGACCGACCGACCGACCGACCGACCGACCGACCGACCGACCGACCGACCGACCGACCGACCGACCGACCGACCGACCGACCGACCGACCGACCGACCGACCGACCGACCGACCGACCGACCGACCGACCGACCGACCGACCGACCGACCGACCGACCGACCGACCGACCGACCGACCGACCGACCGACCGACCGACCGACCGACCGACCGACCGACCGACCGACCGACCGACCGACCGACCGACCGACCGACCGACCGACCGACCGACCGACCGACCGACCGACCGACCGACCGACCGACCGACCGACCGACCGACCGACCGACCGACCGACCGACCGACCGACCGACCGACCGACCGACCGACCGACCGACCGACCGACCGACCGACCGACCGACCGACCGACCGACCGACCGACCGACCGACCGACCGACCGACCGACCGACCGACCGACCGACCGACCGACCGACCGACCGACCGACCGACCGACCGACCGACCGACCGACCGACCGACCGACCGACCGACCGACCGACCGACCGACCGACCGACCGACCGACCGACCGACCGACCGACCGACCGACCGACCGACCGACCGACCGACCGACCGACCGACCGACCGACCGACCGACCGACCGACCGACCGACCGACCGACCGACCGACCGACCGACCGACCGACCGACCGACCGACCGACCGACCGACCGACCGACCGACCGACCGACCGACCGACCGACCGACCGACCGACCGACCGACCGACCGACCGACCGACCGACCGACCGACCGACCGACCGACCGACCGACCGACCGACCGACCGACCGACCGACCGACCGACCGACCGACCGACCGACCGACCGACCGACCGACCGACCGACCGACCGACCGACCGACCGACCGACCGACCGACCGACCGACCGACCGACCGACCGACCGACCGACCGACCGACCGACCGACCGACCGACCGACCGACCGACCGACCGACCGACCGACCGACCGACCGACCGACCGACCGACCGACCGACCGACCGACCGACCGACCGACCGACCGACCGACCGACCGACCGACCGACCGACCGACCGACCGACCGACCGACCGACCGACCGACCGACCGACCGACCGACCGACCGACCGACCGACCGACCGACCGACCGACACCGACCGACCGACCGACCGACCGACCGACCGACCGACCGACCGACCGACCGACCGACCGACCGACCGACCGACCGACCGACCGACCGACCGACCGACCGACCGACCGACCGACCGACCGACCGACCGACCGACCGACCGACCGACCGACCGACCGACCGACCGACCGACCGACCGACCGACCGACCGACCGACCGACCGACCGACCGACCGACCGACCGACCGACCGACCGACCGACCGACCGACCGACCGACCGACCGACCGACCGACCGACCGACCGACCGACCGACCGACCGACCGACCGACCGACCGACCGACCGACCGACCGACCGACCGACCGACCGACCGACCGACCGACCGACCGACCGACCGACCGACCGACCGACCGACCGACCGACCGACCGACCGACCGACCGACCGACCGACCGACCGACCGACCGACCGACCGACCGACCGACCGACCGACCGACCGACCGACCGACCGACCGACCGACCGACCGACCGACCGACCGACCGACCGACCGACCGACCGACCGACCGACCGACCGACCGACCGACCGACCGACCGACCGACCGACCGACCGACCGACCGACCGACCGACCGACCGACCGACCGACCGACCGACCGACCGACCGACCGACCGACCGACCGACCGACCGACCGACCGACCGACCGACCGACCGACCGACCGACCGACCGACCGACCGACCGACCGACCGACCGACCGACCGACCGACCGACCGACCGACCGACCGACCGACCGACCGACCGACCGACCGACCGACCGACCGACCGACCGACCGACCGACCGACCGACCGACCGACCGACCGACCGACCGACCGACCGACCGACCGACCGACCGACCGACCGACCGACCGACCGACCGACCGACCGACCGACCGACCGACCGACCGACCGACCGACCGACCGACCGACCGACCGACCGACCGACCGACCGACCGACCGACCGACCGACCGACCGACCGACCGACCGACCGACCGACCGACCGACCGACCGACCGACCGACCGACCGACCGACCGACCGACCGACCGACCGACCGACCGACCGACCGACCGACCGACCGACCGACCGACCGACCGACCGACCGACCGACCGACCGACCGACCGACCGACCGACCGACCGACCGACCGACCGACCGACCGACCGACCGACCGACCGACCGACCGACCGACCGACCGACCGACCGACCGACCGACCGACCGACCGACCGACCGACCGACCGACCGACCGACCGACCGACCGACCGACCGACCGACCGACCGACCGACCGACCGACCGACCGACCGACCGACCGACCGACCGACCGACCGACCGACCGACCGACCGACCGACCGACCGACCGACCGACCGACCGACCGACCGACCGACCGACCGACCGACCGACCGACCGACCGACCGACCGACCGACCGACCGACCGACCGACCGACCGACCGACCGACCGACCGACCGACCGACCGACCGACCGACCGACCGACCGACCGACCGACCGACCGACCGACCGACCGACCGACCGACCGACCGACCGACCGACCGACCGACCGACCGACCGACCGACCGACCGACCGACCGACCGACCGACCGACCGACCGACCGACCGACCGACCGACCGACCGACCGACCGACCGACCGACCGACCGACCGACCGACCGACCGACCGACCGACCGACCGACCGACCGACCGACCGACCGACCGACCGACCGACCGACCGACCGACCGACCGACCGACCGACCGACCGACCGACCGACCGACCGACCGACCGACCGACCGACCGACCGACCGACCGACCGACCGACCGACCGACCGACCGACCGACCGACCGACCGACCGACCGACCGACCGACCGACCGACCGACCGACCGACCGACCGACCGACCGACCGACCGACCGACCGACCGACCGACCGACCGACCGACCGACCGACCGACCGACCGACCGACCGACCGACCGACCGACCGACCGACCGACCGACCGACCGACCGACCGACCGACCGACCGACCGACCGACCGACCGACCGACCGACCGACCGACCGACCGACCGACCGACCGACCGACCGACCGACCGACCGACCGACCGACCGACCGACCGACCGACCGACCGACCGACCGACCGACCGACCGACCGACCGACCGACCGACCGACCGACCGACCGACCGACCGACCGACCGACCGACCGACCGACCGACCGACCGACCGACCGACCGACCGACCGACCGACCGACCGACCGACCGACCGACCGACCGACCGACCGACCGACCGACCGACCGACCGACCGACCGACCGACCGACCGACCGACCGACCGACCGACCGACCGACCGACCGACCGACCGACCGACCGACCGACCGACCGACCGACCGACCGACCGACCGACCGACCGACCGACCGACCGACCGACCGACCGACCGACCGACCGACCGACCGACCGACCGACCGACCGACCGACCGACCGACCGACCGACCGACCGACCGACCGACCGACCGACCGACCGACCGACCGACCGACCGACCGACCGACCGACCGACCGACCGACCGACCGACCGACCGACCGACCGACCGACCGACCGACCGACCGACCGACCGACCGACCGACCGACCGACCGACCGACCGACCGACCGACCGACCGACCGACCGACCGACCGACCGACCGACCGACCGACCGACCGACCGACCGACCGACCGACCGACCGACCGACCGACCGACCGACCGACCGACCGACCGACCGACCGACCGACCGACCGACCGACCGACCGACCGACCGACCGACCGACCGACCGACCGACCGACCGACCGACCGACCGACCGACCGACCGACCGACCGACCGACCGACCGACCGACCGACCGACCGACCGACCGACCGACCGACCGACCGACCGACCGACCGACCGACCGACCGACCGACCGACCGACCGACCGACCGACCGACCGACCGACCGACCGACCGACCGACCGACCGACCGACCGACCGACCGACCGACCGACCGACCGACCGACCGACCGACCGACCGACCGACCGACCGACCGACCGACCGACCGACCGACCGACCGACCGACCGACCGACCGACCGACCGACCGACCGACCGACCGACCGACCGACCGACCGACCGACCGACCGACCGACCGACCGACCGACCGACCGACCGACCGACCGACCGACCGACCGACCGACCGACCGACCGACCGACCGACCGACCGACCGACCGACCGACCGACCGACCGACCGACCGACCGACCGACCGACCGACCGACCGACCGACCGACCGACCGACCGACCGACCGACCGACCGACCGACCGACCGACCGACCGACCGACCGACCGACCGACCGACCGACCGACCGACCGACCGACCGACCGACCGACCGACCGACCGACCGACCGACCGACCGACCGACCGACCGACCGACCGACCGACCGACCGACCGACCGACCGACCGACCGACCGACCGACCGACCGACCGACCGACCGACCGACCGACCGACCGACCGACCGACCGACCGACCGACCGACCGACCGACCGACCGACCGACCGACCGACCGACCGACCGACCGACCGACCGACCGACCGACCGACCGACCGACCGACCGACCGACCGACCGACCGACCGACCGACCGACCGACCGACCGACCGACCGACCGACCGACCGACCGACCGACCGACCGACCGACCGACCGACCGACCGACCGACCGACCGACCGACCGACCGACCGACCGACCGACCGACCGACCGACCGACCGACCGACCGACCGACCGACCGACCGACCGACCGACCGACCGACCGACCGACCGACCGACCGACCGACCGACCGACCGACCGACCGACCGACCGACCGACCGACCGACCGACCGACCGACCGACCGACCGACCGACCGACCGACCGACCGACCGACCGACCGACCGACCGACCGACCGACCGACCGACCGACCGACCGACCGACCGACCGACCGACCGACCGACCGACCGACCGACCGACCGACCGACCGACCGACCGACCGACCGACCGACCGACCGACCGACCGACCGACCGACCGACCGACCGACCGACCGACCGACCGACCGACCGACCGACCGACCGACCGACCGACCGACCGACCGACCGACCGACCGACCGACCGACCGACCGACCGACCGACCGACCGACCGACCGACCGACCGACCGACCGACCGACCGACCGACCGACCGACCGACCGACCGACCGACCGACCGACCGACCGACCGACCGACCGACCGACCGACCGACCGACCGACCGACCGACCGACCGACCGACCGACCGACCGACCGACCGACCGACCGACCGACCGACCGACCGACCGACCGACCGACCGACCGACCGACCGACCGACCGACCGACCGACCGACCGACCGACCGACCGACCGACCGACCGACCGACCGACCGACCGACCGACCGACCGACCGACCGACCGACCGACCGACCGACCGACCGACCGACCGACCGACCGACCGACCGACCGACCGACCGACCGACCGACCGACCGACCGACCGACCGACCGACCGACCGACCGACCGACCGACCGACCGACCGACCGACCGACCGACCGACAGATTGTCGGTAACGGGAACGAGAACTTATATGACTACTTATATGAATTAAATGAGATGTTCCCCACCAGGGACTGGGCGAAGCCGGGCAGGGTCAGCTAGTCTTTTATAAAAGTAACACCAAAAATGTTGCATTTTGGAACAGTATAGAATGTGGGCATGTGACAGACATGGAGGACTTCAATGTGTTGTCCGCTACCTTGACCAAAAGTTGCTAGAATATGCAGAGCCGTCTGCTACACACGCGGGGAAACCAGAATTGTGTCAACAAAACAGACAGAATAGTCTGGTTAAAGCTCTTCATCATCATGTGCCGTGCCTGTAAGCGTGGGCAGTCATGTTTCTCCATCTCACTCGATCACCAGAGTCGTGGATCAGCTCAGTGTTCTTGTCTCGACCATGCCACATGGCCAAACCATCTAGATATTTACTTCTCTGCCTGCCCCTTGTTCTTTTCCCCGCACTCTTGTCAACTGACACCACGTTCTCTGAATTATTTCTTCTTATAACGTGATTGTCTAAGTCTAATGTCTCTAATCAGTTTACGATTTTCATCTGTTTCTTGTAGGACTTGCTCATTGTTTTTTCGGTCTGTCCATGGTATTCTTTGCATTCTCCTCAGAAACCACATTTCCACTGCCTTTATATGTTTGTCAGCTTGTCTGCTTATTGTCCACGCCTCACATCCATATAAAAGTACAGGTTCTATGTGGCACTTTAACACTCTCTTTCTCGTTGCAAATGACATCTTTTTATTTGTTAGTATGTGTTCTATCTTGCAAAAGGCTACCTTCGCCATGGCAATTCTTGTTCTAACTTCTTCAAGGCATCTCCCATCGTTTACAACCACTTGGTAATGTTAAAACATGAGAATGTGTTTTGTTTATGTTAAAACATGAGAATGTGTTTTGTTTATGCCGCTTGAAAAGATTCAACGTGTTTAGGAAGTCTGCATCTGACAACATACAAACACATATTCCAGGCAATTGGTTGTGCAATAGTTTGTTGGTGTCTTCATTATTTAAACTGTTGTTAGTATGTTGCTTTGTCTAGTATACAACAAACAACAAAACTAAACAACTTTTAGTATGCTTCTATGTCTGGTATACAACAAACAACTATATAGAATGTTGCTTTGTCTAGTATACAACAAACAACTATATAGAATGCTGCTATGTCTGGTATACAACAAACTATACAGAATATTGATTTGTCTGGTATACAACAAACAACTATATAGAATGCTGCTATGTCTGGTATACAACAAACAATTATATAGAATGCTGCTATGTCTGGTATACAACAAACAACTATATAGAATGTTGCTATGTCTGGTATACAACAAACAACTACATAGAATGTTGCTATGTCTGGTATACAACAAACTATACAGAATATTGCTTTGTCTGGTATACAACAAACACCTATATAGAATGTTGCTATGTCTGGTATACAACAAACTATATAGAATATTGCTTTGTCTGGTATACAACAAACAACTATATAGAATGTTGCTATGTCTGGTATACAACAAACAACTATATAGAATGTTGCTTTGTCTGGTATACAACAAACTATACAGAATATTGCTTTGTCTGGTATACAACAAACAACTATATAGAATGTTGCTATGTCTGGTATACAACAAACTATACAGAATATTGCTTTGTCTGGTATACAACAAACAACTATATAGAATGTTGCTATGTCTGGTATACAACGAACATCTATATAGAATGTTGCTTTGTCTGGTATACAACAAACAACTATATAGAATGTTGCTATGTCTGGTATACAACAAACAACTATATAGAATGTTCCTATGCCTGGTATACAACAAACAATTATATAGAATGTTGCTTTGTCTGGTATACAACAAACTATACAGAATATTGCTTTGTCTGGTATACAACAAACAACTATATAGAATGTTGCTTTGTCTGGGATACAGCAAACAACTATCTAGTGTGTTGCTATGTCTGGTAAACAACAAACAGCTGTATAGAATGTTGCTATGTCTGGTATACAATAAACAGCTATATAGAATGTTGCTATGTCTGGTATACAACAAACAACTATATAGAATGTTGCTATCTCTGGTATACAACAAACAACTATATAGAATGTTGCTTTGTCTGGTATACAACAAACACATATATAGAATGTTGCTATGTCTGATATACAACAAACAACTACATAGAATGTTGCTATGTCTGGTATACAACAAAAAAACTTCCTAGTATGTTGCTGTGTCTGGTATACAACAAACATCTTTCTAGTATGTTGCTATGTCTAGTATTTAAAAAAAAATTCTAGTATGTTGCTATGTCTGGTATAGAACAAACATCTTTCTAGTAAGTTGCTGTGTCTGGTATACAACAGACAACTGTTTAGTATGTTACTGTGTCTGGTATACAATAAACAAATTTCTATTATGTTGCAATGTCTGGTATACAACAAACAGCTTTCTAGTAAGTTGCTGTGTCTGGTATACAATAAACAAATTTCTAGTATGTTACTGTGTCTAGTATACAACAAACAATTATATTGAATGTTGCTATGTCTGATATAAAACAAATATTTTTCTAGTGTGTTGCTATGTCTGGTATACAACAAACAACTTTCTAGTAAGTTGCTGCGTCTGGTATACAACAATCAATTATGTAGAATGTTGCTATGTCTGGTATACAACAAAAAACTTTCTATTATGTTGCTGTGTCTGGTATACAACAAACATCTTTCTAGTATGTTGCTATGTCTAGTATAAAAAAAAAAAATTCTAGTATGTTGCTAAGTCTGGTATAGAACAAACATCTTTCTAGTAAGTTGCTGTGTCTGGTGTACAACAGACAATTATATAGAATTTTGCTTTGTCTGGTATAAAACAAATATTTTTCTTGTGTGTTGCTATGTCTGGTATACAACAAACAACTTTCTAGTAAGTTTCTCAGTCTGGTATGCAACAAACAATTATGTAGAATGCTGCTATGTCTGGTATACAACAATAAACTTTCTAGTATGTTGCTGCGTCTGGTATACAACAAACAATTATATAGAATGTTGCTTTGTCTGGTATACAACAAACAATTATATAGAATGTTGCTATGTCTGGTATACAACAAACAACTTTGTAGTATGTTGCTATGTCTGGTACACAATAAAGAACTTTCTAGTATGTTACTATGTCTAGTATACAAAAAAAATTTCTAGTATGTTGCTATGTCTGGCTTACAACAAACAACTTTCTAGTATGTTGCTGTGTCTGGTATACAACAAACAACTTTCTAGTAAGTTGCTGCGTCTGGTATACAACAAACAATTAAATAGAATATTGCTATGTCTGGTATACAACAATCAAATTTCTAGTATGTTGCTGTGTCTGGTATACAACAAACAAATTTCTAGTATGTTGCTATGTCTGGTATACAACAAACAATTATATAGACTGTTGCTATGTCTGGTATACAACAAACAACTATATAGAATGTTGCTATGTCTGGTATACAACAAACAACTATATATATAAGGGGCGTTTATTTGAAATCTGTTCGTGCCGCACGCGCGTAATTGCGTACGTTAAATATGATAATGTCATAGTCATGTGATAAGTACTGACCAATTAATAAAAAAAGCACGTGCTTATCGCCCCATGGCGCATAGGTTCTGTTTCTAACCGTTGAGAAAATGGTCGGGTTGATCCAAAATCTGTCCAAAGAAGCTCAAAGAGCGGTGATTCAGTTTCTTTCATTTGAAGGATATCGACCAGTGGACACGCATTGAAGAATGCAGGCAGCGTACGGTAACAAATGTGTGTCAAAGACAACAGTGACAGACTGGGCACAAATGTTTCGGAAAGGACGTCAGTTCACGACAGATCTTCGACGGCCGGGTCAAGCGCATATTGTTACAACAGAAAAAACCATCGCCAAAATTGAAGCAGCAGTACAGATGAACCGTTGTCAAAGCATACGTTCGCTAGCGAAAAAATTTGATGTGTCAGTTGGGACAATTCAAAAGGTCGTTCGTAAGAAACTGCAATATTGGAAGGTGTGTTCACAGTGGGTACCACGGATTTTGACCGACCACCAAAAAGAGGAACGCATGAGATGGTGTTTGAACCACTTGCTGCGTTACAGGGTGGAGGGTGATGCATTTCTCTTCCGCATCGTGGCAGGCGATGAATCATGGTGTCACCACTTTGAACCGAGCAGCAAAAGATAGAGCATGCAAAGGAAGCATGTTGGATCACCAAAAGCCAAAAAATTCAAGTTACAGGTTTCCGCTGGTAAGATTATGCTGAGCGCATTTTTTGACTATGAAGGGCTATTGTTGGCCGACTTTAAAGAAACTGGTGTCAACATCAACTCTGCCCACTACTTGCAAATACTAGACAAGCTGCAAAAAGCCATCAAGAATAAACGACCTGGCATGCTTTCTCGCGGTGCGATTTTGTTGCACGATAATGCTCGTCCGCATGTCGCAAAGATTGTGCAGGAAGCATTAGCAAGGAAGAAGTGGGAAATTCTGCAACATCCAGCCTATAGTCCTGATTTGTCACCATGTGATTTTCATTTGTTCGGACCTCTAAAAAAAGTTCTCAAGGGGCAACGATTTCACACAGATGCAAATGTAATGAACGCGGTAAACACTTGGTTCAGTGAGCAACCACAATCATTTTTTTGCCTACGGCATTCGCCACCTACCTAAGCAATGGGATGCTTGCCTGAATGCCTACGGCGACTTCTTCTGACCAACCCTTGGTGCATAATTAATTCAAACTGAATGCTTTATTTAATTCTACCACACCTGTTAATGTTTCTTTCATGCTTTTGTAATAAAGCCATTGGAACGGGTTTCAAATGAACGTCCCTAATAGAACGTTGCAATGGCTGGTATACAACAAACAGCTTTCTAGTGTGTTGCTATGTCTGGTATACCACAAATAACTATAAAGAATGTTGCCGTGTCCCATATACAACAATCAGCTCCCTAGAATGTTGCTGTGTGTTGTATACAAGAAACAGATATCTAGAATATTGCTGTTGATGTTAGTGGAAGAAAGGCAGCAACTCCCGCCCACAAAAACCATGTCAATTAACACCTATATTCCATTCCATTGTGCGGTGTTTTTCGTACCTGGTCGAGCCAGGTAACAGTTGTAGTCTCCTGAATGAGAGATGTATTTACCTGGGGAGACCATTATGTTCCCACGTATTGACGTATCAGTGATTGATGAAATGGGCCTCCAACATCTGACTGAAAGGAACAAACTTCGTCGATCGTTGACTCGCATCAAGGCATCATAAAGGCAATATTGTTTCACCGTTCTTTTGTTCCGTTCTGTTGCTAGTAATACTGATTAGCAGACGTGACTGACCTCTGTGTTTGTGTGTGTGTGTTTGTGTGTGTGTTTGTGTGTGTGTGTGTGTGTGTGTGTGTGTGTGTGTGTGTGTGTGTGTCTGTATATGTGGCAAAGGGAGGCAGTTTTGAAGCAGCTCTTGTAAAGTGCAGAATGACCGGAACCGCGTCACAAACACGACCAGGTGTGTGGGGTGCAGGAGGGATAGAATATCTGACCATGCCACGCGAACAAACAAACGAACGAACGAAGGAACAAGCTTATTTTAAAGGGTTAAGAATTGGACACGCAGTGAGACAGACTGAGAGAAATAGTTAGAGAGAGAGAGAGACATAAAAGAGGGATTCGGCAAAGGCAGAAAAGCGAGAGTATAGAGATATAAAATAACTACCCCAACTATAAAAATTAAAATTTTGTTGCGTATCCCTTACGGGACGTTGCAGTCAACACCAGCATTTTCAGCTGCTGTTGATGTACTAGGCAAGTATTACGTTCAGTAGTTTGCCATTGCTTTCTGAACGACCCCCAACTATACACAATATAAAATAGCTACCCCAACTATACACAATATAAATTAACACAAAGTAATGCAGCTTTACAGAACACAATTACTGAAAATACAGGTCGTTGCGGAGACTAGCCTTCATTAGCAAACAAATATATACACAAAACACAACATATAGTCACGGAGAAGACCCTCCAGTGACCACATTAAGGCATAAGAATAATGGAAAGATTTATTTTAAAAAAATGAGAATTCAACTATAAACCAAAACATGTATCCATTCATCATGTGCCATGCCGGTAAGCATGGGAGGCCATGATTCGCCATTTCACTCGAGCACCAGAGTCGTGGATCAATTCAGTGTTCCTGTCTCGACCATGCCATGTAGCCAAGCCATCCAGGTATTTACTTCTCGGTCTTCCCCTTGGTCTGTTCCCTTCGATCTTGCCAGTTGTCACCAAGTTCTCCAGTTCATTTCTTCTCATAACATGCCTAAAAAAATTTTAAAAATTTGACTGACTACGTCTAATATCTCTAATCAATTTACCATTTTGATTTGTCTCCTGTAGTACTTGGTCATTGGTTTTTTTGTCTGTCCATGGTATTCTTTGCATTGTCCTCAGAAACCACATTTCTGCAGCCATCAGATGTTTTTCAGCTTGACTGCTCATTGTCAAAGTTTCACATCCACACAAAAGAACAGGCTCTATGTAGCCCTTCAACACTCTTTTTCTCATTTCAATTGACATCTTTTTATTGGTCAGTATGTTTTTCATCTTGCTAAAGGCTACTTTCGCCATGGCGATTCTTGTTCTAATCTCTTCGAGGCATCTCCCATCAGATGTTATGAGTGTTCCGAGATAATTGTACCTATTCACTTGTTGAAGAATATACCCATTAACTTGTACATTACATTGTGGTATTTCTTTCTTCCTAGTGACGACCATAATCTGTGTCTTTTTCCAATTTTACTCTAACCCTAGTTGTTTACTGAGTGCAACAACCGCATCCACTAATTTTTGCAGATCCTGTTCATTGTCTGCATTCAATACTTTATCATCTGCATATCTAATCTTATTGATGTTTCTTCCTCCAATGATGATTCCTTTCATATCTTGACATTATAAAAATATTTTTGCTATATAGGGAAAAAGATCTGGAGACATTATACATCCCTGTCTCGCGCCTCTCTTAAAAGGCTGATATTGACCTACTTCATTATCAATCCTGATGGCAGCTTGTTCTTTTCAATGTATATTTTTAATAAGTCTAATGTCTGTTCAATCAATTTGTAAATCTGCAAGCATTTCTATCATGTTGACATGTCTTACTCCATAAAAAGACTTTCTGTAGTCAATAAAGCAAAGATTTAGATCTTTGTTTACTTCTATAGAACATTCAATTACTGTTCTCAGTATATACACCGCATTTATTGTTCTCTTGTCTTCTAGAAACCCACATTGTTCTTTTCCTATGTCAGTTTGTATTTTTCTTCTTAACTCTTTGCATAATAATTCTTAGCAAAATCTGCGTGATGTGACTCATTGTACTAATTGTACGATGCTGATCACATTCCAAGGCTCAAGGAATTGCAATAAATACAGAATTACATAATTCATGGGGTATATCTCCAGTAACATATATTCTGTTCAGCAGTCTGGTGACTTGGTCTATTCCATATTCTTTTAAAGCATTAATAATGTTTGTTGTTATGTTGTCTGAACCGGGAGTCTTGCCAGATTTCATATGGTTAAGAACATTCTGAACCTCCATCTTCAAAATCTGCGGCCCTTCATTATCGTTTCGAACATCATGCTGTTCTCTGTTATTAGTAAGTTTCTGAATTCTATTGTGGATTAATGTGATGTGGTATCTTTACTGTTGTGTTATTTTTCAATTTCTGTGCAATTTCTCCTCAAGCCATGCTTCTTTTGCCTCCTTACGTAATGTTCTGACTTTTCTGTGAATTTCTTCATATTTGGTAGGATTATTTTTGTTGTGTCTTCTTGTTTCCATTAGTTGTAAAATTTCTTCAGTCATCCATATCTTACGATCCACTTTCTTTAATTTTAGAATAGCTGTTTCTGCAGCCAAACTGACTGAATTCTTCAGCATTTCCTATTGATCATCTACATCTTGAAATATGACCTCTAGATCAGAAAATGTATCAAATCTATTATTTACTTCTATGTTAAAATTGTCTTGTGTTTCCTTCTCATTTTTCAATGTACACAAATCATATTTAATGTTTCCTGTTGTATACTTGACTTTCTTTAATTTTACCCTGAAAGTGCCTGTAATCAATCTGTGATCACTATAGCAGTCTGCATTGTGAACTGTTTTTACGATTTTAACGCATTTCGAAACCTTCTGCTAATCAGAATGTAATCAATTTATTTTCTAGTCCTGCTGCTACGACACCACCATGTCCATAATCTTCTAGGATGTTGTTTAAACCAGGTGTTTCCTACAATCATTTCCTGCTCTGTGGCCCATTCTATAAGTCCGTATCCTCTTTCGTTTCGCTCTCCCAAGCCACGGTTGCCTACTGTGCATCCATCGTCTTGATTTCGTGCCTTTGCATTGAAGTCACCCATTATGATGTTTATTTCTGAATTTTTACATTTCTTCAAAGCAGACTCCATGTCATTATAAAATTCCTCTACACTATCTTCACTGGATTCTCCTGTTGGGGCATGTAATTGAATGACGTTTATGTTAAAAGGACTACCGTTTAATTTTACCAATAGAACCCTGTCTGACACGGCCCAATAACATTGAACAGATTTTGATGTTTGCCGATCAGAGATAATTGCTACACCTCTTTGCCGTTCTTCTCCCCTAAATATATATTCTTAAAATCCTCCTCTGTCTTAATCTCTGCCCCTTTCCATCTTCTCTGATTCCATTTCTTGTTTGATGTTATCTAACTTTCCGCCGTCGCTTAACGTTCGAACATTCCATGTTGCTTATTTCACTGTCTCTGACCTTTTCGAGTGATAATCTGTAATTAGGCCAATCATGATAAAATAGCAACTTTAAAGAACGTAGTTTGCCGTTGCTTTCCTTCCTGGCAGTGACCATACTTGTCTGTACCGTAGCCATTGTCTCGATAAAGAGATCTTCTGCCTGCCGTCACGAAACTTGAGACCATAACCAAGAACTATCTGTCGACTGCCCTCAAAATTCCATCCATCACCTGCCGTAAACATTTATGCCCAGTGATATAAAAATAAAACATGTTTGTTTGACTTAAGAGATTTTAATGCTGTCTGTTTATGAATGTTTTTGTTTTCACAGAAAAGTGCTGGCTGCACTTTTACACGTTTCTGCCCTAGCTTTCTGGTAATAGTACAGGAACACAATAGCACGGAGCTCTAGATCAGCCAGATAGCTGACCGAACTTCCCTGGAAGCCGGCTCAATATGGTGAGCAAACCAACAAGACACAAAAGTATCAGGTCAGGTTGCCAGATTTCAAAGCCAGAATCTGGCGGGTAGCGCTGACAGTCAACAAAGACAGAGACAATGGGTTGCGATGTACAGAGAACAACAGTTGCAAGAATTGACTTGTTTGTCCATTTTTGTCTTGAAATGTTCACTGCGGGCGTGAATGGCAGTCGGCGGATGGTTGGGTACTGCTGGTGTTTGTATTAGCACACTGGTGTTAAGTCATGATTGCAGAACAGGGCGATGTTTTGTTATCTGTTCTTGTATGTGCACGCACGCACGCACGCACGCACGCACGCACACATCATTGTTGCTCAGAGACCTGTACAAAAGTACATTGCACTTTGACTTGCCATGGGTCGTATTAGGTACATAACGGTAGGTCCATATTTGCACAGATCAATCGGCACTATGCGAACAAACGAACGAACGAACGAACTTTATTTTCAAAGGGTCCCAGATTGTGCACGCAAGCCCGACTTACATTCATCCCTTCCAATCACTCATCTTTCGTACAGCAATTATCTATTGTGCATGCCACTTTCACATAGGAAACAAAAAACATTGTCAAATGAAAGTTGTGAACATAAACAATACATATTACCATTTTATGAGACAGACAGACAGCCAGACACACATACACACACATGCACAAACACACACACACATACATACTTGCATACATACATACATTATTTACACAAACTCTCACGGTTATACACTTACTCAATAACACACCAATACACACTCCCTTGCATAGACATATACTCACTCACAATCAAAAACTCACAACAAACGTTTACTTATGCTTATATTCTCTCTCTGTCTGTCTGTCTCTCTCTCTCTCTCTCTCTCTCTCTCTCCATCTCCCTATCTCTCTTTCTCCATCTCTCTTTCTCTATCTCTGGCTTTCTTGTTTTCTATCTCTCTCTTTCTCTCTTTCACTCTCTTTCTCCATCTCTCTCTCTGTAACTATTTCTCCATCTCTCTCTTTCTCTCTCTTTATCACCATCTCTCTCTGTCTCTCTTTCTCCATGTCTCTCTTTCTCTCTCATTCCCCATCTCTTTCTTTCTCTCTCTTTATCCATCTCTCTCTTCTCTCTCTCTCTCTCGTTCTCCATCTCTCTATGTCTCGCTTTCTCTGTCTCTCGCTTTCTCTCTTTCAGCATCTCTCTTTCTTTCTTCATCTCTATCTTTCTATCTCTTTCTCCATATTTATGTGTCTTTTTCTCTCTTTCTCTATCTCTCTCTCTCTCTCTCTTTCTCTCTCTGTCTCTATCTCTCTCCCTTTCTCTCACTTTTTCTCCATCTCTCTCTTTCTCTCTTTCTTTATCTCTTTCTTTCTCTCTCTTTCCCCATCTCTCTCTTCTCTCTCTTTCTTCACCTCTCTCTTTCTTTCTCTTTCTCCATCTCTCGCTGTCTCTCTCTCTCTTTCTCCGCCTCTCCCTTTCTCTCTTTCTCTCTTTTTCTTCATTGCTCTCTCTTTTCCTCTCTCTTTCTTAATCTCTCTTTCTCCGACTCTCTCTCTTTCTCTCTCTTTCTCCAGAGCAAAGTCAGTGTATGTGTGTGAGTAAAGTGTAGGAGTTTGTTCATACTAGTTTCAATGCTCACGTGACCCATTATGTATGTGTCTAGATGTGAGGATGTGTGAGTGTGTGTGTGGAGGATGTCTGTGAGTATGGGGATATGTGTGTGTGGGGGAAGTGTGGATGTGTGGGTGGGGGTATGCGTTTGGATGGGTTGGGGTGTGTAGGTGTTGGTGGGTAGTGGGATTTGTGGATGGATGTGTGAGGGTGAAAGTAGGGGTGTGGGAATGGGTGTGGGGATGTGTGTATGGGTGGAGGATGTGTGTATGGGACGAGTGCGGGGATGTGTGTGTGGGTGGGGGATATGTGTGGGTGGGTGGAGATGTGTGGATGGTTTGGGGGAAGTATGTGTAGGTGGCGAGGTTGTGTGGGTAGGGGATGTGTGTGGGTGGATTGGGGATGTAAGAGCGGGTGGGGAGAAGTGTATGGTGTGTGGGTTTGGGATATGTGTGTGGTGTGTTGGTGGGGGTTGTATTCATGGTGTGTGGGTGGGGGTATGTTTGTGGTGAGTGGGTGAGGATATGTGTGTGGGTGGGGGATAGTGTGTGGTGTGTGGGTGGGGGTGTGTGTGTGTGGGTGCGGGGATGTGTGTATGGTTGGGGGATATGTGTGGGTGAGTAGGGAATGTGTGATGGTTGGGGGAAGCATGTGTGGGTGGTGGGGTGGGTGGGTGGGGGATGTGTGCGTGAATGGGGAATGTTTGGGTGAGGGTGAATGAGTGGCTTATGGATGTGTAGGTGGGTGAGGGATATGTGTGGGTGGAGGATGTGTGTGGGTGGGGGTATGTGTGATCGAGAGATGTTTGGTTGGGGTGGGTGGGTGGGGTGTGTGGGTGCGTAGTGGAGGATGTGTGAGTGAGTGTGTGTTGGTGGATGTGTGGGGAATGTGTGTGTGTGGGTGGGAAGAGGTGTGTGGTGTTTTGGTTGGGGATATGTGTGTGATGTGTGGGTGGGGGATGTGTGTGTGTGTGGGGGGGGGATGGGTGGGGAATGTGTGTGTGTGTGTGGGTGGGGAGAGGTGTGTGGTGTGTTGGTTGTGGATATGTGTGTGGTGTGTGGGTGGGGGATGTGTGTGGGTGGGTGGATGGGTGGGGAATGTGTGTGTGGGTGGGTAAAGGTGTGTGGTGTGTTGGTTGGGGATATGTGTGTGGTGTGTGGGTGGGGGTATGTGTGTGTGGGTGGGGGTATGTGCGGGTGGGTGGTTGAGGATATCTGTGTGGGTGTGGGTGCAGATATTGTGTGGTATGTGGATGGGGGATATGTGTGTGGTGTGTAGGTGGGGGATGTGTGGTGGTATGTGGGTGTGGGATTTGTGGATGAGGGATATGTGTGTGTGGTGCGTGGGTTGGGAATATTGCGTGGTAGGGTATGTATGTGATGTGCGGGTGGGGGATGTGTGTGGTGGGGGATTGGGTTAGGGCATGTGTGGGTGGGTGGAGGATGTATGTGTGGTTGGATTGGGGATGTATAGGTGGTTAGGGAGATGTGTGTTGGGGGGGGGGGGGGGGGTAGCGAGATGTCAGTTGGTGGGGATGTGTGTGTATGGTTTGGGGATGTGTGAGTGGATGTGCGATGTGTGGGTTGGTGGGGTATGTGTTTGCGTGGGTGGGGAATATGTGGTCGATGGAGATGTGGTTGGGGGGGTGGGTGTTTGGAGGTGTGGGTGGGGAGAGGATGTGTGGGTGGAGGATGGGTGTGTGGATTAGCGTGTTTATGTGTTTGAGTGCGGGATGTGTGGGTTAGTGGGGGATGTTTGTGTGGGTGGCGAGTGTGTTTTGGTTGGGGGAACAGGTGAGGGCAGTGTGTGTGGGTGGGGATGTGCGGGAGGGGGATGGGTCGGTTGGTGGGGTATGTATGTGTCCCTGGGTGTGTGTGTGTGTGTGTGTGTGGGGTGGTAGGTGGGGTGTGTGTGTTGGTGGGGTGATGTGTGGGTAGGTAGGAGATGGGCCTCATAACATGGTAATTTATCTTGTTTATGTTTACAACATTCATTTCATAATGTTTATTTTTCTTCCTATGTAAATGTATAATGCTCTTGATGAACGAAAGTTGAGTGATTGGAAGGGCCGAATGTAAGACGGGCCTGTGTGCCCAATTTGTGACCCTTTTAAAATAAAGTTGAAGATTTGATTTGATTTGAGCTCTGTCTCTTTCTCTCTCGTTCTCCATTTCGCTCTCTCTTCCTTTCTCTCTCTCTCTCTCTCTCTCTCTCTCTCTCTCTCTCTCTTTCTTTCTCCATATCTATGTCTCTTTCTCTCTCTTTCTCATCTCTCTCTCTTTCTCTCTCTTTCTCTAAATCTCTCTCTTTCTCGATCTCTCTCTTTCTTTCTTTCTCCATCTCTCTCTCTTTCTCAATATACCTCTTTCTCCAAGCCTCGCTTTTTCTCTCTCTTTTTCTATTTCTTTCTTTCTCTCTGTGTCTCCATTTCTCTCTCTCTCTCTTTATTTCTCTTTCTTCCCCTCTCTCCCTCTTTCTCCACAACTCTGTCTCTCTCTCTTTCTCCACCTCTCTCTTTCCTCTCTTTCTCAATCTCTCTCTCTTTCTCCATCTCTGTCTCTTTCTCTGTCTCTTTCTCCGTGAGTGTGTGTGTGTGTGTGCTCGTGTATGTATTGTATATCTTTATATGTGTAAGTGTGCATGCATGCAGTGTATGCGAGGGAGTGTATATTCGGGTGTTATGTGAGTACGTGTGAGTAAGTATATGGATGTGTGCAGGTGTGTGTATTGCGTGGGTATAATGTGTGTGGGTGTGTGTATGTACATGTGTGTGAGAGAGAAGAGAGAGAGAGAGAGAGAGAGAGAGAGAGAGAGAGAGTGAGAGCACGCATGTCATCTAACATGCTGATCCATATGTTTTGTGTATTCTCATTGTTTTCATATTATCATTTCGATGCACTTGATTTTAACATGCATAACATGAATTCATGTAAATTACTGTAAAGCAAGTGAGAGAGTTAGTGAGTGTAAGTGAGAGAGAGAGAGAGAGAGAGAGAGAGAGAGAGAGAGAGAGAGAGAGAGAGAGAGTTGAGCCCACGCATGTCATGTAACATGCTATTCCATATTTTTTTATGTATTCTCATCTTTCATATTACGAGGTATCGTTTAATGCCACCTGATTGTCCTGTAACATGCCATTCCATATTTCTTTTTTTTTAATTCTCATCTTATCATTTTGTATGCCACTTGATTTTATCGTGTATAATATAACATTACTGTGATGTGAGTGAGAGAGTTAGAGAGAGAGAGAGAGAGAGAGAGAGCACAAGAGAGAGTGCAAGAGAGAGAGAGCAAGAGAGAGAGGGAGAGAGAGAAAATAGAGAGAGAGTTGAATTGCATCACTAATTTTTACGCTACATAATGTATATGTACAATATTTTCTCCACTTCTTGCAATTGCGAGAATTCTCACGACAATCGTCAGTGTCTCAATTGTGTGTAAAGTGTGGGAGTTTGTTCTTATTAGTTTCAGTGATCATGTGAGGCATCATGTATTTGTCTAGATGTGAGGATGTATGTATGGGTGTGTATGTGAGGGATATGTGTGTGTGTGTGTGGAGAATGTGTGTGTGCCTGTGTAATAGAGAGAGAGAGAGAGAGAGAGAGAGAGAGAGAGAGAGAGAGAGAGAGAGAGAGAGAGAGAGATAGAGAGAGAGAATTGAGTGCTCGCATGTCCTGTAACATGCCATTCCATATTTTTTGTGTATTTTCATCTTTCACATTATCATTTTGTATGTATGACACTTGATTTTATCATGTATAATATAACATTACTGTAATGTGAGTGAGAGCGTTAGAGAGAGAGAGAGAGATAATAATAATAATAATAATAATAAGTCTTTATTTTCAAAGGGTTAAGAATTGGGCACGCAGGCCCGTCTGACATTCTGCCCTTCTTCTCTATTTCCTCTCATGCATTCTTTCATTCAACATCACTTATGAAGCAACTTTTGACAACAAAAGAACATTAAAACGCATGAAAAATAATCAATAACAAATGACTCACTGAAGCAGTGTTTAACATGGGCATTATAAATACCTAAGGAGGGTGTAACGTGCCATACATAAGGGAATGTTTTTTGGCTAGTTGTCGTTTGAGATAAGTTACCATTATTGTCTTTTTTGTGTTGTTTGTTATGGGGGCATGTAGTCTGTACTAAGGTAGTGTTCAAACAGGTTGCGAATGTATGTATCATGATTGGTGGTGTCTTTGATTTCTTGTGGAAGATTGTTCCACAACTGAGCGGCAGAGTATGCTAAGCTTGTTTTATATAAGTCTATCCTAGGTTTAGGGACATGAAGTATATTTAGTCGTTCGCTATGTCTAGCGTTATATTTAAACAATGGCCAAAGGTAGCTTGGAGCATTTTGAAATAGGATTTTGTGAATTAGTTTGGTTTTATTAAAAAGCAGGCGCTTGTGGAGTGGCAGTAACCGGAGACGTTTATATAGGTTAGAATTGTCGGTAAGCTTTTCACCATTAATTAAACGCACTGCCCTTTTCTGGAGTGAATATAGGCGTTTTGTTATTGATTTGGAGCATCCATCCCAGACTGTGGAGCAGTAATCAATATGTGTTTGTATATGAGAAGTATAGAATATCTTTCTTGTGTTTTCGTCAAGGAAATTTTTAATTTTGGCAAGTTGGTATACTTTTTTGGCTATTTGTTTAACTAGAGCATGAACTTGTGAGTTAAAAGTTAGATTTTGATCTATGATAACACCCAGTGTCTTGTGCTCGGTGACACTTTCTACAGGCGTGCTGCCAATGTGCAGCTGAAGAGTTCTCTGCGAGTTTAGAGTGTGAAGTCTTTGCCTGGTTCCTATTAACATAGACTTTGTTTTAGTAATGTTAATTTGCATGCGGTTTGCATGACTCCAGTTAACTACACTATTTATTTCCTGTTGCAAGGATAATTCTAGCACATTACGATCAACAGCGTTTGTATATACTGTGCAGTCATCAGCAAATAGATCACAGGACGACGACAGATTTAATGGAAGATCATTTATATAAATGGCAAATAATAGAGGGCCAAGAATAGACCCCTGAGGTACTCCAATATTAATGGTAATGGCTTGAGATAAAACTTTATTGTATGATACTACTTGCTTTCTGTCTAATAAGAATGATTTTATTAATGTCACTATATTAAAACTTACTTTCATTGTTTCTAGTTTTTTAATTAGAATAGTATGATCTATCATATCGAATGCTTTCCTAAAGTCTATAAACACCGCTCCACATAGAGTATTGTTGTTAATATTTTGCTGCCAGTTTTCTATCATGTTTGTTAGTGCCGTATGGCAAGAATATTTTGGCCGAAATCCTGACTGACTGTCAACTATCAGTTTATGGCGAACTAAGTGATCTAGTGTTGTTTTGTGGATGTGCTTTTCTAGCGGTTTGGATAATGAGGATAATATGGAAATTGGTCTATAATTACTCATGAGACGATCGTCTAGAGGACCAGCTTTTAAATGAGGATACACTTTAGCGATTTTAAAGGCTGATGGGAAGTGACCTCTGGTTAGACATTGATTATATATAAAAGTTAGTGACTCGCAGATCGCCGGTGCAGCATGGCGAAGGATCCGACTACTAATTCCATCTAGTCCTGATGAGTTATTGTTTTTAAGATTACGGAGATGAGTAAATACTTCAGTTGTCGTCATTAGCGGTATGTTGGAGGAAATGTGTCCATAGCATTTGTTCTCACAGAATGATGATAATAAAGATATGTCATGAGGCGCATCTGGTATTGCAGCCTTCAGTTGGTTTATGTCGGACTGAAAGTATCTACTGAATTGATCACATGTAACCTGATTTGATGGTAATGATTGTGATGATTTGTGTTTGTTTGTCAAGGTATTAATTGCTTTCCATATATCTTTAGTGTTGGTTTTATCTATTACTATGTTCTTAAAATAGTTTTTCTTTTCCTTCCGAATAACATATTGAACTTTGTTTCTCAGACTACGGTACATAGTTAGATCTCTATTTTTGTGAGCCCTGTCGCGATCTCTCATAAGTTCAACTACCTCCTGTGTGATCCACGGGGGCTTTGTGTGATGTTTAACACGAACTTCCTTAAATGGAACATGTTTATCAAATATACTTAGAAAGGTCTTTAGCCAGTGGTCCAGAGCATCGTCTGGGTCAGGAAGCTGGTAAACATAATCTAGAGATGAGTTGACCAAATCTTGTAAGAAGACGTCTCGATTGAAATTTTTGTAATTTCTATATTTTATGCTTATATGTTTGTGTTTGGGAGTTTTGGTGCCCCTTTACGACCACGTGCAACATACTGGATAGTGATCGCTCATTGCATTGATAGGTACACTACATTCTGTGATGTTATCAGCACACGTAGTATAAATATGATCTATAAGTGTTGCAGATGATTTAGTGATTCTAGTGGCTTGTTTGACTAACTGTTGGAAATTATATGACTCTATTATGTTTTCCCATGTTTTGTTTGATTTGTTAGCGTCTATGTTGAAGTCACCTAGCAATATTATTTCTCTAGCATTACTAAAGACTACATCCATCATAGTGGTGAATTTTTCATACCAGATATTTCCTGCACTGGGGTTTCGATAAAGATAGCCAACTACTAGCGGTATGCAATTTTGAAGTTTAACCTCTATCCATACACACTCAATCTCACAGGTTTCAAAGTCTAGCCTGCGGTGGGCGTTAAGCGAGTTGGAAATATAAACTGCAATACCCGTCTCTTGTTTCTGATAGGGATCTCTTCTAATGGTTTTAAAACCTCTGATAGCGATGTCATCATCTGAGATGTTGCCATTTAATCGACTTTCGCTAACGCCAAACATGTGAAAATTTTGATTAAGTATAAGTGATAGTTCGGGCAGCTTCCCTAATAGATGGCATATGTTTACATGCCCGATTCTGAGCCCATTATTCCTGAGCCAGTGTTCGTACTTATTAGACATTTCAACAATGCGTAATCACAAGTTTAAAAGCAAAACACACACACACAAAGTGAATACAACTTACGTCCCTTATTACAAAAACACACTCTAAAGTACAGAGAAACAGTAATATCTCTGTAAATATATAAAAATACGTACACAGATCCGTAAGGAAGAGCAGTGAAGACCCCCCCACTCACCGTGAAAACACAATTAGAATTATTATAAAAGCTATACAGCTAAGTACTATCAATTAATATAAAGTCAAAACCAGTCAATGTTTGTAATAACTTATAACCTAATACGTTACTAGATCAAGTTATAACCAAATATGCAGATAAACGTTAAGGAGAGGCTCTTTCTTGTACCGAGATCCGGTGTAGCTTTGTCCTAAGTTGCTAGTAAATACCAGGTTGTGTTGGTTGTTGGTATAGCGACATTATAAGTGCTTGACGAAGTGTAGCTGGGCTATACCGTGTGAGGTGCAACCATTCTGGATTACAATTAAATGGGTACTGATGATGTCTCATGGGTATGTAATGACTACCAACTAGAGCCTCTGGTTGGTGGCTAACAGGAGGTTGTGCTGGCACGTCGTTGTTGCTGAGAGTCGGATCCTTTCTGGGGAGAATAGGAATCATATCTTCGTAATTATTACCCTCCTGTGTGAAAGACGACGTATTTAACGGACTTGGTGTTGTGGTAGTGTCCCGTCTGGCTTGGATTTCAGGTGCAGTGGTTATGAGTGGTCTGCACACTTCTGTCCTATTGGTACTTGATGTGACGGGAGTATGTCGTCTGGCTTGAGTTTCAGGAGTAGCTAAAAGTGTCCGGCGCGATCCCGTATTGGATGTATGGTATGTCCGTTCTGGATATTTTAAATTCTTGGCGAGAAAACTGGTGCCCAATGTAGATAAATGTATTTGATCCTTGTAAAGACTCTTTTTTGGTGCACCAGCCTGTGAAGTGAATGATGCTGTATTGTTGATGAATTGTATCTTGTTTTGAGAACAACTTCTGCAACATGTTGTTATTTATGTCAGCTAGACGGCGCTGGTGTCCATACCTCGGTGATATGATGGAGGAGAAGAAAATGGATGAGTTAGGAAAAGTGTGACGTAATCCGTTCAAGAGTGCCAGCAGTTGAGACCCTGTGATTTGTTGGTTGTTCATGGTGTCGGTGATGCCAATATGTACGCTTGCCCTTCTGACGCTATGATTTACAGCCAACCTGCTAATCTTGTCTGTTAGCCGGTCTACACCAGCCCCAGGCAGTGGGATTATTGAAACAATGTCTGTGTCTGATGTGGCCATCCTGTCGCTGTATAAACCTTTCATTAAGGAATCGCCTAGTATAATATGTGTACAGTCAGGTCGTGCTGTCTGTACATGTTGGTTGTCAGCACGTCTCGATCGTTGTTTCATCCATTTCCGATTATCAGCAGTCTTTATGTCTCCATGTGGTTCTCCCGATGTATCTTGTTGGCTTGTCTTGCCCGTTTGCAGCATGTTAAAGCACTGTAATTTTTCTGGTGACTTTTCTTGAAGTACTTCAAACCTATTGCTTATTTTGACGTCAATGGAGTAGACTGCTTGTTGTTGTTTATCTTCGTCTGCACATTGAGGTGTTTGTTGTTTTTTATCTTCCTCTGCGCGTTGAGTTGTTTTCATAGTGATTATCTGTTCTGGGTGGGATTGAGCTTCCCCAAGATTTCCCAAGGATGAAGCGGTTGCTTGAGAATTACATGCTTCATCGGTTTGGTTTGTAGAGGACGCATTCTGTAAGATTTGAACTGTATTTCTCAGCAGCAAATTTTCGTCTCGCAGGAGTGCGACTTCTGTCTTGAGAGCATTGTAATCACTGCTTATCTTGTTGTTTGCTTCAATGTTGGTTGAAACAGTGACAATGAGCGCCTTTAGTGATTGTTCTAGTTCCTCAATGCGCTGTTTACAGTCGCACGAATGTCCATTGATAGTTAAGATGCTATTGTTATCTGAGGCAGGTACTTCTTCAACAATGTCAACATTGGGTTCTATGTTGTTTTGGATACGCTCCATTGGGTATTCAATAGCCAAGAGCGCTGGTGGGTTGGCAGGCCTCGTGTTGATGTTGTCATGTACACTCATCGTATGAGTAGATTCGGTGAATGTCTGTGTCGAGTTTTCAAGTTCAACAAAATCTACTTTTAGCCAGGAATTAATGTTTTCATTACTGCCCTGTGTCATGAGTTTATTTTTACTGCGGTACAAATGTATCGTAATCACTGGCGTCGTAATCAGATCCTCAACGTGGGCCCCGTGCTTATCTTGCCTGTGTTCAATTAGTTCAAGCCTGTAGTAGTTGAGTAGGCAAGTTCGGAATGCCTCATAATAGAGTGTGTTGTTGAAGGAAATAGTAACACACTGTCCTGAGTTGGTGTGTTTGACGACTAGGCCGTTGGGATTTATGCACTTGGATAGCTTATTCTTCACGGCCCTCTCTTTGTTTAGTGTGTAAGTTTTATTGACAGCCGATCGTAAACCTGAGCGAGTCCTTTCACCATTCACTTCCAATACGGAGCATTCTCCTTCCCCTGACATTATTGCATAATATTACGACTAACTAAACTTGAAGAACGCAGCAATCGCATTGTTATCTAGCCACGCCGCGGGCAATTTGAGGTCCCGTGGTTGTATCTGACACGCCTCGTGCACTTGATTGGTTGAAATTTAATAGTGTTCAACTATCACTCGAAATGAATATTAGATATAACCCACATTTTTGCGATAATAAACACTTGTATTAATCTAAAAACTATTTCACCACATCCTCAGAATCACAACGAGCACATTGATATAAAAATCCATGATAGGTGATTCAGCTTGCAGTAATAATAATCCGAGAAGTAAGAGATACAAAAACACGTCTTCACTCTCCGGATCTTGGGTCAGAGAGAGAGAGAGAGAGAGAGAGAGAGAGAGAGAGAGAGAGAGAGAGAGAGAGAGAGAGAGGGAGAGAGAGGAGGGGGAGAGAGAGAGAGTTGAATTGCATCACTAATTTTTAAGTTACAAAATGTATATGTACAATTTTTCTCAATTTTCTTTACAATTTTGCGACAATGCTCACGACAATCGTCACTGTATGTGTGTGTAAAGTGTGGGAGTTTGATCATAATAGTAGGTTGGGGGATGGGGGGATGTGTGTGTGGGTGGATTCGTGATTTGTGTGGGTGGGCTCAGGATGTGTGGGTGGGCGGGGTGGGATTATGTGGGTCGGGGATTTGTGTGTGGGTGCGTGCGAGATGTATGGGTTGGCGGGGAGATGTGTATGTGGGTGGGGATGTGTGTTTGTCTAGGTGGTTGTGGGTGAGTGGGTGGAGGAGGATATGTTGGTGGATGATTGATGGTGGGTTATGGGATGGGTGGGGGTATATATGTGGGTGGGGAGATGTGGGTGTGGGGATATGTGGTGTGTGGGAGATGTGTGCAGGTGGGGGTGGTTGTGGGGTTGGGGATGTGTGTGTGGGTGAGGGATGTGTATGGGTGTGGGATGTTTGGGTGGATGGGTGGGCAGTGTGTGTGGGTGAGAGATGTGTGGGTGAATGTGTGTGGGTTGGGGGAGGGGTGCGTGATTGGTGTGGGTGATGGATTTGGAGATGTGTGTGTGGGTGGGAGATATGTCTGGCTGGGTGGGGGTGTGTGTGGCTGGATGGAGGATGTATGTGTGGGTAGTGAGGGTGATTGTAGTTGGGGATGTGTGGATGGGTAGGAGATGTGTGGATAGATGTGTGTGTGGGTGAGGGATGTGTCTTTGGGATGTGTGTGGGTGTGGCGTTGTGTGGGAGGGGAGCTGGATGTGGATAAATGATGTTTGTGTGGGTGGGTGAAGGTGTGGTTGGGTTTGCGGGTGGGTGAAGGATGTGTGTGAGGGTGGGGGATGTGTGCTTAGATGGGTGGTTGGGGTGTGTGAGTGTGGGTAGGTAGATAGGAGATGTATGTGTTGATGAGTGGATAAGGGATGTATGGGTGTTAGTGGTTGAGAGATAAGTACGTGTGTCTAGGGATGTGTGAGGGGATGAATGTATGGGTTGGGGATGTGTGTGTGGGTTGTGTGTGCGTGGATGGGAGGTGTGTGTTTGTGAATGTGGAATGTGTTTGTGGGTGGGGATGTGTATGAGGGATGTTTGTATGGGTGGGGAGATAGTGCGTGGGTGGGGATGTGTGTGTATATGGGTAGGGGTGTGTGGTTAAGGGATGTGTGGCTGAGGGAATGGGTGGATGGAGGATGTGTGGTTGGGTAGAGGATGTGTGGGTGGGTGATTGTATATGAGTAAGGGTGTGTGGTTAAGGGATGTTTGGTTGGGGGATGGGTGGGTAGAGGATGTGTGGGTGGGTAGAGGATATGTGGGTGGGTGAGTGTGTGCAAGTTAGGAGATGGTGGGGGATGTTTGTAGGTGTGGGCTCGGGATCTGTGAGTGGGCTGGGGGAGATGGGAGATTGTGTGGGTGAGTGCGGAATTTGTGTGTGGGTAGGTGCGGAATATGTGAGTTGACGGGGAGATGTGTGTGTGGCTGAGGAATGTGTGTTTGGCTGGGTGGTTGGAGGTGTGTGGGTGGAGGAGGATATTGGGTGAGTGATTGTTGGTGGGAAATGGGACGGGTAGAGGATATGTGAGTGGGTGGGGAGATGTGTGTAGGTGGGGGATGTGTGGGTTATTGAATGTATGTGTGCTTGGTGTGTGGGTGGATGGGATGTGTGGTGGGTGAGAGGTGTGTGTGGGTGGGGAGATGTGTAGGTGTAGGGATGTGGTGGGTGGGTGGGGAATGTATTGTATGTGTGTGTGGTTGGGTGGGAGAGTTGGAGTGAATGAGGGATGTGTGGGTGGGTGAGTGTGTGCAGGTTAGGAGATGGTGGGGGATGTTTGTAGGTGTGGGCTGGGGATCTGTGAGTGGGCTGGGGGAGATGGGAGATTATGTGGGTGGGTGCGGAATTTGTGTGTGGGTAGGTGCGGAATATGTGAGTTGACGGGGAGATGTATGTGTGGTTGAGGATTGTGTGTTTGGCTGAGTGGGTGGAGGTGTGTGGGTGGAGGAGGATATGTGGGTGAGTGATTGTTGGTGGGTAATGGGACGGGTAGATGATATGTGAGTGGGTGGGGAGATGTGTGAAGGTAGGGGACGTGTGGGTTCTTGAATGTATGTGTGCTTGGGGTGTGGGTGGATGGGATGTGTGGTGGGTGAGAGGTGTGTGTGGTTGGGGAGATGTGTAGGTGTAGGGATGTGGTGGATGGGTGGGGGAATGTATGTGTGTGTGGGTTATGTGTGTGGTTGGGTGGGGGAGTTGGAGTGAATGGGGGATGTGTGGGTGGGTGGTGGATGTGTCACATAACATAGTAATATGCATTGTTTATGTTTACAAAATTCATGTGACAATGTTTTTTTCCTATGCACTGTTGATGAAAGAAAGATGAGTGAATGGAAGGGCCGAATGTAAGACGGGCCTGCGTGCTCAATTTGTTACCCTTTGAAAATAAAGTCTGTTCGTTCGTTCGTTCTTTCTTTCTCTGTCTCTCTCTCTTTCCCTCTCATTCCCTCTCTCTCTTTCTCCGTCTCTCTCTTTCTCTCTCTTTCTCCATATCCCTTCCTCTCTTTCTCCATCTCTCTCTCTCTCTTTCTCCATCTCTCTCTTTCTCCGTCTCTCTTTCTTTCTCTATCTTTCTTTTTCTCCACCACTCTCTTTCACTCTCTTTCTCCATCTCTCTCTTTTCTAAAATAAAGTTTGTTCGTTCGTTCTCTTTATCCATCTCTCTCTTTCTCTGTCTCTTTCTCCATCTCTAACTTTCTCCATCTCTCTCTCTTTCTCATCTCTCTCTGTCTCTCTCTCTCTCTCTTTCTCCATCTCTCTCTCTCTCTTTCTCCATCTCTCTCTGTCTTTCTCTATATATTTGTGTATTCTCATCTGTCATATTATCAGTTAAATGCCATTTGATTTTATCATGTATAATATAAACTCATGTTCATTACTGTAGTTTGAGTGAGAGAGTCATTGAGTGTGAATGAGAGACAGAATGAGTGAGCGTGAGAGTGAATGAGTGAGCGGGAGAGTAAATGAGTGAGCGGGAGAGTGAATGAGTGAGCGGGAGAGAGAGAGAGAGAGAGAGAGAGAGAGAGAGTGTGTGTGTGTGTGTGTGTGTGTGTGTGTGAGAGAGAGAGAGAGAGAGAGAGAGAGAGTGAGAGAGCAAGCATCACTATTTTTACGTCACATACATTTTATGTACACATTTTTCTCCATGTTTAACATTTTTATGAGACTGCTCATGACAAGTGTCAGTGTATGTGTGTGAGTAAAGTGTGGGAGTTTGTTCATACTAATTTCAATGCTAACGTGAGACATTTTGTATGTGTCTAGATGTGAGGAGGTGTGAGTGTGTGTGGAGGATGTGTGTGATTGTGGGGGTATGTGTGGGTGGGGGTATGCGTTTGGATGGGTTGGGATGTGTGGGTTTTGGTGGGTAGTGATATTTGTGGGTGTTGGTGGGATGTCTGCATGGATGTGTGGGGGTGAAAGTAGGGGTGTGGGAATGGGTGTGGGGGATGTGTGTATGGGTGGAGGATATGTGTATGGGACGGATGCGGGGGATGTGTGTTTATGTGGGTGGAGATGTGTGGATGGTTTGAGGAAGTATATGTGGGTGGCGGGGTTGTGTGGGTAGGGGATTGTGTTGGATGGATTTGGGATGCAAGGGCGGGTGGGGAGAAGTGTATGGTGTCTGGGTTTGAGATATGTGTGCGGTGTGTTGGTGGAGGATGTGTGCATGATGTGTGGGCGGAGGGTATGTTTGTGGTGGTATGGGTGAGGATATGTGTGTGGGTGGAGGATAGTGTGTGGTGTGAGGGATGTGTGTGATGGGTGCGGGGAATGTGTGTATGGATGGGGTATATGTGTGTGTGAGTAGAGGATGTGTGGTGGTTGGGGGAAGTATGTGGGGGGTGTGGGTGGGAGATGTGTGCGTGGATGGGGAATGTGTGGGTGGGGGTGTGTGAGTGGCTTAGGGATGTGTAGGTGGGTGAGGGAGTTGTATGTGTCGGAGTGGGATGTGTGAGTGGGTGGAGGATGTGTGTGGGTAGGGGTATTGTGATCGAGAGATGTTTGGTTGGGGGTGGGTGGGTGGGGGTGTATGGGTGCGTAGTGGAGGATGTATGCGTGATTGAGTGTGTGTTGGTGGACGGGTAGGGAATGCGTGTGTGGGTGGTGAGAGGTGTGTGGTGTGTTGGTTGGGGATATTGTGTGGGTGAGGTATGTGTGTGTGGGTGGGGGATTTTTGTGGTGTGTGAGTGGGGGTATGTGGGGTGGATGGGTAAGGGTATCTGTGTGGGTGTGGGTGGGAATATTGTGTGGTATCTGGGTGGGGGGATATGTGTGTGGTGTGTAAGTGGGAATGTGTTGGTGAGGGATATGTGTGTGTGTGGTGCGTGGGTTGGGAATATTGCGTGGTAGGGGGTGTATGTGATGTGCGGGTGGGGGATTGTGTGGTTAAGACATGTGTGGGTGGATGGAAGTTGTATGTGTGGGTGGTGGGTGTGTGTGAGTGGATTGGGGATGTATGGGTGGTTAGGGAGATGTTTGTGTGTGTGTGTGTGGGGGGGGGGGGGGGGTAGGGACATGTCAGTTGGCGGGGATGTGTGTGTATGGTTTGGGGATGTGTGAGTGGATGTGCGATGTGTGCGTGGGTAGGGGATTGTGTGCGTGGGTGGGGAATATGTGGTAGATGGAGATGTGGCTGGGGGATGGTTGGTTTGAGGTGTGGGTGGGGAGAGGATGTGTGGGTTAGGATGTGTATGTGGATGGGCGTGGGATATGTGGGTTGGTGGGGGAATGTTTGTGGGTGGCGAGTGTGTTTTGGTTGGGGGATCAGGTGAGGGCAGTGTGTGTGGGTGGGGGATGTGCGGGAGGGGGATGGGTCGGTTGGTGGGGTATGTATGTGTCACTTGGTGTGCGTGTGTGTGGGTAGGTGGGGGTGTGTGTGTGGGTGGGGTGATGTATGGATAGGTGGGAGATGGGCTTCATAACATGGTAATTAGCCTTGTTTATGTTTACAAAATTCATTTCACAGTGTTTATTTTCCTTCCTATGTAAATGTATAATGCTCTTGATGAATGAAAGACGAGTGATTGGAAGGGCCGAATGTAAGACGGGCCTGCGCGCCCAATTTGTAACCCTAATAAAGTTGATTTGATTTGATTTGATTTTTCTCCATCTCTCTCTGTCTCTGTCTTTCTCCATCTCTCTCACTTCATCTCTCTCTCTCTCTCTCTCTCTCTTTCTTTCTTCTCTTTCTCTCACCTTCTCCTTCTCTCTTTCTCTCACCTTCTCCGTCTCTCTCTTTCTCTCTCTACCTCCCTCCCTCCCCCGTCACCTCTCTCTCTCTCTCTCTCTCTCTCTCTCTCTCTCTCTCTCTCTCTCTCTCTCTCTCTCTCAGAGTAATGAGGTCAATTTTACGAATGGCCGACTTTATTTCCCATGCTTCTTCCTGCTACCTGTTCCAGGCCGGCTCGACAAGAGAGACCAGATCAAATATTTCCTGAACCATCTGCCTGGCTGGAGACTCGAACTCAGCGTCACACAGCAGGCGGGTCAGCCACGGCGCTACCTCTGACATGATACAGTGGATACACCACACCAAGGTGAGGCATTATGTGCACCTACACACAGAGTATGAGATACAATTGGGTTGTGACAGATGAATTTGACAACTGGTGGTGCATTCATAATTTGACCTTATTGTGTTGAGTGCTTGTTGTAGAAGACAGATTGATATAGACACAATACTTGACATGCTTTGTTGATTGTTTGTGCTTGTTGTAGGGGATATGATGAGTTACAGGACTGGTAGATATCAACAGTTACAGTATTGGGAGATATCAAAAGTTACAGTACAGGAAGATATCAACAGTTACAGTACTGAGAGATATCAACAGTTACAGTACAGAAAGACATCAACAGTTGCAGTACTGGGAGACATCAATGGTTACAGTACTGGGAGACATCAATGGTTGCAGTACTGGGAGACATCAACAGTTACAGTATTGGAAGATATCAACAGTTAAAGTACTGGGAGATATCACATGTTACAGTACTGGGAGATATCACATGTTACAGTACTGTGAGATATCACAAATTATAGTACAGGGAGCTATTACATGTTACAGTACTGGGAGATATCACATGTTACAGTACCGGGAGATATCACATGTTATAGTACCGGGAGATATCACAAATTATAGTACTGGGAGATATCACATGTTATAGTACTGGGAGATATCACATGTTACAGTACTGGGAGATATCACATGTTACAGTACTGTGAGATATCACAAATTATAGTACAGGGAGCTATTACATGTTTCAGTAATGGGAAATATCACATGTTACAGTACCGGGAGATATCACATGTTACAGTACCGGGAGATATCACACGTTACAGTACTGGGAGATATCATATGTTACAGTACTGAGAGATATCTCACAAATTATAGTACTGGGAGATATCACATGTTACAGTACTGGGAGATATCACAAATTATAGTACTGGGAGATATCACAAATTATAGTACTGGGAGATATCAACAGTTTACAGTACTGGGAGATATCACATGTTACAGTACTGGGAGATATCACATGTTACAGTACTGGGAGATATCACATGTTACAGTATTGGGAGATATCAACAGTTTACAGTACTGGGAGATATCACAAATTATAGTACATGGAGCTATTATATGTTACAGTACTGGGAGATATCACATGTTACAGTACTGGGAGATATCACATGTGACAGTACTGGGAGATATCAACAGTTACAGTAATGTGAGTTATCAAGAATGACAACACTGAATGATACTCCGAGGCACGTTACTGTAACGCGAAGCCCGTTGATTCCCGTACGCCCAAGTATTCAAGAACATAACCAAAGCCCAATTATTTCCCCCCATGAAACTCCATGCCTCCATCACATCCCGTAGCCACGCTGCCACATTCAGCGGCCCAGGTGACAGTTTCCTGACACTTATTCTAACAATGGCACCTAAACCGAGAACCTACAAAGACAGAAACTAATCCTGGGTACACACAGCCCCGGGGCACGCGAAGACATCCTTCTTAAATCGGATTAGGGGACAAACCAGGCCCTGCCAGCGACGTTCAGCAAAGCCCGTATTTATGTATGCTAACTGAGCTACATCAGACACCGACTATGTCAGTGTTTCTATATACTGATGCTCATTTCTTTGATGCCGGTTCAAATATTCTAAGTGTTTGTTATGGCCAGTCTGTGTCAACATCGGCAAGTACACTCTCTCCGTTCATTCAATCATCTTCATCTTGTCACCATCGTGTTGGTTCAGTTTTATCTGGGATAATCCGTCCTGTCATCTATAGTTCTTTCATCTACTTCTCTGAGTGTTAATCAGTACTCATGGGTTTATTTCTCATGCTCTGTGCTGTAGTCGTTTCAGGCACATTAAGGCGCCGCCCCTGTACTTGTTTATGTAAAGAGGGCGCCTCCCCTGTTCTTATTTATGTAAACAGTGCGCCCTGTGCCAAAAAATATGACATTAAATGTTTAGCTGTTACATTTGCCTTAGTTAACGTTAATTTACATATAGAAGCCACAGACAAGAGCTTGCACAATTCGATGGCTGGCATCTTTCGCTAAATCTGGCCAGGTGCATTACAGAGTTCTACATCTCGTGAAGTGGATGGGTGGATTACATTTTGGCTGAAATGCTTAACAAGCGTAGTTTATGATGTATTAAAGGTATACCTGACAATCTATCCACCAGACATACATCCATACGCCCATCCATCCATCCATCCATCCATCGATCCATCCATCCATCCATCTATCCATCCATCCATCCATCCATCCATCCATCTATCTATCCATCCATCCATCCATCCATCCATCCATCTATCTATCTATCTATCTATCTATCTATCTATGGGGTAAGTGTGAGTGGGTGGAGGATGTATGTGTGGGTGGTGAGGATGTTTGTAGGTGGGGGATGTGTGGGTGGGTGGGGAGATGTGTGAGTGGGTGAGAGATGTGTGGGCGGGGATGTGTATGAGGAATGCATGTGGGGGATGTGTGTGTTGGGGGATGTGTTTATGTGTGGAGTTTTGTGTGGGAGGGGAGATGTGTGAGAGATGCGGGAGGTGTGGGATGTGCAGGTGAATGATGGATGTATGTGAGGATGGGGGATGTGTGTTTGGCTTGGTGGTTGGGGTGTGTGTGGGTGGGAGGGTAGATGAAAGATGCATGTGTTGATGGGCGGGTGGGTGATGTGTGGGTGTGAGTGGTTGATGGATGAGTACGTGAGTGGGTGGATGTGTGTGAGAGATGAGTGTACGGTTGGGGGATGTGTGTGTTTGTGGGAAGATGTGTGTGGGTGGGGTATATGTGGGTGGTGGGGTGTGTGTGGGTGGGAGGCGCGTGTTTTTTTTTGGGTGTTTATGGGTGGGGGATATGTGTGGGCAGGTGGGGAGATGTGTTTGTGGGTGGGGATGTGTGTATAGGTGGGGGATGTGTAGTTGAGAGGTGGCGGATACTGGTTGGGTGAGTGGGTGTAGGTTGGCTGATGTGTGTGTGGGTGGTTGGGAAAATTGTGAGTGTGAGGGTGCGGGATGTATGTGTGGATAGGTGCGGGATGTGTGGGTTGACGGGGGTATGTGTGTGTGGTTTTGTGATGTGTTTTGCTGGGTGGTTGCGGGTGTGTGGGTGTGTGGTGGATAATAGGTGTCTGAGTTGTGCGTGTCGGTTATGGGATGGGTGGGGAATGTATGTGTGGGTGGGGAATTGTGTGTGGGTGGGGGATCAGTGGGTGGGTGGCGGCATGTATGTTTTCCTGAGTCTGTGTGAGTGCGTGGAGGTATTTGTGGGTGGGTGGGGGTGTCTGGGTGTCTGAGGGATGTGTGGGTGGCTGCGGGGTGTGAGGGTGGATGGGGGTTGTGTCTCACAACATTGCAATATGCACTGTTTATGTTTACAACTTTCATTTGACAATGTATTTTTTTTCTTTCCCACGTGAATGTACCATACGTAATATGCATTGTTTATGCTTACAAAATCCATTTGACAATGTATTGTTTCCCTATGTAAATGTAACATGCACATTTGATGAATGAAAGATGAGTGATCGAAAGGGCCGAATGTAAGACGGGCCTGCGTGCCCACTTTGTTACCCTTTTAAAATAAAGTTTGTTCGTTCATTCTATCTGTCTGTCTGCCTGTCTGTCTGTCTGTCTGTCTTACATGAAATCATTGCACTGACGAAGAACTTGTGCTCCGAAACGTTGAACCCACATCTCTGTGACAGAAAAGCTTACACGAATACTTTCTCTCTAACTCTATGACCATGCTTGTAGCTTTGCCCACAACACGGCGCCCCGGGAACCCCTCCCCCATGCACTATTCTAGGGGTTAATTATTCAACCGAGGTGGCCCTCCGAACTACAGACTGAAACGACAATTCAACAATTCGGGTTAGACTTCAAAAACATTAGCCGGCTCTCCGAGAGAAGTGACAACCTGGGTGGCCCACGGCAATTGTGCTTTTGAAATAGAAGAAGTGGGCCAGACCCATAGAGACAAGGTGCGAGGCTGAGCTGGTGTGGCAGGGGTGAACACGATCCAGACCACCTACCGCAGCTGTTATTGTCTGCCCAGGCACCCATCCACCTCAGGTCCGACTTTCTCCGAGTGCTGGTAGGGCTGCCTGGCAGTGTCTCACCGTGACCTAGTTGTGGGCCGTTCAATGTCACGCGTGTGGGAGGTAATCAGAGCCAGCCAGGGGTGTCCCCGGCTGCACCCGGCCTCACGCGGGTACCAGGTGGTGTCTCAGGCAGTAAAGGCGGCTGGTATTGCCCACACCAACCGGGTCCGTGGATCTATTCACATGTGGTCAAGGTTGGCGCGAGGACTGACCTAGTCATCCAGCCAGGGTCCGTGGATCTATTCACATGTGGTCAAGGTTGGCGCGAGGACTGACCTAGTCATCCAGCCAGGGTCCGTGGATCTATTCACATGTGGTCAAGGTTGGCGCGAGGACTGACCTGGCCATCCAGCCAGGGTCCGTGGATCTATTCACATGTGGTCAAGGTTGGCGCGTGGACTGACCTAGTCATCCAGCCAGGGTCCGTGGATCTATTCACATGTGGTCAAAGTTGGCGCTTGGACTGGCCTGGCCATCCAGCCAGGGTCCGTGGATCTATTCACATGTGGTCAAGGTTGGCGCGAGGACTGACATAGTCATCCAGGGTCCGTGGTTCTATACAAATGTGATCTAGTGTCTTGTGCCTAATGTGCCTATTATTTATGTAGAACATAAATAGATTTGTAGCCGGTCTCCCTGGCCTTTTGTTTAGCGTATACTCTCGTGAGTGACGAGATGTGCGCGAGAAGTGGTAGCGGTTCTCGCCGCGTCAGTAACTTTCGGGGTGTGTGAGCCGGTCGCTCAGAAAGCAATGGCAAACTATGAGCGCAACCTTGCCTATTACATCGAAGGCAGCTGAAAATGCTGGTGTTCACTGCAACGTCCTGAAAGGGATATGCAACACCCAAAACTAGATGTAGAACATAAACAGATGTAGAACATAAACAGATGGAGAACATAAACAGATGGAGAACATAAACAGATGTAGCACATAAACAGGTGTAGAACATGCACAGGTGTAGAACATGCAAAGATGTAGAACATACACAGATGTAGAACATAAACCGATGTAGACCATTAACAAACGTAGAACATGCACTGATGTAGAACATACACAGATGTAGAACATACACAGATGTAGAACATACATGGATGTAGAACATAAACAGATGTAGAACATACACAGATGTAGAACATGCACAGATATAGAACATAAACATATGTAGAACATAAACAGATGTAGAACATACACAGATATAGAACATAAACAGATGTAAAACATAAACAGATGTAGAACATAAACAGATGTAGAAAATACACAGATATAGAACATACACAGATATAGAACAAAAACAGGTGTAGAACATAAACAGATGTAGAACATACACAGATATAGAACATACACAGATACAGAACATAAACAGATGTAAAACATAAACAGATGTAGAACACACACAGATATAGAACATGCACAGATGTAGAACATAAACAGATGTAGAACATGCACAGATGTAGAACATGCACAGATGTAGAACATGCACAGATGTAGAACATAAACAGATGTAGAACATAAACAGATGTAGAACATGCACAGATGTAGAATGTGCACAGATGTAGAACATGCACATATGTAGAACATAAACAGATGTAGAACATGCACAGATTTAGAATGTGCACAGATGTAGAACATGCACAGATGTAGAACATACACAGATGTAGAACATGCACATATTAGAACATACACAGATGTAGAACATAAACAGATGTAGAACATAAACAGATGTAGAACATAAACAGATGTAGAACATACACAGATGTAGAACATAAACAGATGTAGGACATACACAGATATAGAACATACACAAATGTAGAACATCCACAGATGTAGAACATAAACAGATGTAGAACATAAACAGATGTAGAACATAAACAGATGTAGAACATACACAAATGTAGAACATGCACAGATATAGAACATACACAGATGTAGAACATAAACAGATGTAGAACATACACAGATATAGAACATACACAGATATAGAACATACACAAATGTAGAACATGCACAGATGTAGAACATAAACAGATGTAGAACATAAACAGATGTAGAACATAAACAGATGTAGAACATAAACAGATGTAGAACATACACAAATGTAGAACATGCACAGATGTAGAACATACACAGATGTAGAACATACACAAATGTAGAACATACACAGATGTAGAACATACACAGATATAGAACATACACAAATGTAGAACATGCACAGATGTAGAACATAAACAGATATAGAACATAAACAGATGTAGAACATACACAGATGTAGAACATACATAGATATAGAACATTAACAGATGCAGAACACACAGAGATGTAGAACATAAACAGATGAACTACTGAAACATATAGAACATAAATACATGTAGGACATACACGAATGTAGAACATACGCGAATGTAGTACTTGTTCTTCCCCCCCCCCCCCCCACCGCAGCGCCACCCCTATCCCAGCCCCATATGACACGCCCAGTGTTGATTTAAGAAATGACCTGGATACAATGTTACCCCTCCGTGCGCGACCTGGTGTTGTGTTTCGTGGTCTTCCAGGCCGGATGGTGTACCCATGCAATCATCCCCGGCCCTGTTTGCTTTCTGGTTAGTCCCTGAATGCCGGAGAGAGTCCGGTAAACATTGACACGTGTCAGTCTCGCCCTGTGTATGCGGCAATTACGCACATGGCCTCAGTGGCGACCCAGGCAGTGTCCACGGACCGTCGTTAACATCTGACCAACGTGACCCAGATACTGCTGCCTCCCCCCCCCCTTCCTTTCCCAGTGTGTACTCAACATTTGACACTGTTTGTGGATAGAGTCAACAGCAAGCCGTGTTGTAGTCACTGACTCGGTTTGTGTTTAAAGTTAACAGCACGTCCTGCAGAGGTGTCTTATTACTGTTTCACGTTTAACGTCAAACGCTTGTCACGCTGAGGTGACTTACGATATGCCACGTTTAAAGTCAACAGTTTATCGTGATGAGGTGCATTTCTCTGTTCCACGTTTAAAGCCAACAGTTTATCGTGATGAGGTGCATTTCTCTGTTCTACGTTTAAAGTCAACAGTTTATCGTGATGAGGTGCATTTCTCTGTTCCACGTTTAAAGTCAACAGTTTATCGTGATGAGGTGCATTTCTCTGTTCCACGTTTAAAGTCAACAGTTTATCGTGATGAGGTGCATTTCTCTGTTCCACGTTTAAAGTCAACAGTTTATCGTGATGAGGTGCATTTCTCTGTTCCACGTTTAAAGTCAACAGTTTATCGTGATGAGGTGCATTTCTCTGTTCCACGTTTAAAGTCAACAGTTTATCGTGATGAGGTGCATTTCTCTGTTCCACGTTTACAGTCAACAGTTTATCGTGATGAGGTGCATTTCTCTGTTCCACGTTTAAAGTCAACAGTTTATCTCGATGAGGTGCA
The DNA here is from genome assembly GCA_963921405.1 of Cepaea hortensis. Taxonomy (NCBI): domain Eukaryota; kingdom Metazoa; phylum Mollusca; class Gastropoda; order Stylommatophora; family Helicidae; genus Cepaea; species Cepaea hortensis. The sequence continues at coordinate 87,998,150 of OY992896.1, forward strand.
TTTCTCTGTTCCACGTTTAAAGTCAACAGTTTATCTCGATGAGGTGCATTTCTCTGTTCCACGTTTAAAGTCAACAGTTTATGTCGATGAGGTGCATTTCTCTGTTCCACGTTTAAAGTCAACAGTTTATCTCGATGAGGTGCATTTCTCTGTTCCACGTTTAAAGTCAACAGTTTATCGTGATGAGGTGCATTTCTCTGTTCGCCGTTTAAAGTCAACAGTTTATCGTGATGAGGTGCATTTCTCTGTTCCACGTTTAAAGTCAACAGTTTATCTCGATGAGGTGCATTTCTCTGTTCGACGTTTAAAGTCAACAGTTTATCGTGATGAGGTGCATTTCTCTGTTCCACGTTTAAAGTCAACAGTTTATCGTGATGAGGTGCATTTCTCTGTTCCACGTTTAAAGTCAACAGTTTATCGTGATGAGGTGCATTTCTCTGTTCCACGATTAAAGTCAACAGTTTATCGTGATGAGGTGCATTTCTCTGTTCCACGATTAAAGTTAATAGTTTATTGTGATGAGGTGCGTTTCTCTGTTCCACGTTTAAAGTTAACAGTTTATCGTGATGAGGTGCATTTCTCTGTTCCACGTTTAAAGTCAACAGTTTATCGTGATGAGGTGCATTTCTCTGTTCCACTATTAAAGTCAACAGTTTATCGTGATGAGGTGCATTTCTCTGTTCCACGTTTACAGTCAACAGTTTATCGTGATGAGGTGCATTTCTCTGTTCCACGTTTAAAGTCAACAGTTTATCGTGATGAGGTGCATTTCTCTGTTCCACGTTTAAAGTCAACAGTTTATCGTGATGAGGTGCATTTCTCTGTTCCACGTTTAAAGTCAACAGTTTATCGTGATGAGGTGCATTTCTCTGTTCGACGTTTAAAGTCAACAGTTTATCTCGATGAGGTGCATTTCTCTGTTCCACGTTTAAAGTCAACAGTTTATCTCGATGAGGTGCATTTCTCTGTTCCACGTTTAAAGTCAACAGTTTATCTCGATGAGGTGCATTTCTCTGTTCCACGTTTACAGTCAACAGTTTATCGTGATGAGGTGCATTTCTCTGTTCGACGTTTAAAGTCAACAGTTTATCGTGATGAGGTGCATTTCTCTGTTCCACGTTTAAAGTCAACAGTTTATCGTGATGAGGTGCATTTCTCTGTTCGACGTTTAAAGTCAACAGTTTATCGTGATGAGGTGCATTTCTCTGTTCCACGTTTACAGTCAACAGTTTATCTCGATGAGGTGCATTTCTCTGTTCCACGTTTAAAGTCAACAGTTTATCGTGATGAGGTGCATTCCTCTGTTCCACGTTTAAAGTCAACAGTTTATCGTGATGAGGTGCATTTCTCTGTTCCACGTTTAATTAAAGTCAACAGTTTATCTAACTGGAGTCCATGTTTATATTTATAACAGTTTATATTAACTGGAGTCGTTTGTCGGTGACCAACCGTTACTCGATGGCTGGTGTGGTCAGTTTCACGGCCGTCAAAATCTCTTTCCTTAAACGGACCGTCAGACAACACGACAGATGGACATGCAGAATGTCTGTAGGGATAAACAGACAAAATCACAAGACAAAGTTAGAGGTGGACATATCTGCAGTGTTAGACAGACAAGATCACTTGACAAAGTTAGAGGTGGACATATCTGCAGTGTTAGACAGACAAGATCACTTGACAAAGTTAGAGGTGGACATATCTGCAGTGATAGACAGACAAGATCACTTGACAAAGTTAGAGGTGGACATAACTGCAGTGTTAGACAGACAAGATCACTTGACAAAGTTAGAGGTGGACATATCTGCAGTGTTAGACAGACAAGATCACTTGACAAAGTTAGAGGTGGACATAGCTGCAGTGTTAGACAGACAAGATCACTTGACAAAGTTAGAGGTGGACATATATGCAGTGTTAGACAGACAAGATCACTTGACAAAGTTAGAGGTGGACAGATCTGCAGTGTTAGACAGACAAGATCACTTGACAAAGTTAGAGGTGGACAGATCTGCAGTGTTAGACAGACAAGATCACTTGACAAAGTTAGAGGTGGACATATCTGCAGTGTTAGACAGACAAGATCACTTGACAAAGTTAGAGGTGGACAGATCTGCAGTGTTAGACAGACAAGATCACTTGACAAAGTTAGAGGTGGACAGATCTGCAGTGTTAGACAGACAAGATCACTTGACAAAGTTAGAGGTGGACAGATCTGCAGTGTTAGACAGACAAGATCACTTGACAAAGTTAGAGGTGGACATATCTGCAGTGTTAGACAGACAAGATCACTTGACAAAGATAGAGGTGGACAGATCTGCAGTGTTAGACAGACAAGATCACTTGACAAAGTTAGAGGTGGACAGATCTGCAGTCTTAGACAGACAAGATCACTTGACAAAGTTAGAGGTGGACAGATCTGCAGTGTTAGACAGACAAGATCACTTGACAAAGTTAGAGGTGGACATATCTGCAGTGTTAGACAGACAAGATCACTTGACAAAGTTAGAGGTGGACAGATCTGCAGTGTTAGACAGACAAGATCACTTGACAAAGTTAGAGGTGGACATATCTGCAATGTTAGACAGACAAGATCACTTGACAAAGTTACAGGTGGACAGATCTGCAGTGTTAGACAGACAAGATCACTTGACAAAGTTAGAGGTGGGCATATCTGTAGTGTTAGACAGACAAGATCACTTGACAAAGTTAGAGGTGGACATATCTGCAGTGTTAGACAGACAAGATCACTTGACAAAGTAGGCTGGGTTCTGTCTGGGGGTGTTCTTGCTGGTCGTACACAACCCATGGCTAAGTTCTGTCTAATCGTACACAACCCATGGCTATGTTCTGTCCAGTCGTACACAATCCATGGCTAAGTTCTGTCTAGTTCGTGTTCCTGCTGGTCGTACACAATCAATAGCTAAGTCAGCGTGGTCGATTAGATAAGATCGCTCGTTATTAAACATCCAGTGTGCTCATGCTGATGCAGGGGGTGCAACCCCTATACCGGTGATTGGACAAAATGTTGACCTTTCGTCCTTGACTTGGGGACGTAAATTACAAGTACCTTTGAAGTTGGAGTTGGTTCACCTAATGGCAGGAACACTGGTAATAGGGAACGCTAATCCACACGCCCAGTGCTACTAAAAGTAGTGCGTATGGACTACGCTTGAGTTCAAAGCGAGTGAGCGCACATAAAAAAAAATAATTCCTCAATGGCTGACTGGTTGATTGCCAGACGTTATACACAGGAGAGGTAACTTTGAGACAATGTGGGTAGTTCTGCCTGTCACTTAAATTGTCTTACCTCCCTTGTTGACACCAATTGCTACATTAGCTGTAGGTTGTCGGTGAATTGTTGCTGGCGACATATGGTGGTCGTGGCCTTGCTACATTAACTCTGGGTTGTCGGTGAATTGTTGCTGGCCACATATGGTGCTCATAGCAACAGGGCATTGTCATTCCCTCTTCCTCGCATCGTCATTCTCTGTTCCTTCATCCCTCCCCCCCTCTCTCTCTCTCTCTCTCTCTCTCTCTCTCTCTCTTGCTGTCTGCATCTGTTTCCTTCTCTCTTTTTCTGTTTCTCTTTCTGCCGCTCTCTCTATGTCTGTGTCTCTCTATCCTCCCCTCCCTCTGTGTTGTGTTGTGTGTGTGTGTGTGTGCGCGCGCGCGTGTGTGTGTGTCCCCATTACTCTTGTGTAAGATCGGCCCTGTAAGAGAGATGAGAGTAGAACCAATATGTGTACAGTCAGGGACAAGGAAGCTGCCCTATTAGAAGCCTTTGTCTGCCCAATTCTGAACCCTTTGACAATACAGTTCAATTACACTCTCCTCGCCCTCTCTCTCCCTCTCTCTCTCTCCCTCTCTCTCTCTCTCTCTCTCTCTCTCTCTCTCTCTGTTTCTGTCTCTATCTCTCCCCCTCTGTCTAAATCTCTCCCTCTCTCTCTATCTCTCTCCCTCTATCTGGCTCTCTCCACCCTCTCTTCATTGCCTATCCCTCTCTATCTCTCTGTCTGCCTTCCTCTCTCTCTCTCTCTCTCTCCTCTCTCTCTCTCTCTCTCTCTCTCTACTGTTCTGCTCACTGGTAACTCACTGGTAACTTAAGACAATGTTACATATAAGCGGACATCATCAAGAGACAGAATCCACGAAGCCCACACTTATGTACTGAAACACTCAGGACAGCTTTTGTTGGAGACATTTCACCTTACCTTAATGCGGAGATGACACTTGATGATGATGCTGATGATGATGATGATGATGATGATGATGATGATGATGATGATGATGATGATGATGATGACATCTTAACAATTAGCAATCGGACAAATGCAGTAAAAATATCTGTAACTGCTGTTGCTGTTGTTGTTATTGGTGCTGCTGTTGTTGCTGCTAATTGTATAGCTAGATACAGCCACTGTACGAAGCGTTGGATGTGTTGTTCATTGTGTCTATTTCGTGTGTCAATTACCAAATCCTATTTTAGCGTCATTTGATATCTGCACACTTAGACAGCGACGAGCGCCATCAAAAGAACAGTTTTAGAGAGTCACGGAATCACCTGTCCTGACTAAGAATCTCTCACAATGTCAGATATGGTCACCCTCGTGCAAGCGCTCGGTTAAATGTCCTGACCAAGAGTCTCTCACAATGTCAGACATGATCGCCCTCGTGCAAGCGCTCGGTTAAATGTCCTGACACAAGCGGAACAGGGTTGGGTGCATCTCTGGTGTCAATCATACAGGTAACTATACCAGAAGACACCGGATATGCGACCTTATCTACGGGCACGTGGTCCCTGCGACGAGGTAACCGTGGGAAAACCACGCCCTCTAACTGACTGACAATTTTTTGGTTGAAACTTGCGATACAGCGAATGCTTTCTCCCCCATCCCTGCAACTAGTGTTTTCCTTGTGCCCTGCTGAGATATAGTAATCGTATCTTCTTGGTCGCTTTTATTTTAATACTTGGCTTGTTTTTTCAGCAGATCTGCCCTTGCAACGTGTCCCTGAGTCATTATTTTGACAGTTTTACAGTTCAGGTGAGGGTAACATGATCTCTCTCGTGTTTTCTCCGGCCTTTTATCTTCTTTCCTGCAGTCTATTCTTTTCTTTGTTTGTCAGCCTAAACTTCACAGCTACATATCAAACTATATGATTGCCTACTTAACCGTGTTATTCTTTGGGAATTGTGTTCGAGTCTTAGCAACGAAATACAACGAACTCGCGGGGAGATCATTGCTTAGTGCCAACTAAGGTCTGACCCCAGGCCCGCAGTGTGTTCTGACCCCAGGCCCGTCGTGTGTTCTGACCCCAGGCCCGCCATGTGTTCTGACCCCAGGCCCGCCATGTGTTCTGACCCCAGGCCCGCCATGTGTTCTAACCCCAGGCCCGCCGTGTGTTCTGACCCCAGGCTCCCAGTGTGTTCTGACCCCAGACCTGTCGTGTGTTGTTTGCTCACTCACGCCCGCTTTACATCCTAACCATTCCCTGCATATGTGAGGTTCCAACAACGGTTGTGCACACCCCGCTGGGTTTTTTAGCTTCAGGAATGGGTAGACAGCTCGGCAACACAGGCCTCCGACTGATGGTGCTTTAGTGGCCAGACGGGAGAATAGGGTCCAGATCAGCTTACCCCGATGGGCATGGGACCTGGAGGCTGATGTGTGGAACCTGGAGGCTGATGTGTGGAACCTGGAGGCTGATGTGTGGATCTGGAGCCTGGGATCTGGAGGATGATGTGTGGGACCTAAGGGAGGATGTGTGGGACCTGGAGGCTGATGTGTGGGACCTGGAGGCAGTGGCGTGCAGAGGGGGGAGGGGGGTGCGGGGGTGCGACGGCCCCGGGCATCCAGCCGGGAGGGGGCATCCAGTTAGGGAGAGGGGGCAGTACAGTGCAGTCGGAGGAGAGGAGGAATGAATGAGGTAAAGAACAATTTAGGTGCATCCAATCAAGGGGTTGGCCCCGGGCATCAAAGAACCTCTGCACACCACTGCCTGGAGGCTGATGTTTGGGACCTGAAGGCTGATGTGTGGACCTGGAGGCTGATGTGTGGGACATAGAGGCTGACGTGTGAGACCTGGAGATTGATGTATGGGACCTAACGGATGATGCATGGAACCAGGAGGCTGATGTGTGGAACCTGGATCCTGGGGTCTGGAGGATGATGTGTGGGACCTAACGGGTGATGTGTGGGACCTGAAGGCTGATGTATGGGACCTGGGGGACTGATGGGTGGGACCTAGAGGCTGATGTGTGGGACCTGGAGGCTGATGTGTGGGACCTCAAGGCTGATGTGTGGGACCTGGAGCCTGGGATCTGGAAGATGATGTGTGGGACCTGGAGGCTGATATGTGGGACCTAGAGGATGATGTGTGGACCTGGAGGCTGATGTCTGGACCTGGAGGCTGATGTGTGGGACCTGGAGGCTGATGTGTGGGACCTGAAGGCTGATGTGTAGGACCTGGAGGCTGATGTGTGGGACCTGGAGTTTGATGTGTGGGACCTAGAGAATGATGTGTAGGACCTGGAGGCTGATGTGTGGGACCCGGAGGCTGTTGTGTGGGGCCTGGAGAGTTGATGTGTGGGACCTAGAAAATGATGCGTGGGACCTAGAGAATGATGTGTGGGACCTAGAGAATGATGTGTGGGACCTAGAGATTGATGTGTGGGACCTAGAGAATGATGTGTGGGACCTAGAGAATGATGGATGAGACCTAGAGAATGATGTATGACACCTAGAGAATGATGTGTGGGACCTAGAGAAACATGTGTGGGACCTATAGAATGATGTGTATGACCTAGAGAATGATGTGTGGGACCTAGAGAATGATGTGTGGGACCTAGAGAATGATGTGTGGGACCTAGAGAATGATGTATGGGACCTAGAGAATGATGTGTGGGACCTAGAGAATGATGTGTGGGACCTAGAGAATGATGTGTGGGACCTAGAGAATGATGTGTGGGACCTAGAGAATGATGTGTGGGACCTAGAGAATGATGTGTGGGACCTGGAGAATGATGTGTGGGACCTAGAGAATGATGTGTGGGACCTGGAGGCTGATGTGTGGGACCTGGATAGTTGATGTGTGGGACCTAGAGAATGATGTGTGGGACCTGGAGGCTGTTGTGTGGGGCCTGGAGGCTGATCTGTGGGACCTGGAGGCTGTTGTGTTGGGACCTGGAGAGTTGATGTGTGGGACGTAGAGAATTATGTGTAGGACCTAGAGGCTGTTGTGTGGGACCTGGAGGTTTATGTGTGGGACATGAAGAGTTGGAGCTCAATTTTCTAGAGAATTCACAACCAAGCAATCAACGAATAAACCAACTGATCCATCGGTCATCCAACCAATCAACCAACCGATCAATTAGCCAACCCATAAATAAATCAACCAATCAATCAATCAACCGATCAATTAACCAACCGATCAATCATCCAACTAATCAACTAACCAACCGATCAATCATTCAACCCATCAGTCATCAAACTGATCAATCATTCAACTGATCAATAAATCAACCGATCAATCAACCAACTGATCAACCAACCACCTGGTCAATCATTCAACCCATCAATAAACCAACCAATCAATCATCCAACTAATCAATAACCAACCGATCAATCATTCAACCCATCAATCATCAAACTGAAGAACCAACCAACTGGTCAATCAACCAACCGATCGATCGGTTTGAACCAACAAACACAACAAGCAACCAACCACCCAATCAGTCACTCTTCATCTCTATATCTACATTCATATCTATCTCTCTCCCTCTCCTCCCTCCCTGTGTGGGTGGGGAAATGTGTGTGGGTGGGGGATCGGTGGGTGGGTGGCGGCATGTATGTTTGCCTGAGTCTGTGTTAGTGCGTGGAGGTATGTGTGGGTGAGTGGGGGTGTAGTGGGTGGGGGATGTGTGGGTGGCTGAGGGATGTGTGGGTGGCTGCGGGGTGTGAAGGTGGATGGGGGATGTGTCTCACAACATTGCAATATGCACTGTTTATGTTTACAACTTTCATTTGACAATGTTTGTTTTTTTTTCATGTGAATGTACCATGCGTAATATGCATTGTTTATGCTTACAAAATCAATTTGACAATTTTTTTTTTTTCCCTATGTAAATGTAACATATGCACATTTGATGAATGAACGATGAGTGATCGAAAGGGCCGAATGTAAGACGGGCCTGCGTGCCCAATTTGTTACCCTTTTAAAATAAAGTTCGTTCGTTCGTTCTTTCTCTCCCTCTCTCCTCTCTCTCTATAACTCTCGTTCTTCCTCTCTCCTCTCTCTATATCTCTATATCAGGGGGTTAAAGAAGACAGCGGGTGACAGAAGACATCAGGTGACAGAAGACATCAGGTGACAGAAGACATCAGGTGACAGAAGACATCAGGTGACAGAAGACAGGTGACAGAAGATAGCGGTTGACAGAAGACATCAGGTGACAGAAGACATCAGGTGACAGAAGACATCAGGTGACAGAAGACATCAGGTGACAGAAGACATCAGGTGACAGAAGACATCAGGTGACAGAAGACATCAGGTGACAGAAGACATCAAGTGACAGAAGACATCAGGTGACAGAAGACAGGTGTCAGAAGGCAGCGGGGGACAGGAGACAGCGGGTGACAGAAGACATCAGGTGACAGAAGACAGTGGATGACAGCAGACAGTGGGTGGCAGAAAACAGCGGTTGACAGAAAACAGCGGGTGACAGAAGACAGCGGGTGGTAGAAGACAGATGGTGACAGAAGACAGTGGGTGACAGAAAACAGTGGTTGACAGAAGACAGCGGGTGACAGAAGACAGCGGGTGGTAGAAGACAGATGGTGATAAACGACAGTGGGTGACAGAAAACAGCGGTTGACAGAAGATAGCAGTTGACAGAAGACATCAGGTGACAGAAGAAATCAGGTGACAGAAGACATCAGATGACAGAAGATAACGGGTGACAGAAGTCAGCGGGTGGTAGAAGACAGATGGTGACAGAAGACATCAGGTGACAGAAGATAGCGGTTGACAGAATACATCAGGTGACAGAATACATCAGGTGACAGAAGACATCAGGTGACAGAAGATATCAGGTGACAGAAGCCAGCGGGTGACAGAAGATAGCGGTTGACAGAAGACATCATGTGACATAAGACATCAGGTGACAGAAGACAGTGGGCGACAGAAAACAACGGTTGACAGAAGACATCAGGTGACAGAAGACATCAGGTGACAGAAGACAGGTGACAGAAGACATCAGGTGACAGAAGACATCCGGTGACAGAAGGCACCGGGTGACAGGAGACAGCGGGTGACAGAAGACATCAGGTGACAGAGGACAGTGGGTGACAGAAAACAGCGGTTGACAGAAGACAGCGGATTACAGATGACAGCGGGTGGTAGAAGACAGATGGTGATAAAAGACACAATGGGTGACAGAAAACAGTGGTTGACAGAAGACATCAGGTGACAGAAGACAGCGGCTAACAGAAGCCAGCGGGTGACAGAAGATAGCGGTTGACAGAAGACATCAGGTGACAGAAGACATCAGATGACAGAAGATAACGGTTCACAGAAGACATCAGGTGACAGAAGACATCAGGTGACAGAAGACAGTGGGAGGTAGAAGACAGATGGTGACAGAAGATAGCGGTTGACAGAAGACAGCGGGTGACAGAAGCCAGCGAGTGACAGAAGATAGCGGTTGACAGAAGACATCAGGTGACAGAAGACATCAGGTGACAGAAGACAGGTAACAGAAGACAGCGGGTGACAGAAGACATCGGGTGACAGAAGACATCAGGTGACAGAAGACATCAGGTGACAGAAGATATCAGGTGACAGAAGCCAGCGGGTGACATAAGATAGCGGTTGACAGAAGACATCAGGTGACAGAAGACATCAGGTGACGGAAGACACCAGGTGACAGAAGACAGGTGTCAGAAGGCAGCGGGTGACAGGAGACAGCGGGTGACAGAAGACATCAGGTGACAGAAGACAGTGGGTGACAGCAGACAGTGGGTGACAGAAAACAGCGGTTGACAGAAGACAGCGGGTGACAGAAGACAGCGGGTGGTAGAAGACAGATGGTGACAGAATACAGTGAGTGACAGAAAACAACGGTTGACAGAAGACAGCGGGTGACAGAAGACAGCGGGTGGTAGAAGACAGATGGTGATAAACGACAGTGGGTGACAGAAAACAGCGGTTGACAGAAGACATCAGGTGACAGAAGATAACGGTTGACAGAAGGCAGCGGGTGACAGAAGCCAGCGGGTGAGATATGACATCAGGTGACAGAAGACATCAGATGACAGAAGATAACGGTTGACAGAAGGCATTAGGTGACAGAAGACATCAGGTGACAGAAGACAGCGGGTGACAGAAGTCAGCGAGTGGTAGAAGACAGATGGTGACAGAAGATAGCGGTTGACAGAATACATCAGGTGACAGAAGACATCAGGTGACAGAAGACATCAGGTGACAGAAGATATCAGGTGACAGAAGCCAGCGGGTGACAGAAGATAGCGGTTGACAGAAGACATCAGGTGACATAAGACATCAGGTGTCAGAAGACAGGTGACAGAAGACATCAGGTGACAGAAGTCATCAGGTGACAGAAGACATCAGGTGACAGATGATATCAGGTGACAGAAGCCAGCGGGTGACAGAAGATAGCGGTTGACAGAAGACATCAGGTGACAGAATACATCAGTGACAGAAGACAGTGGGTGACAGATAACAGCGGTTGACAGAAGACATCAGGTGACAGAAAACATCAGGTGACAGAAGATATCGGTTGACAGATGACATCAGGTGGCAGAAGCCAGTGGGTGACAGAAGACAGCGGGTGACAGAAGATAGCGGTTGACAGAAGATATCAGGTGACAGAAGCCAGCGGGTGGTAGAAGACAGATGGTGACAAAAGACAGCGGGTGACAGAAGACAGCGGGTGACAGAAGACAGCGGGTGGTAGAAGACAGTGGGTGACAGAAAACAGCAGTTGACAAAAGACAGCGGGTGACAGAAGACAGCGGGAAACAGAAATCAGCGGCTGACAGAAGACAACGGGTGACAGAAGACAGATGGTGACAGAAGACAGCGGGTGACAGAAGACAGGGGGTGACAGAAGACTGATGGTGACAGAAGACAGCGGGTGACAAAAGACAGCGGGTGACATAAGACAGCAAATGAGAGAAAGGCAAAGATCTCCGTGTAATACCGGCAAATCAAAGCTCTACGGCCAAGGTAAATATGTACCCAAACACACAGGTGAGACGGCAGATAGCCAGGCCGGAGTGCCGCCCGCGGCTCCGTCAACCAGATCTCCTGCTGCATGCACAGCCGGCTGTTAGGTGAGAGGGCGGCTGTTGTTGTTCTAACGGCAGTGTCAGCTCGTCCACGCGCTGCCGACAGACCACATGTCAGCTGTTTGTGCATTTTGTTGTCATCAACTTGCGACAATGCCACGGCTGACAGCTGATTCCAGGTCTTGTGTCAGCACACGATGTCTGTCACTAAACGGAGAATCTACTGACAGCTGGGACGGGCACACTGGGTGATTCTGTCCGCAGATGTCCATGACCTGTGCTGGGACGAGTCGGTGGTTGTGACATCACGTGCACAACTGACGTGGATGAAATACAAATGATTTGTGTTCCACATTCGAACAATACTTGTGGCCATGGGTTCCAGTATATCAACCCAGGTATAATTCACGTGTTCGCTTCTCATGATACACAACTTTGCAGTATGCACCTAACGAGGCGCGGCGTAATCTGCCAGGCAATAAATCGTGCAACATATTGTTTGTGGATTCTGTGTTTAAGTTCACCAAGGAAATACATTGTTTTAACCAAATGAAAAAGTTGAACGTGAAGAACGGACTGCGCCTATTGATCACAGAAACTGTGCTCAAGCAGGAAGATCGTATGGGCTTGTGTTGTGCTGGAACAATCACGCTGTGAGGTCCTGAGACCTTGAAGTTGTGAGGTCCTGAGACCTTGACATTGTGTAGACCTGAGACCTTGACATTGTGTAGACCTGAGACCTTGACATTGTGTAGACCTGAGACCTTGAAGTTGTGAGGTCCTGAGACCTTGACATTGTGTAGACCTGAGACCTTGACATTGTGTAGACCTGAGACCTTGACATTGTGTAGACCTGAAACCTTGAAGTTGTGAGGTCCTGAGACCTTGACTTTGTGTTGTCCTCAGACCTTGAAGTTGTGAGGTCCTGAGACCTTGAAGTTGTGAGGTCCTGAGACGTTGAAGTTGTGAGGTCCTGAGACCTTGACTTTGTGTGGTCCTTAGACCTTGAAGGTGTGAGGTCCTGAGACCTTGACATTGTGTAGACCTGAAACCTTGACATTGTGTAGACCTGAGACCTTGAAGTTGTGAGGTCCTGAGACCTTGACTTTGTGTTGTCCTGAGACCTTGAAGTTGTGAGGTCCCGAGACCTTGACTTTGTGTTGTCCTGAGACCTTGAAGTTGTGAGGTCCTGAGACCTTGAAGTTATGAGGTCCTGAGACCTTGACTTTGTGTTGTCCTGAGACCTTGAAGTTGTAAGGTCCTGAGACCTTGACTTTGTGTTGTCCTGAGACCTTGAAGTTGTGAGGTCCTGAGACCTTGAAGTTGTGAGGTCCTGAGACCTTGACTTTGTGTTGTCCTGAGACCTTGAAGTTGTGAGGTCCTGAGACCTTGAAGTTATGAGGTCCTGAGACCTTGACTTTGTGTTGTCCTGAGACCTTGAAGTTGTGAGGTCCTGAGACCTTGACTTTGTGTTGTCCTGAGACCTTGAAGTTGTGAGGTCCTGAGACCTTGAAGTTGTGAGGTCCTGAGACCTTGAAGTTGTGAAGTCTTGAGACCTTGAAGTTGTGAGGTCCTGAGTCCTTGAAGTTGTGAGGTCCTGAGACCTTGACATTGTGTAGACCTGAGACCTTGAAGTTGTGAGGTCCTGAGACCTTGACATTGTGTAGACCTGAGACCTTGACACTGTGTGGACCTGAGACCTTGACCTTGTGTAGACCTGAGACCTTGAAGTGACCATATCAGCCTGAGACCTTGAAGTTGTGAGGTCCTGAGACCTTGAAGTTGTGAGGTCCTGAGACCTTGACATTGTGTAGACCTGAGACCTTGAAGTTGTGAGCTCCTGAGACCTTGACATTGTGTAGACCTGAGACCTTGACACTGTGTAGACCTGAGACCTTGACATTGTGTAGACCTGAGACCTTGACACTGTGTAAACCTGAGACCTTGAAGTTGTGAGGTCCTGAGACCTTGACTTTGTGTAGTCCTGAGACCTTGACATTGTGTAGACCTGAGACCTTGACATTGTGTAGACCTGAGACCTTGAAGTTGTGAGGTCCTGAGAGCCTGGAGGTTAGGTAGTCAGTCTCTTCCTCATTAGTTAGTTATGCTTCCCTCGCCCAGCTACTGAGTTAAGTGCGTGGAGCGACATTGTGAGCTGTGAATTTCATGCGGACTGCTTTTACATCTGTCCGCTGTTTGTATCGTGAACTGCATATTCAGAAAAAATGTATCCACAAAAAATGTGTGTAAGCTTGTGCTAGGGGCAATGGCTGATAGAAAGAGGTAACATTAGCAAATTAGAACAGAAAGAAAGAAAGACAGACAGACAGACAGACGGACAGACAGACAGACAGGCAGGCAGGCAGACAGACAGGGAGGGTGGGAGGGAGGGAGGGAGGAAGGAAGGAAGGAAGGAAGGAAGGAAGGAAGGAAGGAAGGAAGGAAGGAAGGAAGGAAGGAAGGAAGGAAGGAAGGGAGAACGAAAGAAAGAATGAACGAACGAAAGAACGAAAAAACGAAAGAAAGAAAGAAAGAAAGAAAGAAAGAAAGAAAGAAAGAAAGAAAGAAAGAAAGAAAGTCAGCTCTAATATGTCCAGCAACAAAGCACGAGAGACCACCCTTGACGACTGCAAGCATTGGCCACAGATTGACATGACGAAGAGTAATGAAGAAACGTGAGCGGCCTCGGTGTTATTCCGGCGCCTCTGTACCCTGGCTGTCTACAATTCCGGGGTCTGTTGACCCTCACCCCAGGACAGACCCCGCTAAGCATGAGACGCAATTCTCTGCCCCAACGACGACAAACTCTGGCTGCTCGTCTTGTAAAGGCATCTTGCAGCTCTGCCGCGGGTTTTGACAAAAGTAAACACAACTGTTGTTAAATGATAGGCCAAGCCTAGCGAGGATAAACAAACAGCCCTGTACTCAACCTTACCACATCAACACAGATCAGTCATTCCGGCCGGTGGGCGGTGTTTGGGGACAGATTCCACGCCAGACAATCATGCCCCCGCTGGAACATCAATATCCTCAATGAGGTGTTCGTGTCTGCCATTGTGGGTGATTAAACTCGGTTGGCTGCAACCTGACTCGTGCAGATTATCTGGGCTTGTACAGTTATGGCTGCCCGGGGATGAAGATGTTTCTCTGGTGTGTTCATGTCCCCTGACCTGTAACCCCAGCGCTCTAGCCTGCCGCGGCGCTACAGGCATCTGTGAACTGGGTCAGATGTGTGTTCTTTTTTTTTTTCCATTAAGAACCGCAGTGGCGACCTGACTAGACCTGGTGGTCAATGGTTCGAATCCGGGTGGGGCTGGTGTCTGAACAATGCCCCGGACTTGTAGTTAGACCCTGCCGACGAGGGATACCAGGGGCTTAGGGGGAAGTAGAGGTGGGGATGGGTGATATTCCCTTGGTGACACATCCGATACACTAGTGTAGTAAACTATACAACAACAGAGACCACATCGGCCTGGGTGACACATCCGACAAACGTATGTAACAACAACAGTGACCACATCAGCCTGGGTGACACATCTAACAAACTTATGTAGCAACCTATACAACAACAGTGAGCACATCAACCTGGGTGACACATCTAACACACCTGTGTAGTTGCTTATACAACAACAGTGAATGTACAGTAAGAAGAAAGGAAGAACGCCCAGAACCTTCACCATAAGACCGGAGTACGACAAGCTGTCACTCTCTTGTTCATAACCAGCCAAAGAAAGACCATAACAATACCGCATGATGAACAGAACACAGAGGAACCAACAGTAAATTATTCCATTAAAGAACTCTTTGCGGACGATCGTGCACTAGTTGCAAAATCAGAAGCAGAATTACAACACAACATGGTTCCAAATGTTGCTGTATGTAGCCGGGGCGCAGTGTTGGGGTGAGCGCCCAACATTGCTTAAATACCCCAATGGCTCCTGAATACATAACCTATGCAGCAAAAGTCCAACTCCTGGCCTTCACGTGGCGGAACTGTTTCTACTAACAGGAGAAGGGGCGACGGCGAGTATCTGGCGCCGGAAAATAACCAGTGTGTTCTAGATGTGTATACACATACATGCATGTGCAGACACGTGTGTGCGTGTGTACACATCTAAACTCGAGTGAGACCACAGTCTGCTCTAGCAAAGAAAGGTGCTGAAGACGGAGGCAACCAGCCAAGAGGCGCACCACAGAAATCAGGATGCCACGAAATTACGCAAAATGGAATATGTCAACTGCTGCTAAAAGTTATGGTGCTCGCCCTGCTTTGGACCCCCAGGCAGGTGCAGTGCCGGGCCCTATGTCTCGAAAGGGTCCAACCCCAACTACTGGAGGTCCTTCTAAGATGTCCTGTGGAGCCTGGGGACACGAGAAGAGAACGGCTGGCCATACTAAACAAAGACTTAAAATAATGCACTGGAATGCGGAGGGAGTCAGCAAAAAAAAAAAAAATAGAATTAGAAAATATCCTGGACCAAGAAAAAGTAAGCATATGTTGCTTGCAAGAAACTCACCTCAATGAAAATATAGCATTCAAAATCAGAGGCTACCAGTGTTGCCGATATGACTGAAAGAACAGGCGAAAAGGTGGGATACTTACCCTTGTTAAAAAATAACATCACTGCTTCCCAAATCGAAGTCTATATGGAAGGGGCTGAGTATCAGACACTTAAACTTAAAACAGACTATACAGACCTACATCTGATCAATTACTACTGTCTAAGTGACCGCCCACAGGCACTGGACACACTACCATTAACAGAAAAAATGATTGTGTGTGGCGATTTCAACAGCCACTCGCAGAGTTGGGGCTATGATCACATGGACCAGAGAGGAGAGAGACTGGAAGACTGGCAGGATGAGAATAGATTCATCTTGGTTAACAAGCCGTCCGACCCACATACATTCTACTCGAGATCATGGCACTCTACAACTACACCTGACCTGGCTTTTCATTCACCAGACCTGGAGTGGAACATTACACGAATTGTTGGGAAACAACTTGGTGGC
The DNA here is from genome assembly GCA_963921405.1 of Cepaea hortensis. Taxonomy (NCBI): domain Eukaryota; kingdom Metazoa; phylum Mollusca; class Gastropoda; order Stylommatophora; family Helicidae; genus Cepaea; species Cepaea hortensis. Next base: position 88,014,466 of record OY992896.1, read on the forward strand.
AGTGACCATCGGCCAGTCTTTCTAATTGTAGAAAATGAGCTTGTAAGTGAAAGCAGCGCCCTCTCAAGGTGGAACTACAAGAAAGCAGACTGGGCAATGTACAAGAATCGCACCAGCATACTGGTTAGAAACTTGAACACTGAGAAAGACATAAATAAAGTAGTTGAAGAGTTTGGGAAATGCATACTACAGGCAGCGCGAGAAACAGTACCAAGAGGAGCCCGTAAACAATATAAACCCTACTGGAGTAGTGAACTGGAACAGTTGCATAATGATGTGGAAGTATATAGAAAGCAAGCAGAGGCCACACCCAGCCAAGAGCACCACAATAAATTCCAGCATGCAAAAGCCAAATTTCAAAGGGCCAAGCTGCACGCTAGACGGAAAAGCTGACAGGAAAAAAACAGAGTCTCTGAACTTTGAAAGAGACACAAGGAAATTGTGGAAGCTAATAAAACAACTTAACGATGAGGGCACAGGGAGAAACTCAAAAATTCCACTACATAAAGATGGAAACATCTTAACAAGAAAGCAAGCAGCTGACCATTTTGCGGACTCATTCGCACAAGATAACAATATCAAAATTAGTCCAGAGAAACAACAAGAGATTCGAGAGAAACAGCAACATACAGGACAGAAGTAAATAGTACATGAGGTTCTGGAGGCACCCATCACAATCAACGAACTGGAGCTAGCCATATCAAAACTGAAAATGAGAAAGTCACCAGGAGCTGATGGTATCTCCAATGAAATGATCAGGAACCTAGGAACAGAGGCCAAAGCAAAGCTGTTGCAGATCTTCAATAACAGTTGGACCTTAGGCAGTGTTCCACAAGGCTGGAGAGAAGCAATCATGATACCACTCCTAAAATCAGGGAAAGATAGTTCCATTGCCTCCAGCTACAGACCAATTAGCCTCACCAGCTGTCTCTGCAAAACACTGGAGCGCATCATCAATCACAGACTGCAGTGGTACATTGAAAGTAAAAACATCCTTGTGCCACAGCAGGCTGGCTTTAGGCAGTGCTACTCTACGGAAGATCAGACAACCTACCTCTCTCAAGAAATTTAGGATGCATTCCAAGAGAAGAAGCTGGTGCTTGCAGCATGGATAGATTTGAAGAAAGCCTTTGACAAAGTCTGGAAAGAAGGTCTGATGAAGAAACTGAGAAACTGCAAAGTCAATGGAAGAATGTACAAATGGGTGAAAGTATACTTGCACAGCAGAAGAGCCCGAGTACAGACAGACGGACTAAAGAGCAAGAAAGTACTACTGCGTCACGGAGTTCCCCAGGGCGGAGTATTGTCCCCCACACTCTTTCTAATCTTCATCAATGATCTCGTTGCTAATCTACCGCATGGAATTAAAGCCGCAATGTATGCCGATGACCTGGTTCTATGGAGCACAAATGAACATGCATCAGTGGCCACCAGATTATTACAAAGAGCTGTAGACACATTTGTTACATGGGCAAATAGATGGTGTGTCAGCATAAACACTGACAAGTGCAGCACCACCCTATTTACCCTCTCTCCAAAACAAAAGGCAGGGACCATCCAGATAAATGGAACACCCCTAAGAGAAGATAAAGAACCAACATACCTTGGAGTAACATTTGATGGCAGGCTGACATGGAGAAAGCACATCAACAAAGCAGTAGCAAAAGCCAGAAGGAAAATAGCCATCCTGAGAAAGCTAAGTGGAACCACATGGGGAGCCAGTGGGAAAATACTTAGCAAAGTTTATCAACAGAGCATACGACCACACCTGGAATACGGGTCAGCTGCGTGGTGTTCTGCATCAAAAACCACACTTCAAGAGCTGGACAAGGTGCAAAATCAAGCACTTAGAGTCACCACAGGAGGGATGAGATCAACCCCTATAGTGGAAATGGAGAAGATGGGGAGGACACAAGCACTGAGTGAGCGCAGAGATACGAAAACGCTTATACAAGCAGAAAAGTTCCTCAGCTTGCCAGGCAACCCTATGAAGAACAGATTTGAAAACCTAGCTATGGGGCGGTTGAAAAGAAGTAGTTTTATCCACCAGGCCAAACGACTCTGCAGAGAAACCACCGATCTGCCCACAGTTGGTATCCCCCTAACAACTATTTCAGAGCGAACTCCATGGAAAGATGAGCATAGACTATCATTACAAATCCAGACAAAAGTGAGAGGAATATTTGACAAGGAAGAACAGAACAGTGTGCAGCGCAGAATAGCCACTCTCAGCTTCCTTGATGAAGAATACCTACAGGACCTCTGGATCCGAGTCTACACAGATGGGTCAGCACAAAATGCTGTTCGAAATGGAGGAGCGGGAGTGTACATAGAATACCCAAATAGTACTATGGACACAGCTAGAGTACCGACAGGAAAGTACTGCCATAACTACGATGCTGAAATTGAGGCAATCAAGATAGCAACAGAGAAATTACTAAATACCAGCAATGGTACACAACCTGTGGTGTTATTGACAGATGCAAAATCAGTACTCGAGGTGCTCCTGTCTGGGAAATTGCCAGTACTAAGGACACTACTTTCTGAACTTAGCAGTCAGCATAAGGTCACCATACAGTGGATACCATCCCACTGTGGAGTACCCGGAAACGACAGAGCTGATCAATTGGCTAAGGAAGGAGCCAAAGAAGAACAGCCTGATGTGCCCGTTACATACCACCAAAAGAAAAGAATGATCAAATCAGTCAGAAAGCCACCAAAACCTGCTCAAGATGACTACCACGTTATGGATAGACCAGAACAAGTCATTATTCTGCGCCTCAGAACATGGCACAATAGATTACGCAACCACATGTATACAAAATTCAAGATTGGTGAAACAGCCATGTGCACATGTGGATTGGCGTCGCAGACAGCAGAGCACATTCTCCAAGACTGCCTAAAATATAACATATCTAGGCAAATCTTCTGGCCTAGAGAGACCACAGTGGAAGATAAACTCTATGGACCGCTGTGTGAACTGAAAAAGACAGTTCAATTCATACAAGAGACAGCATTGCAGTTATAGACATATTTGAAGCGAACGAAAGAAGAAGAAACAACACAACGTGAATATCTAAACAAAATGTTAGGAACTTAACGTGAAAATTAACATCAGTAAAACAGACTGTAACCAAAGAAGAAGAAAACAACAAAGATTCATGTAAAATGACACCTCCTGAAACAAGTATCTTCAAGTACTTACGAAGTATATCATTAAATGGCAAATCGAAAATAGACAATAGAAAATGAAACAAATCAACTCATTGGACACATGGCGTCAATACTAGAACAAACGTATTAGTAGTTACTAAGAAAGCACTTTACAACACAATCTTCATACCAACTCTATGTTACCAATGTCAAGCCTAGTCAATGACAGAAAAGGATAAAAGCAAAATTACAACAACAGAAATGACATTCCTGAGGACAACACAGATATGAGATTCCTGAGAAGAATACTCAATGTATCAAGAAGAGATAATTTCAGAAATGAAGAAATCAGGACTAAAGTGGGGGTTATAACAGCGCTCGATGTTATCAGTTAAATGGTTTGGCCATGTAACTAGGTTACCAACTAACAGTATACCACAACAAGCAATGATTACAGACCAAATGGAAGCAGAAGAAGAGGCCGACCACATAAACGACGGACAGAGGGAATAGCAGAGGCCGTAGGAATATCGATACAGGAAGGCCATATGCGGGCACTCTCCCGCTGCTTATACTTCACGTCTATTTAAATTAAATATATTCTCTCCTGTTGCCTCCTGAACTGGAATCAAACCTAGAAAACTAGTAGTCGTTTCATTTCTTTTATAAAATGCACAAATACTTTTGGGTCGAGACATCAGTGGACTCATCAATGATGAGTGTATACTTCTTGTCTTGCAGATCTAGAATTAGATCAGATCTTAAAGACGGTGAAATAACATTTTTTATAAGTGATATATACTTCGTTCGGTGCAATTTTATCTGACCAAGAGTGCTGCCACAACCATGGGCTACCATTATTTCACCTAAGTGATCTATGGCACTATGGCAGGCCATGCTAACAGCAATTTGTAACTCTGCTAATTTGACTTTATCATCAATTTTCTTGCTTATTGTCATTACTGAAAGTGGTTTTTGTGAAGAAGATGGCGCGCTCCGCTTGTGTTTTTCTGTTGTTACATGATTTGCGATATTTGAAAATCTTGGAACAATATTACACCGGCACAATTTGCAATATGCCTGTTCAGAACCATCAGTGGATTTCTTGAGCCACACAAATGTCTTTTCCCATTGATCATTATATTGCCGATTAGTATCATAAGATGGTTTCCACTTTGGCATGATAAAGGGCTCAATAATAAGAAATACTTGTGACTTGCGTTGAAGGTATAATGAATTTGAAAACTGAACTAAACAGTAAGCTGCGCAGTGCGTCAGTGCGCATAGAATATGACCAGGTACAAGTACAGTACGAAAACCATACCCTAAGCTTATCGTTTTGCATTTGTTTTAGCTAAAAAATAGTAAAACAAGACAACAATTAACTTGAAAAATTCAAAAAAGAGGCATATGCCATTACAAATTACCAAAAAGCCAAACTGATTTTCTGACGCCAAACCTGTTTAAAATTTGTCAAATTTGGCGTTAAAAAGCCAATCTGGTCATCCTGGTGTGTGTGTGCGCGCGCGCGTGTGTGTGTGTGTATGTGTGTGAATGTGCGCACAAACGCGTGTCTGAATCTATTTAATGTGCGTGCCAATGTTTAAGTCTATGTGCACGTGCGTAAAGTACATCGTGTGTGTCTGTGTACTGCGTGTCGGTACCTACACATGTGCGTGTCTATGACGAATGCGAGTACATGCACTGTGTGAAATATGTGAGTACATACACTGTGTGAAATATGTGAGTGCATACACTCTGTGAAATATGCGAGTACATGCACTGTGTGAGATATGTGAGTGCATACACTGTGTGAAATATGTGAGTGCATACACGCTGTGAAATATGTGAGTACATGCACTGTGTGAAATATGTGAGTGCATACACTATGTGAAATATGTGAGTGATTAAACTCTGTGAAATTTGTGAGTACACCAATTAGGTGCCGCCTCCTCATTGAAGGTTGGCTGCAATGGATGTCAAACACTGTCTGCCTCTCGCCCTGACGGTACACTCTTGTCAGATTTATGTTCGTCCATCTCTTGATGTTATCTTCCCAATTGTTTCGTTGTCTACCTCTTGCTCGCTTGCCTTCAACCTTACCCTCGGCATGGTTTTTATAAGACTTATTTAAAAAAAAAAAAAATTAAGTTGCATGTCCACATGACGTAGCAGTCAAACCCAGCATTTTCGCTGTTCGTGATTCCTGGGCAAATTTTACGTTCAGTAGTTTGCCATTGCTTTCTGAACGACCGGCTCCTATACCTTTTTCGAAAAAACCAGCACCGCTGTGTTTCGAACCCGGGTATACGGGCTCACAAACCGCGTTCGCAAGCCCGAAATATTTCACTTGCCTCTTTGTTTATTTCTTTCATCAACTCTCTTTTCATTCCCAGTGTTTCTGGAACCTCTATATTTGAATATTTTTGTTTCCATGAAATACGACATATTCGCCTGTATATACACATCTCCAGAGCCTCTATTTGACTGTCTAGTAACTCTAGTTGCTTGTTCAATGTCCAGGCTTCCGCGCCCTACAGTAGTGTTGAATATACGTAACATTTGACAGTTTATCTGAGTACATACACTCTGTGAAATATATCAGTAATTCATTCATTCATTCAGTAGCATGTCCTTTGCAGAACCTCGCTCCCATAACAACCTTCCGGAAAACCTCTCGATCATAAGCAAGATGTCCCGCTTCAGATACACCCATCTGGAGATCATCTGCCCCATCCTGCACCCATCTTCTCTTTGGCCTTCTTCTTCCTCTCTTCCCAGGCATATACCCCTTCATTATTATTCTCTCCAGACTTTCGTGACGTTTCAAGTTACCAAAATATTTCAATTTTCTTTGTTTTATAGTGTTTAATCGCCAACCGTCTTCAATATTCAGCTCTTGAAGTATGGATGCATTTGTTCTTTTCTTTATCCAAGATATTCTTAGAACTCATCTATAACATTTATTTTCAAAGGCATTTATGCCCTGCTCAGCTTGTTTAGTAAGTGTCCAGGTCTTATAGAAATCTAATTTTTGTAATTCTATCTGTCCCACTCCACAATTTATTCAGTTGTTTTAGTCTTTGAAGAGCAATAGACGTTCGTCTTTTAATTTCTTTCATTGTGTCACCATTGTTGGTAATCAATGACCCAAGATATTCGAAATTAACATATATTTCTTTCTCTATATTAGTTTCATCTGCATGCATTATCTTTGTTTTTTGCTATGTTCAGATATAAGTTGTGATTTTCACTATTCAATTGGGTTGAGGCTATTAGGTTTTCTATAACATTCTGTGTTGTGGATAGTAATACTGTATCATCAGCACACCAAATCTCTGGTATGTCATGACCACAGATATTTAGGTCATCATATAGCTCCTTGTTTATATAATCTCTGACATTTCTCATTATATTTTGGTGGCCGTGTGTATGGGGTGTGGGATTAGGCTATATGTGTTTGTTGGGCGTATGTGTGGGATGTGGGATTAGGTTATATGTGAGTGTTGGGCGTATGTGTGGGATGTGGAATTAGGCTATATGTGTGTGTTGGACGTATGTGTGGGATGTGGGATTAGGCTATATGTGTGTGTTGGGCGTATGTGTGGGATGTGGAATTAGGCTATATGTGTGTGTTGGACGTATGTGTGGGATGTGGGATTAGGCTATATGTGTGTGTTGGGCGTATGTGTGGGATGTGGAATTAGGCTATATGTGTGTGTTGGACGTATGTGTGGGATGTGCGGTTAGGCTATATGTGTGTGTTGGACGTATGTGTGGGATGTGCGATTAGGCTTTATGTGTGTGTTGGACGTATGTGTCGGATGTGCGATTAGGCTATATGTGTTTGTTGGGCGTATGTGTGGGATGTGGGGTTAGGTTATATGTGTGTGTTGGGCGTATGTGTTTGGTGTGGAATTAGGCTATATGTGTGTGTTGCGTGTGTGTTGGGCGTATGTGTGGGATGTGGAATTAGGCTATATGTGTGTGTTGGACGTATGTGTGGGATGTGCGATTAGGCTATATGTGTGTGTTGGACGTGTATGTGGGATGTGCGATTAGGCTATATGTGTGTGTTGGACGTATGTGTGGGATGTGCGATTAGGCTATATGTGTGTGTTTGACGTATGTGTGGGATGTGCGATTAGGCTATATGTGTGTGCTGGACGTATGTGTGGGATGTGCGATTAGGCTATATATGTGTTTTGGACGTATGTGTGAGATGTGCGATTAGGCTATATGTGTGTGTTTTGTGTATGTGTGGGATGTGGGATTAGGCAATATGTGTGTGCTGCGTGTGTGTTGGGCGTATGTGAGGGATTAGGTTATATGTGTTATTTGGGCGTATATGTGGGATGTGGGGTTAGCTATATGTGTTTGCCGTGTGTGTGTTGGGCGTATGTGTGGGGTACGGAATTAGGCAGATGGTATGTGTTGTGTATGTGGGGTGTGTTATATTTTATGTCTGCAAATCTTTATAACACATTGTTGATTGATACACACGCACGTACACACAAACACACACTCACACGTACACACACCTACATCTAATGCTATCCCTCTGCCATTTGGTCATCCATCTGTCTGTTGTGTGGTCATGCGCTGCCCCACTCCCTTCCTCCTCCACATGATCAGTGGAGTACAGCAACAGGTGGCAGCCAGGAGAGTCCCAGCCTAAGGACACGTCGCTGGTGTCCTGGTCCTGATCCCTGTCTACTGGCCTCGGTCCCTGTCTGCTCGCCCACACGATGTTGTCGATGCGTGCCAGGCGTCAGAAGCCGACTCGTTCACTTAGGGACGCCCGAACAAACTGCATCTGAAACTAAGGTGGCCGGGACACGTGACGAGCCGAGTCGTGCAGAATGTCAAGCAGGGAATAGCGGGCCGACTTCGGGGTCCGGGATGTGAAGAGAGCGCAACATAGTTCCACGATGTTTGGAAATCGCGAGGAGACAGCTTGGCGCTGATGTTAATTTGCTGCAGACAGTGGCGACTACAGCGGGCGGACAGGGGATACAACATTAGGGTAATGTTGGTTATAACCTACAGACAGGGAATACAACATTATACTAATGTTGGTTACAACAGGGAATACAACATTACGGTAATGTTGGTTACTTCGTACAGACAGGGAATACAACATTAGAGTAATGTTGGTCAAATCGTACAGACAAAAAAGACAACAGTATGACAATGTTGGTTGATTCGTAGAGGCAGGGAAAACAACATTAGGATTATGTCATCTACAGCGGGAAGTGAGAGAATACAACACTGGACAACAATGGCGTCTGCCGCAAACAGTTACCATATTGGTAGTTGATGGTGTTGCATTCTAACTAGATGGCCGAACCATTTGATCTTCTGTCTTTCAACATATGTGGCACAAGGCGTAGGTCCCACTGTCTGTCTTCTTCTTCTTCTTCTTCTTCTTCTTCTTCTTCTTCTTCTTCTTCTTCTTCTTCTTCTTCTTCTTCTTCTTCTTCTTCTTCTTCTTCTTCTTCTTCTTCTTCTTCTTCTTCTTCTTCTTCTTCTTCTTCTTCTTCTTCTTCTTCTTCCTTTCTTCTTCTTCTTCTTCCTTTTCTTCTTCTTCTTCTTCTTCTTCTTCTTCCTTTCTTCTTCTTCTTCTTCTTCTTCTTCTTCTTCTTCTTCTTCTTCTTCTTCTTCTTCTTCTTCTTCTTCTTCTTCTTCTTCTTCTTCTTCCTTCTTCTTCTTCTTCTTCTTCTTCTTCTTCTTCTTCTTCTTCTTCTTCTTCTTCTTCTTCTTCTTCTTCTTCTTCTTCTTCTTCTTCTTCTTCTTCTTCTTCTTCTTCTTCTTCTTCTTCTTCTTCCTTTCTTCTTCTTCTTCTTCCTTTCTTCTTCTTCTTCTTCTTCTTCTTCCTTTCTTCTTCTTCTTCTACTTCTTCTTCTTCTTCTTCTTCTTCTTCTTCTTCTTCTTCTTCTTCTTCTTCTTCTTCTTCTTCTTCTTCTTCTTCTTCCTTTCTTCTTCTTCTTCTTCTTCTTCTTCTTCTTCTTCTTCTTCTTCTTCTTCTTCTTCTTCCTTTCTTCTTCTTCTTCTTCTTCTTCTTCTTCCTTTCTTCTTCTTCTTCTTCTTCTTCTTCTTCTTCTTCTTCTTCTTCTTCTTCTTCTTCTTCTTCTTCTTCTTCTTCTTCTTCTTCTTTCTTCTTCTTCTTCTTCTTCTTCTTCTTCTTCTTCTTCTTCTTCTTCTTCTTCTTCTTCTTCTTCTTCTTCTTCTTCTTCTTCTTCTTCTTCTTCTTCTTCTTCTTCTTCTTCTTCTTCTTCTTCTTCTTCTTCTTCTTCTTCCTTTCTTCTTCTTCTTCTTCTTTCTTCTTCTTCTTCTTCTTCTTCTTCTTCCTTTCTTCTTCTTCTTCTTCTTCTTCTTCTTCTTCTTCTTCTTCTTCTTCTTCTTCTTCTTCTTCTTCTTCTTCTTCTTCCTTTCTTTCTTCTTCTTCTTCTTCTTCTTCTTCTTCTTCTTCTTCTTCTTCTTCTTCTTCTTCTTCTTCTTCTTCTTCTTCCTTTCTTCTTCTTCTTCTTCTTCTTCTTCTTCTTCTTCTTCTTCTTCTTCTTCTTCTTCTTCTTCTTCTTCTTCCTTTCTTCTTCTTCTTCTTCTTCTTCTTCTTCTTCTTCTTCTTCTTCTTCTTCTTCTTCTTCTTCTTCTTCTTCTTCTTCTTCTTCTTCTTCTTCTTCTTCCTTTCTTCTTCTTCTTCTTCTTCTTCTTCTTCTTCTTCTTCTTCTTCTTCTTCTTCTTCTTCTTCTTCTTCTTCTTCTTCTTCTTCTTCTTCTTCTTAGTTCATCCGGAGTTTTTTTTCCGGACGTGATTGCATTGTGCCTGTTTACAGCAGAGCTGCGTTCTTGCGTCGTTAGGCCGACACATCCGACTTCTGCGGAGACCACTGTCCGTCTGATAACAGCATTTCCTACTCCGTCCTTGCGTTGGTTTCCATACAATGGTTCAGAAAGCAATGGCAAATTACTAAACGAAAACTTGCCCGGGAATCAGAAACTGCCAAAAAAATGTTGGAGTTGACTGCTACGTCCTGTAAAGGATTTGCAAGTAACTTATAACTTTGGCAATTAGCGAGTCGCGTGTCTGGCAGGGTTTGGTGTATTATTTGGTGTACATGTCTGCCGGGAGTGACCAATGGCGGTTGCCCACCTTCCTGGCCATCACGTGATGGCTAACCCCAGTCCAGCAAAAGCAGCACATCAGATGTGGCTTAGTGTATGGCTGACGCAGCTGTCAGTTCAGTCAGACGCAAAGTGTCTTGATGATGACGATGATGCGGTCTATATCTAGTCACACTACTGGTGGGAAATTGTCGGAGCGCCTGCCACCTTGTCTAATTCCGCCCCCCCCCCCCTTTCCGACTAATGAGAAACTGGGTCAGTATATGTTGGAGCGACAGCGACCTTGTCTAACCTCCCGACTAGTGAAAACTGTGTCAGTATATGTAGGAGAGACTGCGACCTTGTCTTAACTCCCCGACAAGTGAAAAACTGGGTCAGTATATGTAGGAGCGATTGGCTGCAGACCATCTTGCGTTGGGTTTTATACAATGGTTTGAGTGCCGGTCGTTCAAATAGCAATGACAATCTACTGAACGTAAACGTGCCAAGAAATAACAATTTCTTTTTAAAGCTGGCTTTGACTGCGACGTCCTGTAAAGGATATGTAACTAGCTTTTTAATGAATGTGTATGAGGGCGCGACAGCGACTTAGTCTAACCACACGACTGGGCTTGAGAGACGGGACCTTGTAAATGTTACAGTTCGAGTCTGTAGGGACTTGTGTAGCAAGCTGTGAGACAGATTCTCCGGTTGTTGCTGCAGATCCCACGTCCGGGTTTGACTGTCCTTGGTTGCCTATGCCAGTTTTTGAAAGGGCAGATCCTCAGTGGCTGTCCTAGAGAACCCAAGAGAAAGGGCAGATCCCCTGTGGCTGTCCCAGAGAACCCAAGAGAAAGGGCAGATCCCCTGTGGCTGTCCCAGAGAACCCAAGAGAAAGGGCAGATCCTCTGTGGCTGTCCCAGAGAACCCAAGAGAAAGGGCAGATCCCCTCTGTGGTTGTCCTAGAGAACCCAAGAGAAAGGGCAGATCCCCTCTGTGGCTGTCCCAGAGAACCCAAGAGAAAGGGCAGATCCCCTGTGGCTGTCCTAGAGAACCCAAGAGAAAGGGCAGATCCCCTCTGTGGCTGTCCCAGAGAACCCAAGAGAAAGGGCAGATCCCCTCTGTGGCTGTCCTAGAGAACGCAAGAGAAAGGGCAGATCCCCTCTGTGGCTGTCCCAGAGAACCCAAGAGAAAGGGCAGATCCCCTCTGTGGCTGTCCCAGAGAACCCAAGAGAAAGGGCAGATCCCCTGTGGCTGTCCTAGAGAACCCAAGAGAAAGGGCAGATCCCCTCTGTGGCTGTCCTAGAGAACCCAAGAGAAAGGATAGATCCTCTGTGGCTGTCCTAGAGAACCCAAGAGAAAGGGCAGATCCTCTGTGGCTGTCCTAGAGAACGCAAGAGAAAGGGCAGATCCTCTGTGGCTGTCCTAGAGAACGCAAGAGAAAGGGCAGATCCTCTGTGGCTGTTCTAGAGAACCCAAGAGAAAGGGCAGATCCTCTGTGGCTGTTCAAAAGAACCCAAGAGAAAGGGCAGATCCTCTGTGGCTGTTCTAAGAACCCAAGAGAAGGTTGGTCAATGTTGCAGTGGTGTTGTGGCTCTAGCAAACATTCCTGTATATGAGTACCTATTCCCCGAGTTATAGTGTCAGTCAGTCAGTCAGTCAGTTTGTTTGTTTGTTAGTTTGTTAGTTAGTCAGTCAGTTTGTTTGTTTGTTAGTTTGTTAGTCAGTCAGTCAGTTTGTTTGTTTGTTAGTTTGTTAGTTAGTCAGTCAGTTTGTTTGTTTGTTAGTTTGTTAGTCAGTCAGTCAGTTTGTTTGTTTGTTAGTTTGTTAGTTAGTCAGTCAGTTTGTTTGTTTGTTAGTTTGTTAGTCAGTCAGACAGTTTGTTTGTTTGTTAGTTTGTTAGTTAGTCAGTCAGTTTGTTTGTTTGTTAGTTTGTTAGTTAGTCAGTCAGTTTGTTTGTTTGTTAGTTTGTTAGTCAGTCAGTCAGTTTGTTTGTTTGTTAGTTTGTTAGTCAGTCAGTCAGTCAGTTTGTTTGTTAGTTTGTTAGTCAGTCAGTCAGTTTGTTTGTTAGTTTGTTAGTTTGTCAGTCAGTCAGTTTGTTTGTTAGTTTGTTAGTCAGTCAGTCAGTCAGTTTGTTTGTTAGTTTGTTAGTCAGTCAGTCAGTCAGTTTGTTTGTTAGTTTGTTAGTCAGTCAGTCAGTTTGTTTGTTAGTTTGTTAGTCAGTCAGTCAGTCAGTTTGTTTGTTAGTTTGTTAGTCAGTCAGCCAGTCAGTCAGTCAGTTTGTTTGTTAGTTTGTTAGTCAATCAGTCAGTCAGTTTGTTTGTTAGTTTGTTAGTCAGTCAGTTTGTTTGTTAGTTTGTTAGTCAGTTAGTCAGTCAGTTTGTTTGTTAGTTTGTTAGTCAGTCAGTCAGTCAGTTTGTTTGTTTGTTTGTTTGTTAGTCAGTCAGTTTGTTTGTTAGTTTGTTAGTCAGTCAGTCAGTCAGTTTGTTTGTTAGTTTGTTAGTCAGTCAGTCAGTCAGTTTGTTTGTTAGTTTGTTAGTCAGTCAGTCAGTCAGTTTGTTTGTTAGTTTGTTAGTCAGTCAGTCAGTCAGTTTGTTTGTTAGTTTGTTAGTCAGTCAGCCAGTCAGTCAGTCAGTTTGTTTGTTAGTTTGTTAGTCATTCAGTCAGTCAGTTTGTTTGTTAGTTTGTTAGTCAGTCAGCCAGTCAGTCAGTCAGTCAGTTTGTTTGTTAGTTTGTTAGTCAGTCAGCCAGTCAGTCAGTCAGTCAGTCAGCCAGTCAGTCAGTCAGTCAGCCAGTCAGTCAGTCAGTCAGTCAGCCAGTCAGCCAGTCAGTCAGCCAGTCAGCCAGTCAGTCAGTCAGTCAGTTTAGTTAGTTAGTTAGTCACGGTTCCAACTTCACGCCAAAGGGTCGCCACATTATGCTCCGTTCCTGTGCCAGTGAATATCACACAAAATGTCAGTCAGTGAAGGACACTACACATTGGGCACACTGGTGACAAGAGTGTTGCACTTATTATATTTGTATCGGCACTTAGTAGGTGATGTACTATAACGCAGGCCGCGCTTACTTCTGAAGACATGTTCTACCACCTTCTTTGTGCCAGGTTTATTTGAACAATTCGTCCCGATGCAGATCCGAACCCACCACAACAACTACTTCACCGCCTCGGTTATACCATGAATACGTCACTATTAGCTTAGTTGGGGAAGGTAACTGTACGCCGCAGCTCATAACGCCCCGATAGGTGCTAGGTGCAACACCTGAAAAGCCCTAACTCTATCGCCTATACGATTACCTGAGACTGGCTTTTCACCTGTCCGCGATTTTCAAATTCCCATGGAACGAGGTTGCGCAGGTGTAAGGCAGAGGTCTCGAGTTGGCCTGACCCCAGCAATCCGCGGCCACGGACAGGTAAGCCAGGAATGTCTCAGCCACGGCGGGGGCGGAGTTTTCCCACACTCCAAATTGGGCTGCGGCACGTGCCACCTCGGGCACGTGACCGAAACAGGGCAGCCAGGACACGCTCCAGGGAACGAGCGGCCAGTGGCGTTACAGAAGCTGTGATTTGAGGGCGGGGCCTGGAGTCGGTGGCCTTCAAACACTTTATTTTGATTGACGCAACGTGCCGCTCGCATGTCAAAGCCTGGACGACTCTACTTTGGGCTTGTCCCACGGGCGACCAACAGGTTTGCTTAGGCCTACTTATTATTTGACATGCCCCAACCCCCGCTGCCTTGTCACTGATGGAATGACGACAGTTCCCGACAAAGCAGCGAATGCCTGGTAGCAACAGGTGGTAGGAATGTCGGCTGTTCGTCTTGTGTTAGCATAGGTCCATTCCAGTTGTTGCTGGCCCGTGTATGGCCAATTAATGGTTAGCCCAGAATCAACACTACGGTGGTCAGTGGAAACTCATAGGTGCTCAGTCTCTCGTCGCATATGTGACCCAGTGTATATGTTGATTGTTTCAGTAACACTAATTATAAACGCTTCGTGTTTGTCAACCTCATTATCTATCCTTACCCGAACAACGCTGACATTCACATGCACGTATCCATATTTATGTTCTTTCATCTGCCATTCTGTCTTCAGCCAGCAATAGTTTACATGTCTTCAGCCAGCAATAGTTTACATGTCTTCAGCCAGCAATAGTTTACATGTCTTCAGCCAGCAATAGTTTACATGTCTTCAGCCAGCAATAGTTTACAAGTCTTCAGCCAGCAATAGTTTACAAGTCTTTCTAAACATTGCTAGTGTGGTGTGAATGTTCTTTCATCTACCATTCTGTCTTCAGCCAGCAATAGTTTACATGTCTTCAGCCAGCAATAGTTTACATGTCTTCAGCCAGCAATAGTTTACATGTCTTCAGCCAGCAATAGTTTACATGTCTTCAGCCAGCAATAGTTTACATGTCTTCAGCCAGCAATAGTTTACATGTCTTCAGCCAGCAATAGTTTACATGTCTTCAGCCAGCAATAGTTTACATGTCTTCAGCCAGCAATAGTTTACATGTCTTCAGCCAGCAATAGTTTACAAGTCTTCAGCCAGCAATAGTTTACAAGTCTTTCTAAACATTGCTAGTGTGGTGTGAATGTTCTTTCATCTACCATTCTGTCTTCACCTAGCAATAGTCTCTGCTTGTCCCGTTAATAATTAACGGTTAATCCGACTGCAGCGGCGAGCAATGAGATCCCATCTGTACACTCAGCGACGAGCAATGAGATCTTAGCTCTGTACACTCAGTGACGAGGACAGTGAGATCCTAGCTCTATACACTCAGAGTTGAATCATACAGGAAGACCATATACAAAGTTAAATCATACAGGGAGACCATATACAGAGTTGAACCATACAGGGAGGTTATATGCAGAGTTGAATCATACAGGGAGACCATATACAGAGTTGAATCATGCAGGGAGACCATATACAGAGTTGAATCATACAGGGAGACCATATACAGAGTTGAATCATACAGGGAGACCATGGACAGAGTTGAATCATACAAGGAGACCATATACAGAGTTGAATCATACAGGGAGACCATATACAGAATTGATTCACACAGGGAGACCACATGCAGAGTTGAATCATACAGGGAGATCATATACAGAGTGGAATCACTCAGGGAGATTATATACAGAGTTGAATCATACAGGAAGATTATATGCAGAGTTGAATCATACAGGGAGATTATATACAGAGTTGAATCATACAGGGAGATTATATACAGAGTTTAATCATACAGGGAGACCATATACAGAGTTGAATCATACAGGGAGACCATATACAGAGTTGAATCATACAGGGAGACCATATACAGAGTTGAATCATACAGGGAGACCATATACAGAGTTGAATCATACAGGGAGACCATATACAGAGTTGAATCATACAGGGAGACCTTGAGCAGAGTTGAATCATACAGGGAGACCATATACAGAGTTAAATCATACAGGGAGACCATATACAAAGTTGAATCATACAGGGAGACCTTGAGCAGAGTTGAATCATACAGAGAGACCATATACAGAATTGAATCATACAGGGAGACCATATACAGAGTTGAATCATACAGGGAGACCTTGAGCAGAGTTGAATCATACAGGGAGACCATATACAGAGTTGAATCATACAGGGAGACCATATACAGAGTTGAATCATACAGGGAGACCATATACAGAGTTGAATCATACAGGGAGATCATATACAGAGTTGAATCATACAGGGAGACCATATACAGAGTTGAATCACACAGGGAGACCATATACAGAGTTGAATCATACAGGGAGATCATATACAGAGTTGAATCATACAGGGAGACCATATACAGAGTGGCAGGTGATCACAGACGACATGACGGCTTGGCCACAGTTGGTTGAGGATGTGTGTCCCAGTGGCAGGTAACGGGCACAAGAAGATAACAGGACAGAAAAGATGGCATATATACATACATAGTTTAGTTTAGTTTAGTTTAGTTTAGTCGAGGGATCAACATCACGGCACACGTGTGTAACCCATAAGTGCTCCGTTCTACTCCTAACTCAAGCCTGAGTCCAGAGAATCTCAGCTCAGTGCACGAACTCCTTAGCACCGGCGAGGATTCTGTAATACTTTTGGTAGATATTTAACTCGAAATTTTGCCCGGTCAGCGCCGTTGGGTTACTATTTTTCGATTTCCAACTGCCAAGGGATTTTTTACGTGCGGTACAATACACACGGGCGTCCGATCTCACTACCCAGAGACCTGGGGATATTACGTTACTAGAGGTCCACGTTAAAAAATCCCGGCCCTCACCGGGGTTTGAACCCGGGACCTCCAGCACTTGAGACGGAAACCATACCTCGAGACCACTCAGCTCCCCCTACATACACAACATCATGACAGGCACGTATTTATTACTGAGCAGAAGCGATACAAGTAGCGATAAAATGTTACAAACTGAGAAGTGGATACCTACAGAAATAATTCATAAATAAGCATGACATGTCATGGCAATATCATCTAATACAGTCAAGAGATGTCATGTCATATAAAACCACGACGATATGTCAGTTCGCAATCCTGCATACCACGATCGAAACACGGCTATGGGAGATTTTGAAACAGATCGCCTTGCGCTGGTTTTCATAAAATGGTATGAGTGTCAGTCGTTCAGAAAGCAATGACAAACTACTGAATGTCAACTTGCCAAGAAATCACACACAATCAAACAATGGTTGGGTTGACTGCGACGTTCTGTAAAGGATATGCAACTAACGTTAAAATATGTCAACAATGTAATCCATTTCTACGAGGGAGGATATTTTGGCACTCGCCAAAACGGTCGCGTTTCAATAGGAGCGGTTCCCATACGGTGTGCCCCCTCCCCTTCCCTACGGCCCCTGTCCCAACCAAACCCATCTGTCACCCACTCAGACAGGCTCCCCCCTCATTGTTCAACTCAACTGTTGCGATATCTGTTTGTGAAGCCCTGGCGTGTCGACGACGACTGAGGTCGGCCGCTGCACAGTTCACAGAGCAAGTACGGACGCGTTAGCCTTTTGACGTGTCCTGGCTCATCCCCCAATGGTCATGGAAACAAAGAATTGTTGTTCAACGGGTCATTCACACCTGGGTCGGGACCTCATTGCTGGACCGCAACAGCCAGACCGACGGGGACAATAATTATCTGCCGCGGGGATGTGTTGTCATCTCTGTGGAGATCCACGTTCTCAATTCTGTGACAACTCAAGTGTGCAACAGATGTTCCCAGATCTGTGACAATTTCATAGCTCTATGTGACAATTTAATTGTTCAGTATTTGATCACAGCTCTGTGACAATTTAATTGTTCAATATTTGATCACAGCTCTGTGACAATTTAATTGTTCCGTATTTGATCACAGCTCTGTGACAATTTAATTGTTCAGTATTTGATCACAGCTCTGTGACAATTTAATTGTTCAGTATTTGATCACAGCTATGTGACAATTTAATTGTACAATGGTTGTAGAGAATTCTGGGGTAATTCCATAGGAGTTTTTTCTAAGTTCCGAGACCCCCACTGCACATATGTTCTAGGTTCTGTGACTTCAACTGCGCGACATTTGTTCTAGGTTCTGTGACTTAACTGCGCGACGTTTGTTCTAAGTTCTGTAACTTCTATTGTCACAGCTATCAAGATCTTGATGAACGACAACTTTCTTCTAGAAGTCAATTACGGTAAGTGTTCGTCTCGCATCATCACTCATATACATACATGTTCACTTTATTTCATCCCTAACACATATAGTTGCCTACTTTATCTCATCACTCACACATATAGTTGTCTACTTTGCTCATCACTACCACATACAGTTGCCTACTGTGTCTCATCAATCACACATATAGTTGACTTCTATATCTCATCACTATCACATATAGTTGTCTACTTTATCTCATCACTATCACATATAGTTGCCTACTGTGTCTCATCACTCACACATATAGTTGCCTACTTTGTCTCATCACTATCACATATAGTTGCCTACTTTGTCTCATCACTACCACATATAGTTGCCTACTTCCGGGAAGGTTAACCCGGTCAACAAATTCACGCAGAAATCGGATGTGTCGGCTTAACGGCGCAAGAACGCAGCTTTGCTGTAAACAGGCACAACGCAATCACATCCGGAAAAAAAACTCTGGATGAACGCAGAAGAAGAAGTTGCCTACTTTCTCTCATCACTACCACATATAGTTGCCTACTTTGTCTCATCACTATCACATATATTTGCCTACTTTATCTCATCACTCACACATATATTTGTCTACTTTGCCTCATCACTACCACATATAGTTGCCTACTTTGCCTCATCACTCACACATATAGTTGCCTACTTTGCCTCATCACTCACACATATAGTTGCCTACTTTATCTCATCACTAAAACTTTAGTTGCCTACTTTGTCTCATCACTACCACATATAGTTGCCTACTTTGTCTCATCACTATCACATATCGTTGCCTACTTTATCTCATCACTCACACATATAGTTACCTACTTTGCCTCATCACTAGCACATATAGTTGCCTACTTTGCCTCATCACTCACACATATAGTTGCCTACTTTGCCTCATCACTACCACATATAGTTGCCTACTTTGTCTCATCACTCACACATATAGTTGCCTACTTTGCCTCACCACTACCACATATAGTTGCCTACTTTGGCTCATCACTCACACATATAGTTGCCTACTTTGTCTCATCACTCACACATATAGTTGCCTATTTTGTCTCACCACTCTCACATATAGTTGCCTACTTTGTCTCATCACTCACAAATATAGTTGCCTACTTTGTCTCATCACTATCACATATAGTTGCCTACTTTGTCTCATCACTCACACATATAGTTGCCTACTTTGTCTCATCACTCACACTTATAGTTGCCTACTTTGTCTCATCACTCACACATATAGTTGCCTACTTTGTCTCATCACTACCACATATAGTTGCTTACTTTGCCTCATCACTATCACATATAGTTGCCTACTTTGTCTCATCACTCACACATATAGTTGTCTACTTCGTCTCATCACTCACACATATAGTTGCCTACTTTGTTTCATCACTCACACATATAGTTGCCTACTTTGTCTCATCACTATCACATATAGTTGCCTACTTTGTCTCATCACTATCACATATAGTTGCCTACTTTGTCTCATCACTATCACATATAGTTGCCTACTTTGTCTCATTACTATCACATATAGTTGCCTACTTTGTCTCATCACTATCACATATAGTTGCCTACTTTGTCTCATCACTCACACATATAGTTGCCTACTTTGTCTAATCACTCACACATATATTTGCCTACTTTGTCTCATCACTCTCACATATAGTTGCCTACTTTGCCTCATCACTATCACATATAGTTGCCTACTTTGTCTCATCACTCACACATATAGTTGCCTACTTTGTCTCACCACTCTCACATATAGTTGCCTACTTTATCTCACCACTCTCACATATAGTTGCCTACTTTATCTCATCACTATCACATATAGTTGCCTGCGTTGTCTCATCACTCCCACAAATAGAGTTCTTTACTTTACCTCATCACTACCACATATAGTTGCCTACTTTATCTCATCACTCCCACATATAGTTGCCTACTTTGTCTCATCACTCCCACATATAATTGCCTACTTTACCTCATCACTAAAACATTTAGTTGCCTACTCTGTCTTAACACTCCCACACAGAGTTGCCTAATTTGTCAGATCACTCACGCACATATAGTTGCCTACTTTATCTCATCACTCCCACGTATAGTTGTCTACGTTATCTCATCCCTGACACATATAGTTGCCTACTTTATCGCATCACTCCCACGTATAGTTGCCTACTTTATCTTATCACTGGCACATTTAGTTGCCTACTCTGTCTTATCACTGCCACACATTGTTGCCTACTTTGTCTCATCCCTCACACATAAAGTTATCTACTCTGTCTTATCACTCCCACACATAGTTACCTACTTGTCTCATCGCTCACACATAGAGTTGCCTACTCTGTCTTTTCACTCACACACATAGATGCCTACTTTATCCCATCATTTCCATACATTGTTTGCCTACTTTGTCTCATCACTCACACACAGAGCTGCTACTTTATCTCATCACTCTCATACAGAGTTGCCTATTTTGTCAGATCACTCACACACATATAGTTGCCTACTTTACCTCATCACTCTCACATATTGTTGCCTACTTTATCTCAGACAGACACACACATACGCACACACACAGAAATGCACACACAGAAATGCACACAGAGACACACACATACACACACAGACACACGCATACACACATACACACACAAATACGCACACACACACACAGACAGACAGAGAGAGAGAGACACACACACACACACAACACATACACACAGCTACACACACACACATACATACTTTTCACAAAAAACACATGTTTATCTCGTATCATCACACACACACACACACAAACACACACACACAAATACACATACACATACATACACACACACAAACACACACACACACAAACACACACAGATGTTATCTCGTCACTTCACACAAACATATTTCGTCACGTCACACAAACAGATGTTATCTCGTCGCTTCACACAAACAGGTGTTAGTTATCTGGTCACATCGGGTCGCTGAGTGCCACACAGACGAGCCTCTGGGGTCACCTGGGGTCACCTGTTGGTGGCGCGGCCTGCCCTGGGTCCCCCGGGGTCTACGCGTCCAGGTGGTACCTGGTTACCGGTGGGGAGACAAGTCGCCTGCCCCAAAGATGCTCTGGGAGAGAATAACTTTGTCAGTGTTCAGTCGCTGGGAATATCACTACATCAGACAAGAGATACAACACTCAGAGAACAAAGTCTCACTAACAACAATATCCCAGTGTAGAAGAGAACAGACTAAACAATATTCCCGTGTAGAAGAGAACAGACTAAACAATATCCCAGTGTAGAAGAGAAAATACTAAACAATATCACAGTGTAGAAGATTTTATACTAAACAATATCCCAGTGTAGAAGAGAAAATACTAAACAATATCACAGTGTAGAAGATTTTGTTCTAAATAATATCACAGTGTAAAAAATGTTATACAACAACAGTGAATGCATAGTGAGAGCAACTGGAGGACACTCAGAACCCTTCACCATAAGATCTGGAGTACGACAAGGTTGTGTCCTGTCCCCTCTCTTGTTCATAACATATATAGACAACATATGTAAAGAAACCAGCCAAGCAGAGATAGCAAGAATACCACATGACGAGAACACAGAAGAAGAACCATCTGCAAATCTAACCATTAGAGAACTCCTGTTTGCGGACGACCAAGCACTAATAGCAAAATCAGAAGCTGAATTACAAGACCACATGAATAGTCTAAACTAAATGTGTAGGGAACATAACATGAAAATTAGCACAAGCAAAACAGAGGTAATGACTATAACTAAAGAAGAACAAACAACAACAATTCACCTAAACGAACATCCCTTGAAACAAGTGAAGAGTTTCAAGTACCTGGAAAGTATAATATCATCAAATGGCAGATCAGAAGACGAGATCGAAAATAGGTGCAATAAGGCAAATCAACTCATTGGACAAATGACACCAATACTAAAGAACACACATTTATCAATAACTACTAAGAAAGTACTTTACAACACAATCTTCCTGCCAACTCTATGCTACCAATGCCAAACCTGGACAATGACATAAAAAGAGAAAAGAAAAATCACAACAACAGAAATGAGGTTCCTGAGAAGAATACTCAACGTATCAAGAAGAGACAAGATCAGAAATGAAGAAATCAGGACTAAAGTTGGGGTTAAAGCAGCACTAGATTTTATTAGAAAGCAGCAAGTCAAATGGTTTGGCCATGTAAGTAGGTTACCAGTCAACAGCATACCACAACAAGCAATGATGTACAGACCAGATGGAAACAGAGGAAGAGGCCGACCACGTAAACGTTGGACGGAGGGAATAGCAGAGTCCATGGGAATATCGATATATGAAGCCCATAATCGGGCACTCTCACGGAGTTTATACTTCACCTCGACACCGCAAGGTACAAGAGGAACATGATGAGATGAGATGAAAAAATGTTATACTAAACAATATCACAGTATAGAAAATGTTATATTAAACAATATCACAGTGTAGAAGAGAACAGACTAAACAATATCCCAGTGTAGAAGATGTTATACTAAACAATATCACAGTGTAACAATATCCCAGTGTAGAAGATTTTAAACTAAACAATATCACAGTGTAGAAGAGAACAGACTAAACAATATCACAGTATAGAAGATTTTATACTAAACAATATCACAGTGTAACAATATCCCAGTGTAGAAGATTTTAAACTAAACAATATCACAGTGTAGAAGAGAACAGACTAAACAATATCACAGTGTAGAAGATTTTATACTAAACAATGTCACAGTGTAGAAGATGTTATACTAAACAATATCACAGTGTAGAAGATGTTATACTAAACAATATCACAGTGTAGAAGAGAACAGACTAAACAATATCACAGTGTAGAAGATGTTATACTAAACAATATCACAGTGTGGAAGAGAACAGACTAAACAATATAACAGTATAGAAGATTTTATACTAAACAATATCACAGTGTAACAATATCCCAGTGTAGAAGATTTTAAACTAAACAATATCACAGTGTAGAAGATTTTATACTAAACAATGTCACAGTGTAGAAGATGTTATACTAAACAATATCACAGTGTAGAAGATGTTATACTAAACAATATCACAGTGTAGAAGAGAACAGACTAAACAATATCACAGTGTAGAAGATGTTATACTAAACAATATCACAGTGTGGAAGATGTTATACTAAACAATATCACAGTGTAGATGATTTTATACTAAACAATATCACAGTGTAGAAGATGTTATACTAAACAATATCACAGTGTAGAAGATTTTATACTAAACAATATCACAGTGTAAAAGATGTTATACTCAACAATATCACAGTATAGAAGATGTTATACTTAACAATATCACAGTGAAGAAGATATTATACTAAACAATATCACAGTGTGGAAGAACGAACGGACGAAGGTACTTTATTTTCGAAGGGTAACAAATTGGGCACGCAGGCCCGTCTTACATTCGCCCCTTCCAATCACTCATCTTTCGTTCATCAGTGCATAGTGCATTCACATAGGAAAAAAACATTGTCAAATGAATGTTGTAAGCATAAACAATGCATGTTACCATGTTATGAGACTAATCCCCCACCCACCCACACATCCCCTATCCATCCGCGTGTCCCCCACACACACATCCACCACCCAAACCACACACATACCCACAGGCACATACATTACCCCATCCATCCACCCATCCCCCAACCCACACATCCCATACACATCCCCCACATATACCATCTCCCAACCCACACACACACACATCTCCCACCCACCACGCACACCCCCACACACATCTCCCACGCACCCACACACAAACCCAGTCACACATGCAATCAACCACCCATCCATACCCACCAACACATCCCCCACCTTCACACATCTCCCCACCCACACGCACACATCCTCCACCCATCCCATAACCTACCAACACTCATCCACCCACATATCCCCCACCACCCACCCACACACCCCCAACCACTCAGCCAAACACACATCCCCCAACCACATATCCAACACCCACACACACATATTCCCACCAACTCACATATCCTGCACTTACCCACACACAAAACCCGCACACACCCACATATCCCCCACTTACACACATATCACCCACCCACACAATCTCCCTCACTCACACATCCCGCACCCACACTCACACACATCCCCTCCCACCCCCAACATACACACTCACCCTTCCACACATCCTCCACCGACCCACTCGCCACCCCCCCCCCCTCCCCAGATCTCCAACCCCCAATCACACATCCCTTAACTACACATCTCACCATCCATACACTCTCACACACACACACACACACACACACACACACATCTCCCCACCCATTCCTCATCCAAAAACATACCAACCACCCACACACACACCACCACCCACATATACCCCACCCACATACACCCGCCTTCCCACCCACACACACATCCCCCACCCATACACTCATCTCTTACACACATCCACCCACTCACGTACTCATACATCAACCACTATCACCCCAACATCACCCACCCACCCATCAACAGATGATTCTCTCATCTACCCTCCCACACACACCCCAACCACTCAGCCAAACACACATCCCCAATTCTCACATATATCCTTCATCCACCCGCACATTGCACACCTCACCCATCCCTCACACACCTCCCCTCTCACACAACACCCCATCCATAAACGCATCCCCTCCCCCCACACACACACATCCCCCACATGCATTCCCCATACACATCCCCGCCCACACATCTCTCACCCACACACACACACATCTCCCCACCCACCACACACCCCCACCTACAAACATCCTCACCACCCACACATACATCCTCCATCCACTCACATTTACCCCATCCACACTCACACACTCAGACCCACACAAAAATATCCCATTCACAGACACACCCCCACACCCATCCCCCACATCCATCCCCAAACCCACACACATCTCCTACACAAACATTCACCCACCCAAATACACATTCCCTACCCGCACCCCCAACCAACCAACACCCACATACTTCCAACCATCCTCCCAAATATCCCCACCCACATACACATCCCTCACACACATACATCCCCCACCGACCACACATCCCTTCACCCATCCACCATCACGCTTAAACCCACACACATCCCCCACACACAACCACTCCACACATAAATTCCCCACCTCCCAACCCCACACACACACATCCCTCACATACACACCCACACATCCTCACATCTAGATACATACATGATGCCTCCTCACATCACTGAAACTAATAAGGACAAACTCCCACAATTTACACACAGTTGAGACACTGACGATTGTCGTGAGCATTCTCACAAAAATTGTAAGAAATGGAGAAAAAATTGTACATATACATTGTGTAGCGTAAAAAATTGGTAATGCAATTCAACTCTCTTTCTCTCTTTTCTCTCTCTCTCTCTCTCTCTCTCTCTCTCTCTCTCTCTCTCTCTCTCTCTCTCTCTCTCTCTCTCTCTCTCTCTCTCTCTCTCTCACCTCCACTCACTAACGCTCTCACTCACATTACAGTAATGTTATATTATACATGATAAAATCAAGTGGCATACAAAATGATAATGTGAAAGATGAAAATACAAAAAAAAATATGGAATGGCATGTTACAGGACATGCGTGCACTCAACTCTCTCTCTCTCTCTCTCTCTCTCTCTCTCTCTCTCTCTCTCTCTCTCTATGTCTCTCTCTCTCGCTCTTTATTACACAGGCACACACACACAAACACACACACACACACATTAACTCTCTCTCTCTCTCTCTCTCTCACTCATACTCCCTAACTCTCTCACTCACTCTACAGTAGAAGAGAGACTGTAGAAGAGAACAGATTAACAATATCACAGTGTAGAAGATGTTATACTAAACAATATCACAGTATAGACGATGTTATACTAAACAATATCACAGAGTATAAGATGTTATACTAAACAATATCACAGTGTAGAAGATGTTATACTAAACAATATCACAGTGTAGAAGATGTTATACTAAACAATACCACAGTGTAGAAGATTTTATACTAAACAATATCACAGTGTAGAAGATGTTATACTAAACAATATCACAGTTTAGAAGATCTTATACTAAACAATATCACAGTGTAGAAGATGTAATACTAAACAGTATCACAGTGTAGAAGAGAACAGACTAAACAATATCACAGTGTAGAAGATGTTATACTAAACAATATCACAGTGTAAAAGATGTTATACTAAACAATATCACAGTGTAGAAGATGTTATACTAAACAATATCACAGTGTAGAAGATTTTATACTAAACAATATCACAGTGTAAAAGATGTTATACTAAACAATATCACAGTGTAGAAGATGTTATACTAAACAATATCACAGTGTAGAAGATGTAATACTAAACAGTATCACAGTGTAGAAGATTTTATACTAAACAATATCACAGTGTAGAAGATTTTATACTAAACGATATCACAGTGTAGAAGATGTAATACTAAACAGTATCACAGTGTAGAAGATGTAATACTAAACGATATCACAGTCTAGAAGATGTTATACTAAACGATATCACAGTGTAGAAGATGTTATACTAAACGGTATCACAGTGTAGAAGATGTTATACTAAACAGTATCACAGTGTAGAAGATGTTATTCTAAACAGTATCACAGTGTAGAAGATGTTATACTAAACAGTATCACAGTGTAGAAGATGTTATACTAAACAATATCACAGTGTAGAAGATGTTATACTAAACAATATCACAGTGTAGAAGATGTTATACTAAACAATATCACTGTGTAGAAGATGTTATACTAAACAGTATCACAGTGTAGAAGATGTTATACTAAACAATATCACAGTGTAGAAGATGTTATACTAAACAATATCACAGTGTAGAAGATGTTATACTAAACAATATCACAGTGTAGAAGATGTTGTACTAAACAATATCACAGTGTAGAAGATGTTATACTAAACAATATCACAGTGTAGAAGATGTTATACTAAACAATATCACAGTGTGGAAGATGCCATACTAAACAATGCGTGCTGTGGAATATCTAGATATATTATAGGCTGTGGAATATCTAGACATATTATAGGCTGTGGAATATCTAGACATATTATAGGCTGTGGAATATCTAGACATATTATAGGCTGTGGAATATCTAGACATATTTAATGCTGTAAAATATCTAGGCATATTATAGGCTGTGGAAAATCTAGACATATTATAGGCTGTGGAATATCTAGACATATTTAATGCTGTAAAATATCTAGACATATTATAGGCTGTGGAAAATCTAGACATATTATAGGCTGTGGAATATCTAGACATATTATAGGCTGTGGAATATCTAGACATATTTTAGGCTGTGGAATATCTAGACATATTTAATGCTGTAAAATATCTAGACATATTATAGGCTGTGGAATATCTAGACATATTATAGGCTGTAGAATATCTAGACATATTATAGGCTGTGGAATATCTAGACATATTTAATGCTGTAAAATATCTAGACATATTATAGGCTGTGGAATATCTAGACATATTATAGGCTGTAGAATATCTAGACATATTATAGGCTGTGGAATATCTAGACATATTTAATGCTGTAAAATATCTAGACATATTATAGGCTGTGGAATATCTAGACATATTATAGGCTGTAGAATATCTAGACATATTATAGGCTGTGGAATATCTAGACATATTTAATGCTGTAAAATATCTAGACATATCTGATGTTGTAGAGTCAATCCAGACTTAATTGAACTATGTATTCTCCTCCTGCCAGCCAGCCCAGCAAACTAGCCATAAGTCAGCCACCAGCTGTAGCTCTACGTCAGCGACGAGCCCAGTTGTAGGACCACCATTGAGATAGATGCAGACACTTGACCTCTCCACTGATCCATCTGACCTCTCCCCTCACACCTCTGACCTCTGCCCTGACACTCCCAGGAAACGTTGCTCACTCATGCATGTTTAACATGCCAGTCGTGCACATCTAGCTCGTCCCACATTAGTGGCGAGCAATATCAGGGGAGAACAACTCATTCAATATCAGGGGAGAACAACTTATTCAATATCAGGGGAGAACAACTCATTCAATATCAGGGGAGAACAACTCATTCAATATCAGGGGAGAACAACTCATTCAATATCAGGGGAGAACAACTCATTCAATGTCAGGGGAGAACAACTCATTCAATATCAGGGGAGAACAACTCATTCAATGTCAGGGGAGAACAACTCATTCAATATCAGGGGAGAACAACTCATTCAAAATCAGGGGAGAACAACTCATTGAAGTACAATGAAGAACAACTCATTAAATATCAGAGGAGAACAACTCATTCAAAATCAGAGGATAACAACTCATTTAACAACAAGGGAGAGCAATTCATTTAACAACAGGGGAGAACAAATCATTCACTAATAGGGGAGAACAATTCATTCAATATCAGAGGAGAACAACTCATTCAATATCAGAGCAGAACAACTCATTCAATATCAGGGTAGAACAATTCATTAAATATCAGAGGAGAACAACTCATTTAACAACAGAGGAGAACAACTCATTCAATATCAGGGGGAACAACTCATTAAATATCAGGGGGAACAATTCAATCAATATCAAGGTAGAACAATTCATTCAAAATCAGGGGATAACAACTCATTTAACAACAGAGGAGAGCAACTCATTCAATATCAAAGGAGAGCAACCCATTCAACATCAAGGGGAACAACTCATTTAATAACAGGGGAGAACAATTCATTCAATATCAGGGGAGAGCAACTCATTAAATATCAGGAAAGAACAACGCATTCAATATCAGAGGAGAACAACTCACTAAAGAATAACCCATTCAATACCAGGGGAGAACAACTCATTTAAAGAACGGGGAGACAACAACTCGTTCAAATACAGGAACGAGCACGGCAACTCACCGAGCACAAATGAACACAAGGGAGGTCAGGGGTGCAAACAGTAACTGCAACCGGAAGTGACTTCATAATCGGAAGTGGATTTCTGCCCAGGAATTCAAGTACTGGTAACTCTGGCAAGCTGGAGAACTCTGGGAAAAATGAGGGTGTGTCCACTACAGGATCTGACAGTAGAAAGGTAAGCATTCGGTTAGAAATCACTTCATTGTCAACTTCGTTGTCATCTTCATTATCATCTTCATTATCATCGTCATTATCATCTTCATTTGTATCTTCATTATCTACCTGTCATATGATTCATTGTTCCTTCACCAGTCATAGTCAACACCTATCTATTTATTTATCTACATACCTATCTACCTACCTACCTAGCTGTCTACCTAACTATCTATATATCTACATATCTATCTACTTATCTATCTATGTACCTACCTATCTACCAACCTACCTACCCACCAACCCACCAACCCACCAACCCACCTACCCACCAACTGGTCCTCGGCTCGAGTCCTCATCGGGGCGAGTGGAGCAATCAAGTTTGGGCTAGCTCTGCCTGGGAGTACAGATCAATGTGGAACAATCAAGTTTGGGCTAGGTCTGCCAGAGAGTCCAGAACAATGTGGAACAATCAAGTTTGGTCTAGCTCTACCTGGGAGTCCAGATCAATGTGGAATAATCAAGTTTGGGCTACGTGTGCCTGGAGTCCAGATCAATGTGGAACAATCAAGTTTGGGCTAGCTCTGCCTGGGAGTCCAGATCAATGTGGAACAATAAAATTTGGGCTAGCTCTGCCTGGGAGTCCAGATCAATGTGGAACAATCAAGTTTGGGCTAGCTCTGCCTGGGAGTCCAGATCAATGTGGAACATTCAAGTTTGGGCTAGGTGTGCCTGGGAGTCCACATCAATGTGGAACAATCAAGTTTGGGCTACGTGCTCCTGGGAGTCCAGATCAATGTGGAATAATCAAGTTTGGGCTACGTGTGCTTGGGAGTCCAGATCAATGTGGAATAATCAAGTTTGGGCTACGTGTGCCTGAGAGTCCAGATCAATGTGGAATAATCAAGTTTGGGCTAGGTGTGCCTGGGAGTCCAGATCAATGTGGAACAATCAAGTTTTGGCTACGTGTGCCTGGGAGTCCAGATCAATGTGGAATAATAAAGTTTGGGCTAGCTCTGCCTGGGAGTCCAGATCAATGTGAAACAATCAAGTTTGGGCTACGTGTCCCTGGGAGTCCAGATCAATGTGGAATAATCAAGTTTGGGCTACGTGTCCCTGGGAGTCCAGATCAATGTGGAATAATCAAAGTTTGGTCTACGTTTGCCTGGGAGTCCAGATCATGTGGAATAATAAAGTTTGGGCTAGCTCTGCCTGGGAGTGCAGATCAATGTGGAATAATCAAATTTGGGCTACGTGTCCCTGGGAGTCCAGATCAATGTGGAATAATCAAATTTGGGCTACGTGTGCCTGGGAGTCCAGATCAATGTGGAATAATAAAGTTTGGGCTAGCTCTGCCTGGGAGTGCAGATCAATGTGGAATAATCAAGTTTGGGCTACGTGTGCCTGGGAGTTCAGATTAATGTGGAATAATCAAGTTTGGGCTACGTGTGTCTGGGAGTCCAGATCAATGTGGAATAATAAAGTTTGGGCTAGCTCTGCCTGGGAGTCTAGATCAACGTGGAACAATCAAGCTTGGGCTAGATCTGCTAGGGAGTCGAGATCAAGTCTGAACAATCAAGTTTTGTCTAGCTCTGCCTGGGAGTCAAGATAAATGTGGAACAATCAAGTTTGGGCTACGTGTGCCTGGGAGTTCAGATCAATGTGGAATAATCAAGTTTGGGCTACGTGTGCCTGGGAGTTCAGATCAATGTGGAATAATCAAGTTTGGGCTACATGTGCCTGGGAGTCCAGATCAATGTGGAATAATAAAGTTTGGGCTAGCTCTGCCTGGGAGTGCAGATCAATGTGGAATAATCAAGTTTGGGCTACGTGTGCCTGGGAGTTCAGATTAATGTGGAATAATCAAGTTTGGGCTACGTGTGTCTGGGAGTCCAGATCAATGTGGAATAATAAAGTTTGGGCTAGCTCTGCCTGGGAGTCTAGATCAACGTGGAACAATCAAGCTTGGGCTAGATCTGCTAGGGAGTCGAGATCAAGTCTGAACAATCAAGTTTTGTCTAGCTCTGCCTGGGAGTCAAGATAAATGTGGAACAATCAAGTTTGGGCTACGTGTGCCTGGGA
The DNA here is from genome assembly GCA_963921405.1 of Cepaea hortensis. NCBI lineage: Eukaryota > Metazoa > Mollusca > Gastropoda > Stylommatophora > Helicidae > Cepaea > Cepaea hortensis. Next base: position 88,045,644 of record OY992896.1, read on the forward strand.
GTTCAGATCAATGTGGAATAATCAAGTTTGGGCTACGTGTGCCTGGGAGTTCAGATCAATGTGGAATAATCAAGTTTGGGCTACATGTGCCTGGGAGTCCAGATCAATGTGGAATAATAAAGTTTGGGCTAGCTCTGCCTGGGAGTCCAGATCAACGTGGAACAATCAAGCTTGGGCTAGGTCTGCTAGGGAGTCCAGATCAAGTCTGAACAATCAAGTTTTGTCTAGCTCTGCCTGGGAGTCCAGATCAATGTGGAACAATCAAGTTTGGGCTAGCTCTGCCTGGGAGTCAAGATAAATGTGGAACAATCAAGTTTGGGCTACGTGTGCCTGGGAGTTCAGATCAATGTGGAATAATCAAGTTTGGGCTACGTGTGCCTGGGAGTTCAGATCAATGTGGAACAATCAAGTTTGGGCTACATGTGCCTGGGAGTCCAGATCAATGTGGAATAATAAAGTTTGGGCTAGCTCTGCCTGGGAGTCCAGATCAATGTGGAACATTCAAGTTTGGGCTAGCTCTGCCTGGGAGTCAAGATCAATGTGGAACAATTAAGTTTGAGCTAGGTGTGCCTGGGATTCCAGATCAATGTGGAGCAATCAAGTTTGGGCTAGCTCTGCCTGGGAGTCCAGATCAATGTGGAACAATAAAGTTTGGGCTAGCTCTGCCTGGGAGTCCAGATCAATGTGGAACAATCAAGTTTGGGCTAGCTCTGACTGGGAGTCCAGATCAATGTGGAACAATCAAGTTTGGGCTACGTGTCCCTTGGAGTCCAGATCAATGTGGAATAATCAAGTTTGGGCTACGTGTCCCTGGGAGTCCAGATCAATGTGGAATAATCAAATTGGGCTAGGTGTGCCTGGGAGTCCAGATCAATGTGGAACAATCAAGTTTGGGCTAGATGTCCTTGGGAGTCCAGATCAATGTGGAACAATCAAGTTTGGCTAGGTGTCCTTGGGAGTCCAGATCAATGTGGAACAATCAAGTTAGTAGGTCAGTTAGGTCTTTGGAAATGGATTTAGAGCTTGAGCGCTCTTATTCTTTCGGAAACCTCGAGGTCTCACAGAAATATCTCCAGCAGTTAGCCGTCTGTAAGTCTCACAGAAATACCTCCAACAGGTAGCCACCTGTAAGTCTCACAGAAATACCTCCATTCTAATCCACATCATCCTTTCACACTTCGCCTGTAAGTCCACGCAGGACACTCTATAATAAACAGTCGAACTAAAGGACCTCTTGTCAATATGCCAGGTTTTTGTCAGGAATCTAGGAAAACTTGACATTCTCTCTGAAGAAATTGAACAATTTGACGACTTGAAAAGCTGGAGAGCGTGACCGGCCATTGAATAGAACCGCGTGTAATTTTGAAATCCAACAAATCTTAACAACAAACGGTCCATAGAAAAGGAGAGTTCGCCAGCTTGTCCTTGTGTTGGCGTCACGGGTCGTGGAACTGTCCTGTAATCGCATCGTCCTTGGCTGACTCCATATTTTCCACCCACAGGTAGAACTAGAATTTACAGCAGTGCCACGGACCGCACACCTCATCAGACCCATCACAGAAAGTGCGCCCATCTGAATTAATGCGCACGGCAACTGCACAATGATGCGGAACAATGCGTTGAAAGGCAGCGGAACTTTATTGCTTCTGTGAACGGAGCTGGGCCAGTGCTTTGTGGTTGGTGTGGTTGTACTAGGGCTGAGATAGCGACATGGTGGTCGGGGAGGGACGAAAGTCATGTTTACTTGGTCCAAGTCTGAGTTGGGAACAGCATGATTATATTTGATATCACAAGATGCTACACACAGAATGATTATATGTGATATCACAAGATGACACAAATAGCATGATTATATGTGATATCACAAGATCCCACACACACACAGCATGATTATATGTGATATCACAAGGTGCCACAAACAGCGTGATTATAAGTGATACACAAGATGCCACAAATAGCATGATTATATGTGATATCACAAGATGCCACAAACAGCATGATTATATGTTATATCTCAAGATGACACACACAGCATGATTATATGTGATTTCACAAGGTGCCACAAACAGCGTGATTATAAGTGATATCACAAGATGCCACAAATAGCATGATTATATGTGATATCTCAAGATGCCACAAATAGCATGATTATATGTGATATCACAAAATGCAACAAATAGCATGATTATATGTGATATCTCAAGATGCCACAAATAGCATGATTATATGTGATATCACAAGATGCCACACACACAGCATGATTATATGTCATATCACAAGATGCGACAAATAGCATGATTATATGTGATATCACAAGATGCCACACACACGCAGCATTATTATATGTCATATCACAAGATGCCGCACAAATAGCATGATTAAATGTGATATCACAAGATGCCACACACACACACAGAGCATGATTATATGTGATATCACAAGATGCCACAAACAGCATGATTATATGTGATATCACAAGATGCCACAAATAGCATGATTATATGTGATATCACAAGATGCCACACACACACAGCATTATTATATATCATATCACAAGATGTCACACAAATAGCATGATTAAATGTGATATCACAAGATGCCAAACACACACACAGCATGATTATATGTGATATCACAAGATGCCACAAACAGCATGATTATATGTGATTTCACAAGATGCCACAAACAGCATGATTATATGTGATATCTCAAGATGCCACAAATAGCATGATTATATGTGATATCACAAGATGTCACACACACACAGCATGATTATATATCATATCACAAGATGTCACACAAATAGCATGATTAAATGTGATATCACAAGATGCCAAACACACACACAGCATGATTATATGTGATATCACAAGATGCCACAAACAGCATGATTATATGTGATATCACAAGATGCCACAAACAGCATGATTATATGTGATATCTCAAGATGCCACAAATAGCATGATTATATGTGATATCACAAGATGTCACACACACACAGCATGATTATATGTCATATCACAAGATGCCACAAATAGCATGATTATATGTGATATCACAAGATGCCACACACACGCAGCATAACTATATGTCATATCACAAGATGCCACACAAATAGCATGATTAAATGTGATATCACAAGATGCCACACACACACACACACACACACACACACACACACACACACACACAGAGCATGATTATATGTGATATCACAAGATGCCACAAACAGCATGATTATATGTGATATCACAAGATGCCACAAACAGCATGATTATATGTGATATCACAAGATGCCACAAATAGCATGATTATATGTGATATCACAAGATGCCACACACACACATCATTATTATATATCATATCACAAGATGTCACACAAATAGCATGATTAAATGTGATATCACAAGATGCCAAACACACACACACAGCATGATTATATGTGATATCACAAGATGCCACACACACAGCATGATTATATGTGATATCACAAGATGCCACAAATAGCATGATTATATGTGATATCACAAGATGCCACACACACACACATCATTATTATATATCATATCACAAGATGTCACACAAATAGCATGATTAAATGTGATATCACAAGATGCCAAACACACACACACAGCATGATTATATGTGATATCACAAGATGCCACACACACAGCATGATTATATGTGATATCACAAGATGCCACACACACAGCATGATTATATGTGATATCACAAGATGCCACAAATAGCATGATTAAATGTGATATCACAAGATGCCACAAACAGCATGATTATATGTGATATCACAAGATGCCACACACACACAGCATTATTATATGAAGTCAAATGTCCCGAGAATGACCTGTCATTGAAGTCAGATGTCCATAGAATGACCTGTCATTGAAGACAAATGTCCAGAGAATGACCTGTCATTGAAGTCAAATGTCCAGAGAATGACCTGTCATTGAAGTCAGATGTCCAGAGAATGACCTGTCATTGAAGTCAAATGTCCCGAGAATGACCTGTCATTGAAGTCAAATGTCCAGAGAATGACCTGTCATTGAAGTCAAATGTCCAGAGAATGACCTGTCATTGAAGTCAAATGTCCAGAGAATGACCTGTCATTGAAGTCAAATGTCCAGAGAATGACCTGTCATTGAAGTCAAATGTCCAGAGAATGACCTGTCATTGAAGTCAAATGTCCAGAGAATGACCTGTCATTGAACTCAAATGTCCCGAGAATGACCTGTCGTTGAACTCAAATGTCCAGAGAATGACCTGTCATTGAAGTCAAATGTCCCGAGAATGACCTGTCATTGAACTCAAATGTCCCGAGAATGACCTGTCGTTGAACTCAAATGTCCAGAGAATGACCTGTCATTGAACTCAAATGTCCAGAGAATGACCTGTCATTGAAGTCAGATGTCCAGAGAATGACCTGTCATTGAAGTCAAATGTCCCGAGAATGACCTGTCATTGAAGTCAAATGTCCAGAGAATGACCTGTCATTGAAGTCAAATGTCCAGAGAATGACCTGTCATTGAAGTCAGATGTCCAGAGAATGACCTGTCATTGAAGTCAAATGTCCCGAGAATGACCTGTCGTTGAACTCAAATGTCCAGAGAATGACCTGTCATTGAAGTCAGATGTCCAGAGAATGACCTGTCATTGAAGTCAAATGTCCCGAGAATGACCTGTCATTGAAGTCAAATGTCCAGAGAATGACCTGTCATTGAAGTCAAATGTCCAGAGAATGACCTGTCATTGAAGTCAAAT
>OY992896.1:88055419-88130419 GCA_963921405.1 Cepaea hortensis
CGCAGGCCAGTCCTCCAGCGACACGTCTGAAGTCGGCAAATATCAGCTAGGCTTTCACGCGTGCCTGCAGCAAGTCTGTAAATACTTGGATTCGAACCGCGATGAGGATGTAGAGCTGAAGACTAAACTCTTGAACCATCTGGCCAATTGTATGACCGGTGCTGATTACCAGACCACATCGTCGCCCTCCATGTTGTCATCGCCAGCATCATCATCATGTGATATCCAGGTCGCCGTGTCCCCAAGACCCGGCGGACAACTACCATCATCATCATCATCATCATCATGTGACAGGAAGAGCTCTGTTCATTTAGTCAGCGGTTCTATGTTGCCAATGTCGTCACAAAGCAGTGAAATATCACAAACGGACGCAGCTAGACAAGAAATCAGACCAAAAATAAATGTCAGGAACTCGTGTGGTGATGCAGTGCAGCAGCGAGTAGCTCAAAGCACGTCAGATGGGATTCTGCATGCTGTGCTGACATCATCGTCAACAAACTCAGCTCTTGTGAAGCCAACTATGCTTTCTCAGAAAACCCCAGTACCTCTGTTAGAAGCAAGACATTCAGAAGGTGACAGACTCAGCAGTAACAGCTTTATCTCCAGCACCTCGTCGGCAACTACCCAGGCAGGATCGGTCACGGAGATCAACAACAACTCCATCATTCTCCCAGCTTTAGTCAACATGGCTGGCCCGACCACGTTCACGTGTGTGCAGCAGCCCAACCAGCTACAACAGACACACGTATACCAGCAACAGCCGCAGCTTCATCAAGCACAGCTGCAGCCTCAGCTGTTCCCAGCTTTACCAGACGGCTCGAGCATCTTCACCAGCACGAACCCACTACAGCTGATCCCAACAAAGACAGTGAACGGGGACATTGCTTTCTTCCTGTCTACCACCAACCTGCTCAGCTCCGCCCAGATTCCAAGCTTTTCCATTCCTATCATAACTCAGCCTGCGGTTGGCCATGCCCAGATCTTAGCTCCGCCCATCCCACAATCAGCTATTCAGATTGCTGTCTCCTATCCAACAGACGATCCGCAGCAGCCAGTTGCATTTATAGCTAATTCAGTCCAACCAATCATTCAGCCCGTGAATTCTAGTTCAGCTGTTGTTCCTTCATCTATTCCTAATATATCCCATCAAACCACGCCCCTAAATCTGTCCTCTACCACTCAGCAAGCACGCCTGCAGACTACACACCAGCTAATGCCAAAACGCGCTGTTGCTCTTCCCAATGCACAATCAGAACACTATGATCATGCCCAATCACACAGGAAGCATGCTTCTACAGCGTCCGCCGTACCTCAGCCTGGGGTATCAGAGACAGGCAGGTACAACTGTCCTCCCCACATCACATCTCCACACGTTGAGCACACGGACTCGATGCGCCAGACACCGTCATCCTCCTGGCAGAACACGGCCCCAGCAGATCCGATATCTTTGACATTAATGAAACAACTCAGCAGCTTTAAGGCAGATGTACACGGACCGGCCACAGACTCAGATTTGGGGAGGTTTGTACACGACAGACATCCAGACTGGCAGTCACAGCCGAACTCTGGAGGCAGTGTGTCCCCGGGCCGGGGCGGCAGCAACAGCAGAGCTTCTACCCAGAGACATTTCTTCAGACCCTGGAGGGAGTGAGTGGCCGTGAAGACACACACGCTAGCTAGTCAACAGATTCGCTACAGCAAATTGTGATTCCACCAGCAATTGGAGTCAGGCTTCAGTCAGGGTTAGTCAACACGCCACATCAATTAATATAACCCTTCAGTTGGAGTTCAGCAACCATCTGGGCCCGCCCACCATTGGACATTGAAAAAAAAAGGAGGATTATGGATGCAAGGAACTTGAAAGGATGCCACCTGCAGTGGTGTATCGTATTCGAGGAGAGGCTCGTGAGTGCTCGAATGATGAGGTTTGTCAAGAAACGTCAAGTCATGGCCCAAAGCCAGGTGGCTGGGTGGAAGGATCTCCGTTGGTGCTCTACTGACCTGTACACACCGGATGTCAACTATCTGGTCAACTACTGTGAGTGACCCTATTGACCACAGAGGCTGCAATATGTCCAGGTTTGACTATCACAGAGTCGTGGACTTTGACGTTCCGGTTCAGCGTAACGATGTGTTAAATGTTGTTTCCAGTTGGCAACAACACCTGTTCTGTTACAGGAACTCGCACTCACACCTTCAGGCCTGAGAACCGGGTATCCTCTATCACTCGCCAGGAAGGGCAGAATGATAGATCGACCTCCATGTCCAAATCTGAATTTAACCATGTGACAATAAGGTTTCGTTCATTCATATACCGTTCACAGTAACACTGTATGGAGATTTCTTTTAAAAAAAAAGTTAGTTGCATATCCTTTACAGGGCGTCGAAGTCCATCCCAACAATTTTGGCTGTTCGTGATTTCTAGGCAAGTTTACGTTCAGTAGTTTGCCATTGATTTCTGAACGACCGACACTCATACCATTATATAAAAATCAACGCAAAGCGATCTGCTGCCAAATTGCCCGCAGCTATGTTTCGAACGCGGTGTGCGGGATTACAAACTACATCCCTAAAACCTCCGCCACGGAGCCGGCATGGAGATGATGTGATTGGAACATTCACTCCGGTAGTGCTCGGCGATCTCCTACACCTGTCCGACCACGAGATGATGTGATTGAAATATTCACTGCGGTAGTGCTCGGCGATCTCCTACACCTGTCCGACCACGAGATGATGTGATTGGAACATTCACTGCGGTAGTGCTCGGCGATCTCCTACACCTGTCCGACCACGAGATGATGTGATTGGAACATTCACTCCTGTAGTACTCGGCGATCTCCTACACCTGTCCGACCACGAGATGATGTGATTGAAATATTCACTGCGGTAGTACTCGGCGATCTGTGTACTGGGTCAACTGGGGCGCTATCAGACGGTTGTGTGTGTGTGGGGGGGGGGGGGAGAGCCTGCTGCTACCCTGAAAGATGAACGACACGCGGTGAGACCTCTGTGGAAACTGTGGTCCGGGAACTAGCACAGCAGACTTCACAACCTGACCGTCTCTTCTGTATTCCCTCTTATTTTGTTATATATTCCCACCCACTTTGTTGTCTATTGTGTTTTACGGTAATTATGATAAACTAGATTCACACCGAATACGTCCTGCTGTATGTCTACTCATGTATGTGCATATACTAGATCACAAACACGTCAGTGAAATCACCGAAGTCAGGGACACCTTCCCAACCCTTCAAGCGTACTAGACAGATGGTGCTCTTCCTCTCTTGTCTCAACCTCTCGGCAGTTGTGTTTAGCGTCCCCTGGCTGTGAACTCAAGCGTACTAGACAGATTGTGCTCGTCCTCTCTTGTCTCAACCTCTCGGCGGTTGTGTTTAGCGTCCCCTGGCTGTGAACTCCAGCGTACTAGACAGATTGTGCTCGTCCTCTCTTGTATCAACCTCTCGGCGGTTGTGTCTAGCGTCCCCTGGCTGTGAACTCAAGCGTACTAGACAGATGGTGCTCGTCCTCTCTTGTCTCAACCTCTCGGCGGTTGTGTTTAGCGTCCCCTGGCTGTGAACTCAAGCGTAGTCTAAGTTCATGCTACTACTTCTAGTGCATAGAAACTTATTTGTGCGCGTGGATTAGCTTTCCCTATTTCCAGTGTCCCTCGCCATCAGGCGAACCCACTCAGACTTCAGAGGTACTTGTAATTTACGTTCCCAAGTCAAGGACGAGAAGTCAATATTTTAGTCCCACTGACTTTTGTAGTTGTTGAATCCGCTACCTCAGCATCAGCGCACCGGAAGTTTAAGAGCGGGCGCTCTGAACCATTCGCCCACGCTGACCTCTAGGCCGACGTCCTTCATCCCGAGGACATATGGTGCTCAGCTCAGGCGGCGTCGACCTGGTACATTGTGTGTTAAATCTCCACCTTGATCACATGCCTCATGTCCTTGCTACACGTCGCCACCAACCCCAACCCTAGATGGGTTTACTGGGCGAGTTTACCTTCCGTAGTTTTTCCTTGCTGTCAGAACTAGAAGTCGGCGCGGAAGTCCAACTGACCACTGTAGGAACCCAGAACCCCGCCTTCAGATCCCACCCTCAGACTGGCGACCACGCCCATCAATACCAACCTTGACAGGGATTGGAACACACGCCCCCGAGATCGACACAAGAGTGCTGGTCGGTGCCCTCCCGCGGACCTCCCAGCATCATATACCACAGGTGACTGCGTAATTTGTGTGTATTGTTGGTGACACATATCAAAACCTTGTACAGAACCCGCCTTGGCATCTAACCCGAGTATCAACTATAATATGAGGCATAAGGACTCACCTTTTAGATGCCGAATGTGATGTGAATAATACACAGTATAACTTATAACACAATATGTACATATGACTACAATAATGTGTTATTTTAATCTTTGTGATAAACTGAATCATGTTATTCCATGAACGAGTGTTTTCAGATGTGTGTGTTTAGTGCGTTTCGTGCTGTGCTGTCTTGTTTTGTTTTCTGTGACGTTTCGTGTTGTGCTGTCTTGTTTTGTTGTCTGGGACGTGTGTAGGCAAACAGAAGAACGCGCCACGGGAACAGGCTCAGAACCGACATACTAGACACAAAACACCCAGGCCTTCGACAGCACAGAGAAAACGACATTTCTGCATCACTAGAAACATTTATAATAGAATTATTAGTCACATAAAACAGCTAAACGTCACAGGAGACGGCTACACGTTACTGGAACAGCTGTACGAAATAACAACTACGTCATCACTAGCCAGGTATACCAAACACCTGAACCAACAACTATGTCATCACTAGCCAGGTCTATCATACACCTGAACCCACAACTATGTCATCACTAGCCAGGTCTATCATATACCTGAACCAACAACTATGTCATCACTAGCCAGGTCTATCATACACCTGAACCCACAACTATGTCATCACTAGCCAGGTCTATCATACACCTGAACCAACAACTATGTCATCACTAGCCAGGTCTCTCATACACCTGAACCAACAACTATGTCATCACTAGCCAGGTCTATCATACACCTGAACCAACAACTATGTCATCACTAGCCAGGTCTCTCATACACCTGAACCCACAACTATGTCATCACTAGCCAGGTCTATCATACACCTGAACCTACAACTATGTCATCACTAGCCAGGTCTATCATATACCTGAACCAACAACTATGTCATCACTAGCCAGGTCTATCATACACCTGAACCAACAACTATGTCATCACTAGCCAGGTCTCTCATACACCTGAACCAACAACTATGTCATCACTAGCCAGGTCTATCATACACCGGAACCCACAACTATGTCATCACTAGCCAGGTCTATCATACACCTGAACCAACAACTATGTCATCACTAGCCAGGAGTATCATACACCTGAACCAACAACTATGTCATCACTAGCCAGGTCTATCACACACTTGAACCAACAACTATGTCATCACTAGCCAGGTCTGTCATACACTTGAACCAACAACTATGTCATCACTAGCCAGGTCTATCATACACCTGAACCAACTATGTCATCACTAGCCAGGTCTATCATACACCTGAACACAACTATGTCATCACTAGCCAGGTCTATCATACACCTGAACCAACAACTATGTCATCACTAGCCAGGTCTATCATACACCTGAACCAACAACTATGTCATCACTAGCCAGGTCTATCATACGCCTGTACCAACAACTATGTCATCACTAACTAGGTCTGTCATACACCTGAACCAAAACTATGTCATCACTAGCCAGGTCTATCATACACCTGAACCAACAACTATGTCATCACTAGCCAGGTCTATCATACGCCTGTACCAACAACTATGTCATCACTAACTAGGTCTGTCATACACCTGAACCCACAACTATGTCATCACTAGCCAGGTCTATCATACACCTGAACACAACTATATCATCACTAGCCAGGTCTATCATACACCTGAACCAACAACTATGTCATCACTAGCCAGGTATATCATACACCTGAACCAACAACTATGTCATCACTAGCCAGGTCTATCATACACCTGAACACAACTATGTCATCACTAGCCAGGTCTATCATACACCTGAACCAACAACTATGTCATCACTAGCCAGGTCTATCATACACCTGAACCCACAACGATGTCATCACTAGCCAGGTCTATCATACACCTGAACCAACAACTATGTCATCACTAGCCAGGTCTCTCATACACCTGAACCAACAACTATGTCATCACTAGCCAGGTCTATCATACACCGGAACCCACAACTATGTCATCACTAGCCAGGTCTATCATACACCTGAACCAACAACTATGTCATCACTAGCCAGGAGTATCATACACCTGAACCAACAACTATGTCATCACTAGCCAGGTCTATCACACACTTGAACCAACAACTATGTCATCACTAGCCAGGTCTGTCATACACTTGAACCAACAACTATGTCATCACTAGCCAGGTCTATCATACACCTGAACCAACTATGTCATCACTAGCCAGGTCTATCATACACCTGAACACAACTATGTCATCACTAGCCAGGTCTATCATACACCTGAACCAACAACTATGTCATCACTAGCCAGGTCTATCATACACCTGAACCAACAACTATGTCATCACTAGCCAGGTCTATCATACGCCTGTACCAACAACTATGTCATCACTAACTAGGTCTGTCATACACCTGAACCAACAACTATGTCATCACTAGCCAGGTCTATCATACACCTGAACCAACAACTATGTCATCACTAGCCAGGTCTATCATACGCCTGTACCAACAACTATGTCATCACTAACTAGGTCTGTCATACACCTGAACCCACAACTATGTCATCACTAGCCAGGTCTATCATACACCTGAACACAACTATGTCATCACTAGCCAGGTCTATCATACACCTGAACCAACAACTATGTCATCACTAGCCAGGTATATCATACACCTGAACCAACAACTATGTCATCACTAGCCAGGTCTATCATACACCTGAACACAACTATGTCATCACTAGCCAGGTCTATCATACACCTGAACCAACAACTATGTCATCACTAGCCAGGTCTATCATACACCTGAACCCACAACGATGCCATCACTAGCCAGGTCTATCATACACCTGAACCAACAACTATGTCATCACTAGCCAGGTCTATCATACACCTGAACCAACAACTATGTCATCACTAGCCAGGTATATCATACACCTGAACCCACAACTATGTCATCACTAGCCAGGTCTATCATACGCCTGTACCAACAACTATGTCATCACTAACTAGGTCTGTCATACACCTGAACCCACAACTATGTCATCACTAGCCAGGTCTATCATACACCTGAACACAACTATGTCATCACTAGCCAGGTCTATCATACACCTGAACCAACAACTATGTCATCACTAGCCAGGTCTATCATACACCTGAACACAACTATGTCATCACTAGCCAGGTCTATCATACACCTGAACCAACAACTATGTCATCACTAGCCAGGTATATCATACACCTGAACCAACAACTATGTCATCACTAGCCAGGTCTATCATACACCTGAACACAACTATGTCATCACTAGCCAGGTCTATCATACACCTGAACCAACAACTATGTCATCACTAGCCAGGTCTATCATACACCTGAACCAACAACTATGCCATCACTAGCCAGGTCTATCATACACCTGAACCCAAAACTATGTCATTATTAGCCAGGTCTATCACCCACCTGAACCCACAACTAGGTCATCATTAGCGGGACTTTGGAATACGGACAGAATTCGTGTATAGGTGGATACAAGACCTGACTAATGGCAATACATAGACAGGCCCATGACTTGTGTGACTGTGTTTATGGCGATCTATGCCATGACTTGTGTGACTGTGTGTATGGCGATCTATGCCATGACGTGTGTGACTGTGTGTATGGCGATCTATGCCATGACGTGTGTGACTGTGTGTATGGCGATCTATGCTGGACACCCATGCTAACACTGTGACTGGAGTCGACCTTGAATCAGTCCAGTAGTCAGAAACTGTGGCCTGTGGCAAGTCTGACAGACGGTCCACTGGTCAAGTGGCGCTGGGACCAGGTGCTAGAACCTGGCCTCACGGGATCAGTCTATGGTCTCCCTCCAGTTTGACAATGGCGCTTGTCCTAATCCACACTTGTCGATAAGTGTGGAGATGCCTGGAGCCTGAGCTTGCATTCCAAGGCTAATAGTGTTGCCCTGATCGTATCCTTTTCATCTGTTGCCCTTTATTTTTCCACTGGGGCACGGGATCTCTCACACACACACTCTCGTCTGTTGCTATCTCCTGCAGCCCTCTACATGTCCTCCCTATACAGTTCCTCTCTCTCTCTCTCTCTCTCTCTCTCTCTCTCTCTCTCTCTCTCTCTCTCTCTCGTGATTGGGTGGAGCATATGTGTGTGTGGGCGAGTTTGTGTGGGTTGGGGTATGTATGAGTGGGTAGTTGTGTGTGGGTGGGGATGTGTGTGAGAGATGTTTGTGTGGGTCGGTGCGAGATGTCTGGGTTGGTGAGGGGGTGTGTGAGTGTGTGGAGGGATGTGCGGTGGGTGGAGGATGTGTGATGGGGTGGGGGTAGAAAGAAAAGGAGAGAGAAAGAAATAGGAAAATATAATAGACAACAGAAATGTGAAAGCTATAGGCACGTGAGGACTCGAATCTGTCACCTTCACGTAACGCTAGCCTTTCGCCGCAGGCATATCAGTCAACTTGGTCAGCCTAGGCTGGAGACACCTGTAGAACAGTGTTGGCACTGACAGCACACCGGGTCTGCGGCCGTCCTGGGAGAGCTGACATGATCTGGGGCACAGCTTAAATGAGCGCCGGGTGTCCACTTGCGGACAGCCCAGATCTGAATTTAGCGATGTTCCGTCTAACTACAGGCCACGTCTCCTGGCTTCCCGGCCCTGTCCCGCTGATTACTCTGTGCACACCTTTGTTACTGATGCAGTTCTGTCCCCTGGCTTGTGCTGAGGATCATGTCCTGTTTTTTTTTTGTCCGAGTCGTCAACCAACTTCTAAATCCTGCACGTTAAAATTACTTGTGTGGCCAACTTGTGTGGTGGGGATTTATTGTATTGTTACATCACTGCGGACTCGTGTCACGGTGTGTCAACAAAGATCAAGCTAGGTCAAGCCACAATGAAAGTATTTAACGAGGCTGGCACGTGCGATCGCACCTCCACCACGGATAACACTCGGTCACCCGGCTTAGGGTCTCATCTCGGCCTGTCTCCCATCTTCACAGCTGAAAGAGACCCTAAGTGAGTCCCGTTCAATGGGGGAGTCAAACATTGACAGACAACCGCTGTGGCTTGTCTGTTTGTACAGATATTGGGAAGCCCCGCGCTGGAGGGGCAGTCGGTGCAGGGGACACTTCAGTCTTTAGATCAGGGCTTCTCAAACTCGTGAACGTCCTGTCATCCCAAGAAATTGTTGCAAGTCTGGTCACTTAACTATCATAAACACTGTGCCAATCCGATCGCCCAACTATCACAAACATTATGTCAATATCATCACTCAACTATCACAAACATTGTGTCAGTATGGTTACTCAACTACCGCAGACTGCGACTATGAAGCAAGATATCCTACTTATTGCAGTGCAGTCATTTCTGTAACACATCCATCGGCAGGGTCATACCCCATGACATCTCCATGTTAAAGTTGCCTGATTGTGGTGTCTTCAAATCCCCTTTGACTCGTAGATCTTATGAAGTCCATGATATCTGGCGTTGGTGATCATGTCTGTCCAGTCTTCTGTCTCGTCTACTGCCGATCATTGATGGTGCAGATGTTGCTCCATGTTAGGATGTCAGACTGTCTAGCATTGTATCTCTTGATCCCAGGGAAGGTTAACCCGGTCAACAAATGTCCGCAGAAGTCGGCCTAACGGCGCAAGAACGCAGCTCTGCTGTAAACAGGCACAACGCAATCATGTCCGAAAAAAAAAGTCTGGATGAACGCAGAAGAAGAAGAAGAAGTATCTCTTGATCTCCTGCTGCCTCTCTTCCCTCCAGCGTTCCCGTTGTCACGATGTTCGCCGGCCGTTTCCTTCTCATGACTAGACCAAGGAATGTGACCTGTCTTCTTCTGGTGCGAATAACTAGTTCTCTTTGTGAGTTGACTTCTTTTAGAATGTCTTCATCACTCTTTCTATCCGGTCACTTGATTCTCTTTGTGAGTTCACTTCTTTCAACATGTCTTCAATACTCTTTCTGTCCGTCGATAAGGTTCTCATCATTCTTCCATTAAACCATACCTTCCGCATAATTCAGATGTCTGCTAACTGTCCATGATTCACTCCCGTACATCAGGATTGGCTCGAAATAGCTCTAAAGAACATGTTTTGCCATCACGATTGACGAAGGCATATGGCAAATAATATTCTTCATCTTGCAAAATGCTACTTTAGCTTCGGCTGTTCTTCTTTAATAATTGTCCTTCTGCTGTTATTAAAGTACCCACATACTTAAATCCATTGGCTTCTTTCAAACTAGTTCCATTCACTGTGATGTTATGTTTGTTAATATGTCTTTTCTTTAACAACTAATACTTAGGTTTTCCGTTATTCAGACTAAGTACTTAGTTTTGACTTTCTGTTGCAATTACATCGATCATTTCTTGTAACTGTCATTTTTCGCTACAACCATATCATCAGCATATTGCAGGTTGTTGACACCAGGCTCATCAATTGGTTGATATTCCTAGCGTGTCTTGCGTAGATCTTATTATTATTAGTGATTTTTTTTTTTTAAACGGGAATTGTATATTTTAATTTACCCAGGTTCTCAGGATCACCCAGTCATTAATGAGTACTGGAAAATCTTCTAGGCGGTAAAAGCGGTCGATGTTGAGTGTCATGTCACACAGCGAGTGCCCATTGGTTAATAAACAAAATATGAGTGCAGCACTAAATACACAAGACGTCACAAGGGGTGAGGACGGGACCTGTACTGAAGTATAAGCTACAGTTCAATGTGTGGGTATACGTGTGGTGTGTGTGTGTGTGTGGGTGGGTGTAGCAACAGACTGTTGGACAGTACAGCGACCTGGTGAGTCAGAAGGCAGACATGCGATCAGGGTGATGGGTGGGGAGGGGCTGGTGTTCGTGGCTGGAAAGCGGATTAGAGGACTGGAGTGGTGGGAATTCCCAGGGCATGGTCCCGCCTGAATCAAAGTGGCACCATCTTGTATTATGAATTCTGCCATGAACGTCTCAAGTTTCCTCAGAAATGTTGCAAACACAAGAAAACACGCGGCAACAAGAATGCAAGCACGGATAAGTAACAAAGAGTAGTTACTAAATATAGCAACACGTGACATCAGTGATTAGAAAAAAATGCCTGGTTTATACAAGTGTGGGTCGAGCCTCTGCGGGGTCTCTCGACCCTAGAGTACAGCTGGTACAGAAGGCAGGGACCGGCTATCGTCTGTGATGTGATCGGACCCCACATCTTGTAGGCCTGAATGCACGGAGGAGTAGGTGGCCAGTCTATACCTCCCTTAACAGGCGACGAGTCAAGGAGTTGAACCCTCGCCATGATGTTATCCTACGGTTACACCAACGCGACCGCTGGGTGCCGTTATACACGTATCCATTCTCGGACATTCTCGCGTGTCAACCCAGTCTAAGTCAACCCAGTCTATCGTGAACCCAGTCTATCGTGAATCCAGTCTATAGTCAATCCAGTCTATTGTCACCACAGTCTATAGTCAATCCAGTCTATTGTCACCACAGTCTATAGTTAACCCAGTCTATTGTCAACCCAGTCTATTGTCAACCCAGTCTATAGTCAACCCAGCCTATAGTCAACCCAGTCTATTGTCAACCCAGTCTATTGTCAACCCAGCCTATAGTCAACCCAGTCTATTGTCAACCCAGCCTATAGTCAACCCAGTCTATTGTCAACCCAGCCTATAGTCAACCCAGTCTATTGTCAACCCAGCCTATAGTCAACCCAGTCTATTGTCAACCCAATCTATTGTCAACCCAGTCTATAGTCAACCCAGCCTATAGTCAACCCAGTCTATTGTCAACGCAGTCTGTTGTCAACCCAGTCTATTGTCAACTCAGTCTATAGTCAGCCCAGCTCATCTGGTGTTGTTGACCGCCGCATGTAGCGTTGTTGTCCGTTTGCTGTCTAATGTGTGTCTATATTCTAACTAGCAGATGGTTCTGAGAGAAAAACCTCGTTTTTAGTTCAAAATCGCACTTGCTTCTCTCCCCTTGTCCTCTACATGGAGAAAATTAAAAACTTCAACTTACCTCCCCTCGTACTATAAATGAACATTACAAACGAGTAGTCCTGTCCATTGTTATGTTTAGTATGTTCCACTTCTGTTCATTGTTCTGTTTAGTCTGTTCTACTTCTGTTCATTGTTCTATTTATTCTGTTCTATTCCTGTCCATTGTTATGTTTAGTCTGTTCTACTCCTGTTCATTGTTATGTTTAGTCTGTTCTACTTCTGTCCAATGTTCTGTATAATCTCTCCCACTTTTGTTCATTGCTCTGGTTAGTATGTTCTACTCCTGTTCATTGTTCTATTTATTCTGTTCTATTCCTGCCCATTGTTCTGTTTAGTCTGTTCTACTCCTGTTCATTGTTCTATTTATTCTGTTCTACTCCTGTTCATTGTTCTGTTTAGTTTGTTCTACCCCTGCCCATTGTTCTGTCTAGTCTGTTCTACTTCTGTCAACCTGGTCCATCTCTCGTTGGCTGTCATGAATGAGTATGCCCAGGAAGATAAGAGGTGCGGTGAGTCCTAAGAGAGTGATTGCTGTCTCTGGGGCGGTCTCGGCTGGCAAAGATTAGTTTTATTTTGTGCCAGGACATGCGGGTGTACAAAGAAATGAACGAGCTGACAGGCTTGCAAGTAAGGCTACTGCGGAAGGTGGACCAGCCATGGACCAGGTTGATATACTGAATGCTCTACGAGAAGTAAGTCGTTTACGAGAACCAAGTGATGACTCTGAATCTACAAACATGGTCAGATTGCGAGACAGCAAGGTAAAAGAAGTGTGTCCACACAAGAGCACTCACTATGCAGGAAGCCAAAGAAGATTAATAAACCAACACAGAACTGGTGTCGTGAGCCGCTACACGTGATTTACTGAGAAGGGGATCCGAGCACTTATGGACTGAATGGTTCGATGTGCAATGAGGATGATCTGTCGACTAATTAACAAACGGAACGTGTAGGTTTATTTGATGTTGGAAAAAACGTTAGCAGGAAGGAGCAGTTGGGTTGATTATACGACAACATGGCGACAAACGGCCAGACAACCATGCAAGATAACGACCAGCCAGCCATGGAAGACACGGACCCTGTCTTCGCCGGGTCTGTTGATGTCAATGATTTCTCTCAGGTTTGTTTGTACATGTATGTGTTCACCGCTTTTGTCAGTGTCCAGACCTTTGGCACAGCAACTTTCGTAGTTCACTCGTAGTCGTACTTCGCTTATTAAAAATGTAAACAATTGGATTGGAAATGTCATAGGGAGAACTATCACGATTTTAAATTTGAGAATTTACTAATGAGACCGCCACATAAGATAGGCCTTGAAATTTAAAATCTAATGGTACCTCAATGATGTCTGTATGTCACTTCCTAAGTGAAGATATTCACATTTTTGTGAAGGTGAGACGAGTTGCGATTTTTCATGCTATTTATTCACCAGATAGTGGCGCTCTCCAGTGTCAGCGACACCCGCTGGTGTCTGTGCGTGCGAAATTGTCTCAAACGGTCGTATGAAAACTGACTTCAAAAATATGTTCCGTCATGTTAAATTATTACAAAATAGTACAAGTGTACAAATAAATTATTAATAATCTTTAAACTTGTGTTCTCTTTAACTTTAGTAGGTCAAATCGCACGTTTTGATTGTTGAAAAGTGAAAGTGTACACTACATGCAATTCCGATCGATATGCGCAGTCGCCATGGCACACGGCTTTGCGTTTCCCCATTCACAAAGGCACACTTCGCAGAAAATTTTTTTTCATTCTTATATCAAGCTATCACAGCAATGAAACTTTCCAGATATATTTAAAATTGCATGCAGAGTTCAAAAATACATCTATAATTGATTAAATTCTATTAACAATGCCAGAATAGTGTTACAAAATGCACATGCCATTTCGATCGATATGCGCAAAGAACAAAAACACATCTTCGCAGAAAATGTTTTTCATCCATATATCAAGCTATCACAGCGATGAAACTTTCCAGATATATTTAAAATTGTATGGAGAATTCAAAAATACATCTATAATTGAATTAATTCTATTACAACGCCAGAATAGTGTTAAAAAGTGCACATGCCAGTTCGATCGATATGCGCAAAGAACAAAAACACATCTTCGCTGAAAATGTTGTTTTCATCCACATATCAAGCTATTAGAGCAGTGGTTCTCAACCTATTTTGGCCCGTGCCCCCCTTCACCATATTTTCAGAACGTCATCCCCCCCCCCCCCTTTGTATTTCCTACCTAAACATTTGGCCCCTGCCCCCTTCACCATATTTTCACGTCATTCCCCCCCCCCCTTCGTATTTCCTACCTAAAATCCCCCCTCCCACTCCTTCCCCCACACAGTATACGTAATAATGGAAGCACATACCAAAACAAGTCTAGACGTCCACATAAAACGTGATTTGTGGGTCTACTTACTTTATAAAATGAATTTTAGTAGGCGTGAGACGTACAGAACCGTAAAGCATGAAGGGAAAAACATTATCAAGTAATCGGTTCTTGTATTAATGCGATCTTGAAATAATCTTCATTCCCCCCATGGAACCCTAAAATTCCCCCTGGGGGGAGAATTCCCCACTGGTTGAGAACCACTGTATTAGAGCGATGAAACTTTCCAGATATATTTCAAATTGTATGCAGAATTCAACAATACATATATAATTGATTAAATTTTATGAAAAACGCCAAAAAAAATTTAATTACGGTAAGTATGAAATATATTCTTATTTATATAAAAGGTCACGATGATTTCAACCAATTGCTGTGCACGGAATATTAGGCAAACCTTTCCTGGAAAACCCAGGATGACATGTGTTATTGTCACGTGAGATTTGAATGAATGAATGACGTCGAAAGAATGCATGGTCTGTAGAAAGGATTTCTGGAGACGCGGTGAAAAATTGGGTCGTGACTCCGTATAACATTTTTTTTTTTTCATTTCCGGTAACGGCATGATAGGACTCGCTAGAAATGAAAACAGAACACGCAGTCACGATTCATAGAACTTTCAATATTAATTACCACACATACAAACGGATGATGCGATGTTATTTTCAGCTAATAATAGCAAGAAACAAACAGTAAGAACACACAAAACGGAAATGCCACTATGGCGCACTATATAATAATTTAATTATTATTATTAATAATATTATTTAGCAGGTTTAGTCATGATTTTCAGAAATGAGTATTTACAAATGCGACCACCACAGGTAGATAGGCCTTGAAAAACCAAATCTAAGGTACCTCAATGATGCCTGTATGTCAATTCTAAGTGAAGATAGTCACATTTTTGTGAAGATGTATCCGTACAAAATATTCGGCACTCTTTTGAATAACGGTCCTAAATTATTTAGTGTAAAAAGTATCCCTTACAGGGCCTCATTAGTTGATGTTGATTAGAGAACCTCCAGTTCAGTGTGTCATGAACTGCTAGACCGATCGATGGATGCAATAAATGTTTCCTGGGCCCGGAAGGCCCTCACTGCCATTGGAGTGTATATCTATATCTTGTACGTACGTATTTCCACATATAACTGATAGATATACACTCACGACGACATTGAGGGCCCTCCGGGCCCAAAAACGTTTATTGCATCCATCGAT
Organism: Cepaea hortensis; assembly: GCA_963921405.1. Lineage (NCBI taxonomy): Eukaryota > Metazoa > Mollusca > Gastropoda > Stylommatophora > Helicidae > Cepaea > Cepaea hortensis. The sequence continues at coordinate 88,071,348 of OY992896.1, forward strand.
CGGTCTAGCAGTCCACCACAAACACTCAATAACTGTAGATGATAAATAACTGTACCAAATTATTTATTGTACATACGCATTTCCACATATAACTGTCAAATATTATTGGTATGTATTTCAATTGTCTCAGTTCTATGTTTCAGTTCATAATGTTTAATATTTTTTTTATTATATAACCTGGGGCCCTGTAAGGGATGCTTTTTACAAGAAATAATTTGGGACCGTTATTCGGAGTGCCAAATATTCACATGATTGCCGCGACTTTGAAACTCTTCACTGTGGCCCATGCCTCCACGTGCACCATTGTCTCAAAGGGTCATAGATTGATATGAAAACTGACTTTAAATATATGTTCCGTCATGTTAAATGATATAACAATAGTACAAGTATACAAATGAATTGTTAATAATCTTTAAACTTGTATTCTCTTAACTTTAATAGTTCAGATTGCACGTTTTTAACCAGTCCGATCGGTAAATTGCGTCGTCCGCCATCTTGAATTTCCATTCACAAAGGCGACACACGTCAGCAGAAATAATTTTTTCTGTCCCCTCATTGACCACCATCAATGAAACTTTCCACACATGTGTAAAAATTGGTGCAGAATTTGAATATACATCTAAAACTATCGTTCTATATAAATACACAAGCTCTAGAAAATAAAATTACTTACTTTAGGCACATAATTAAATTTATAAAAAAATCTACGATAATTTCAACCAATCGCTGTGCACAGAATATTAGACTGACCTTTCCTGGAAAACCTAAGATGGCGTCTGTTATTGCACATGATATTTGAATGAATGAATGGCGTAGTAGGCATGAATGATCTTTACAGAAGCCATTTTTGGAGACACAGTGAGTCAGGCCGGGGTGGCGCTGTATATCACTTCCGGTTTCATTTTAGGTCACGGCACGATTGAAAATCCTATTATTAGTCAATATTTATTATATTGTATTGTGAACACAGAAGCCACAAAGCATAAACAAATTCAAGTAGGTAGCACAGTTTATTGCCTGGCGTGAGATATGTCATTGTATGTGCATGTCATCAGGTGCTTCGTGCAGAATTGTACATCAGGTGAAGTGAATAGATAGATCATATTTTTGCTGAAATATTTCACACACATAGCCAGCGTTCTTGTTTGAATGTAGAGCATTTGTTATTCCCATGGTAATCTAATCGCTGCCACTACAAATTCTTTCTGCCCGTATAACCCAGGAAATAACATTTGCAACAAGTTTTTAGTAGCTTAAATTCATTCAGGGATTATATTATTTTGAATTATTCTGCAACTACGTAACCAAAGTTGACATACACTTGTTTTCTTATTGTTCGAATGTCCCCAGGGTGATCCCAGTTCAGCAGACATCATTAGACTTCACTTAGGGCTAGGTAACCAATTGGAGGAAATTTCCCTAAATTGTCAAAAATTGTGGGGGAAAAAATAAGTTCAATAGTAACAAAATAACATTATTTATTTAATTCAAGTGTCTTTCTCCATCAGTTTACAGTGGTATATATTAATCATATTATTCCTCCCCACGACGCTTGACGGCATATGTGGAAGATGATGACTGAATTCTTTTAATTAACTGTGTCCTCGAGTTTCACAATTAAGGAATGGAGATGAAAACTCTGCAGCCAGTTTGACTTGTGCCAGTCAGCTCCATCCCAACAATGTACACTTAGCTGGGTGGGTGCATTCCAGACTGTGAGATTAACAGGAGCTCACAGTTGTTTGAAATACTACTCACATTACCATAATAACTTGTCTTCTTGTAATTACTGATCTGTTAATTACCTATCTGCTTGGGGAACAAAAACTGCAAATCATTAAGTAGGTACTGAATGTTTTTTTAACCATGATATAATAGTCATTGTAAAAGCCATGCCCTGTAGCAAGAACCAGCTATGGATCTGTCATGTGATGGGGTCCATCATGTGATGGGGCCTGTCATGTATTGGGGTCCCGTCATGTGATGGAGTCTATCATGTGATAGGTTCATTGTCATGATGCTACTGGGTAAACTGGCTCGCTGCCACAAGGTAACACCATAGCACTATTAACTCAAACTGATGACACGCCACAAATGACGGCACAACACATCCGGCACAGCTCACAGAATATTTATTTGCCATTCCAAAGTGCTAAGGCTTCATCGTGGACCAGGACAGGTCTCCACTCAATGTGTGACACGCCGAGTATGTCACTTTGCGAATGACAGACCGGCCTTTGGCTGGCAAACTTTGTGTAAACACTGGTGTCATGGTTATTGCTGCCACGTAGTCATGTAAGCACTTATGAATGATGATAGTAATCATAGAGATTCTAACTTACGTCTCTTCGATGAATAACTCACCAGTCACACACTGTTCTCCCCATTCTAGAATCATGTCCGTAAATCAGTTTGGCGTATTCTAGTCTCCGGGTGATATCAGTCAATGTGCCGTCTTCAGCATAATGGTTGATACTCATAAACCGTAGTAGAAGATAGTGATTTCTTGTCGAGTCTTGTAAATCTTGTTAGTCGAAGTTAACTAATTTTGTTGGTGATGTTCAACTCTCTCTATAGATGTTACTCAGCTAACTTAGTTGATTCAGTAGATGTTACCTGTCAGCGGTCCCAAACGCTTAATGGATCTCATCCTCAATTCACAGTCTGACTCCCTATCGGCGTCACAAAAACCCATGAGCGGTCCTCGTAATTCATTCGTCCATCACCAGAGTTACCATCTTTGTGAACTGTCTTCAAGTTTATGGATTTTCGTTCACCATATGAATGGCTTTAACTCCTATTGACCCTATCAATACAACTGATCTCGTCAAATGTGAGGTTAACCCTTATCTGGTTGCAATTCGTCCATGGCAGTCATCACATGTTGTAGGTGTGAACGCTCGCAGGCACAGCTAGCTGGTCTTCCCCTCTGTTAGCAAACACATGCAGGCATCAAACCCTGTCCCCACGGCGCTCATTTTGTTTGTTCGCTCACCTTAAACCTCAGCGTTGTCCACACTGGACTGATTTTTGTGTGGGGGATATCTTTCCTTATCATATCCCTCGTCATCAGGCACACCCACTCCGACTTCTGAGGTTCTTGTAGTGTACGTCCCCAAGTCAAGGACGAGAAGTCAACATTTTAGTCTAGCTGACCTCACTATCAGCACACTGGAAGTGCAAGTGCTCTTATCCATTCAGCCATGCTGACCCTCACAGTGCTGATATTGTAGCCCCCTACCAACTACGCTAACGTCCCCCCACCCACCGGGAATATGCTTATATACAAATGTTGTTAAAGACACCTGTACAAAACCCCACAAATTGAGTTCATTGTTTTGCCATAACATTTGTGTGTTGTTTTTTCTGCCTGACCCATTGTGGGTTCACTTGATTTAACACTGTAGACATGTGTGCTGATGAATTGTGGGCTATATTTATGGCAGGTGAAACTTATTGGAATGAATGCTGACTGTTGCATTAATGTAAGAAATTCTTTTATTACTGTCTTCACCAAGTCATTAGCAGTCTGATCTAATTAAATAAGAGGCAGTAATAAAATGACAAAAATGTCCCCCAAAATTTATTTTAGAGAATAATCAATGTTAAGTTGGGTCTCAGTGTGATTTTTGTCTGTCTGGAGCTTCTCAGTCATTTGTAGTGTTTTTATTCAGATTCTGGTATCAGCTCGGCAGCAGCAAGCCCCATTTTGTCAATTCCTAGAGAGATAGCCTGTAGTTGCAGAGCCCCAAGATCAACAACCTGTGGCATGATCTTCTTTTACAATGGTTAGGGACTTGCCAAATTGGATCATATTCAAACTAATTAAACCAGGTACCATGCAACTGGGCAAGTCCTAATGAGCCAAAATTAAATCAGGTCACGCTTCCTTGATCTTTGGGGATACTGCAGAACCAGGCATTCTGTCCAGGGGTGCCCAGGGCTTCCTCTGTTCAATATCTGTGTTTTGTGTATGAGTCATTGATGTAGGTTATCAGTGATCTGGTGTTGCAAGACATTCGGAAGACAGTGTGCTGTCACAAACAGGATTGGTGCACTGACTGATGATGTCAAGTGCCATGAAGACAGTGTGCTGTCACAAACAGGATTGGGGCACTGACTGATGATGTCAAGTGCCATGAAGACAGTGTGCTGTATTAAAGGGGATTGGTGCACTGACTGATGATGCTAAGTGCCATGAAGACAGTGCACTGTCTTAAAGGGGATTGGTGCACTGAATGATGCCAAGTGCCATGAAGACAGTGACACAAAGGGGATTGGTGCACTGATTGATGATGCCAAGTGCTCTGAAGACAGTCATCCAACCCAGCCCAGTGCTCGTGTGATGCCGCCATCTTCCAGCTTGTATTGTCATGTTTCATAGATTGCAGTTATCTTCCCACAGAAAACCCTGCGCTCCGTTCTCATGGCGACACGCAGCTCCAACGACTTGCCTATTGGGGATGATTTTGATTTCTATTCCACATTCCGATCTGTGCGTGATGTTCTGGATTTTGAAGGACGCAGAATATTGACCTTGTGAGTACTTTTTATCTTTAGATACTCTTGACTACAGAAGTTTGGTGACATTTCTAATACACATGCATGAGTCACCAGGAAAATAAACATGGCATGGAATATTATTTGACTTGTCTCCATGTGACTGCCTCTCTTTGTCACCAGGAAAATAAACATGGTATGGAATATTATTTGTGCATGTTATTGTGACAGACTGGGCCATAATTCTGCTGTGATACTGTTGACTGTGTAGCTCTCAGTTTAGTTCTCTAGCACAAAGTGGAGGACTGGGTTCTATCCCAGACTGCCTGTCATCTCTCCAAGCTGTCTTTGGCAGTTATGTTCTTGTATGTTCAGTTAAGCTAAAATTGTATACGTGTAACTGTCTCACTATCATCTATTCTGTATTGACTGAACAATGTAAAATAGTTGAATCTAAATAAATGAATGCATGGTTGAAATGAACACTTGACTGAAAAATGTAAAATAGTTGAATCTAAATAAATGAATGCATGGTTGAAATGAACACTTGACTGAAAAATGTAAAATAGTTGAATCTAACTAAATGAATGCATGGTTGAAATGAACAATTGACTGAAAAATGTAAAATAGTTGAATCTAACTAAATGAATGCATGGTTGAAATGAATGTGATCTTGTATTTCAGATTACAGAGGTTGCTGCGACATCAGAACCTCAAGGGAAACTTACATCATGAGCACTCGGAGCTGGAGGATCAGTTTGATGTGCTCATGGATGCCAACGACCAGATCCTGGAGCGGGCGGTAAGTTCTCTCATTCAGTGTGCTGATCTTCATCATCATATAGTAGAACGGTGCTCTCATTACGGCCCGCCATAAAAGCTCTTGATCTCTGGCCATTTCCCAGCCTCATGCCCCAGGTGTCTACATTGTCCTGTGTCTGTTGACTCCTGCCCCAGATGTCTGCAGTGTTCTGTGTCTGTTGACCCCTGCCTCATGCCCCAGCTGTCTGCCACGTCCTGTGTCTGTTGGCCCCAGCTGTCTGCCATGTCCTGTGTCTGTTGACCCCTGCCTCATGCCCCAGCTGTCTGCCACGTCCTGTGTCTGTTGACCCCTGCCTCATGCCCCAGCTGTCTGCCACGTCCTGTGTCTGTTGACCCCAGCTGTCTGCCATGTCCTGTGTCTGTTGACCCCTGCCTCATGCCCCAGCTGTCTGCCATGTCCTGTGTCTGTTGACCCCAGCTGTCTGTTGACCCCTGCCTCATGCCCCAGCTGTCTGCCACGTCCTGTGTCTGTTGGCCCCTGCCTCATGCCCCAGCTGTCTGCCATGTCCTGTGTCTGTTGACCCCAGCTGTCTGTTGACCCCTGCCTCATGCCCCAGCTGTCTGCCATGTCCTGTGTCTGTTGACCCCTGCCTCATGCCCCAGCTGTCTGCCATGTCCTGTGTCTGTTGACCCCAGCTGTCTGTTGACCCCTGCCTCATGCCCCAGCTGTCTGCCACGTCCTGTGTCTGTTGGCCCCAGCTGTCTGCCATGTCCTGTGTCTGTTGACCCCTGCCTCATGCCCCAGCTGTCTGCCATGTCCTGTGTCTTTTGACCCCTGCCTCATGCCCCAGCTGTCTGCCATGTCCTGTGTCTGTTGGCCCCAGCTGTCTGCCATGTCCTGTGTCTGTTGACCCCTGCCTCATGCCCCAGCTGTCTGCCATGTCCTGTGTCTGTTGACCCCTGCCTCATGCCCCAGCTGTCTGCCATGTCCTGTGTCTGTTGATCCCTGCCTCATGCCCCAGCTGTCTGCCATGTCCTGTGTCTGTTGACCCCTGCCTCATGCCCGAGCTGTCTGCCACGTCCTGTGTCTGTTGACCCCTGCCTCATGCCCCAGCTGTCTGCCACGTCCTGTGTCTGTTGGCCCCAGCTGTCTGCCATGTCCTGTGTCTGTTGACCCCTGCCTCATGCCCGAGCTGTCTGCCATGTCCTGTGTCTGTTGACCCATGCCTCATGCCCCAGCTGTCTGCCACGTCCTGTGTCTGTTGGCCCCAGCTGTCTGCCATGTCCTGTGTCTGTTGACCCCTGCCTCATGCCCCAGCTGTCTGCCATGTCCTGTGTCTGTTGACCCCTGCCTCATGCCCCAGCTGTCTGCCACGTCCTGTGTCTGTTGGCCCCAGCTGTCTGCCATGTCCTGTGTCTGTTGACCCCTGCCTCATGCCCCAGCTGTCTGCCACGTCCTGTGTCTGTTGACCCCAGCTGTCTGCCATGTCCTGTGTCTGTTGACCCCTGCCTCATGCCCCAGCTGTCTGCCATGTCCTGTGTCTGTTGACCCCTGCCTCATGCCCCAGCTGTCTGCCATCTTCATGTGGTTGCGCCGTGCCATTTACTTCAGAAACTATGTCTTCATTCACTATTTCCAGTTTTATTTCAGTTTCTGAGACATTTTTTTGGGTGCTCGCTCGCTTTGATTTCAAGAGTAGTCCATACACACTGTTTAATGTAGTGATGGACTGAATTTTGATGTGGATTAGCTTTCCCTATTAACAGTGCCCCTCACCATCAGGCGAACCCACTCCAACTTCAGAGATACTTGTAATTTACGTCCCCAAGTCAAGGACGAGAAGTCAACATTTTAGTCCAGCTGTCCAGTGTAGGGGTTGAACCACTTAAATCAGCATCAGCATATCGGATGTTTAACAACATGCGTTCTTACCCATTCGGTCGTGCAGACCTGCTTTTCTGAGACATGATACTTTATTCTGAGCCAGTTTTCTTTGATGTTCAGATTGTGTACAATTTTGGTATCTTTCTGCTTGTTCCATGATATGCTAAGAATTTTCCTGCAGCATTTGAGCTCAAAATCCCCAATTTTAATTTTGTAGTGATTGCAAAATGGTCCATGACTGCACATGCCTACGTTGCCACAGGAAAGATGGTCCATGACTCCACATGCCTACACTGCCACAGGAGAGCTGCATGTTCTCACACATTTACTGGAGCCTGTGTGCCGGTGTTGTGCCAGAGGTTCTTGATACTGTGTGACTTCTGCAGTGCCATGACCAGCCTGCGTCTCATTTCGTGTAAAGTGCCCATTTGTGTTGATCATTGAGCCCAGACATCCAGAGTTTGTGACGTCTTCCATGTCCTCGTTTAGTTTGTAATTGTATGCTTATGTACGGTCCAGATATCAACCTGGACAATCATCATGGCACAGCACACAAGTGCATAGATCTGAGAACATCTACAAGTCTGTAGCCTGGCATATTTCCCTGCCTCTCATCATGTACATACAGCAGAAATAACAACGCACACAAAACGCATTCTATAAATCACATAGCCATTTTCCAAAATGTGCCATCCAATCAATGAAGTAGAAGGTTTGTGGTGTGTAGGCCTGGCCAGCTTCCCAGAGTCTGTGTTTATTATTCTCTGTCCAATAGGGTATGTGTTCTACTACCCTGTTATTTAATTGCCACTCTGTACTGCCGCATGTTGTTAGAGTTTCTCCTACATCAGCATGTTACAATTAGAGTTTCCCTTACATTCGCATGTTACAATTAGAGTTTCCCTTGCAGCAACACAGTACAATTAGAGTTTCTCCTACATCAGCATGTACCCATGATGTCTGATCTTTCTCTTGTCTGTACCCATGATGTCTGATTTTTCTCTTGTCCTGCAACATGTTACCAGCTGTACCCATGATGACTGATCTTTCTCTTGTCTGTACCCATGATGTCTGATCTTTCTCTTGTCTGTACCCATGATGACTGATCTTTCTTTTGTCCTGCAACATGTTACCAGCTGTACCCATGATGTCTGATCTTTCTCTTGTTTGTACCCATGATGACTGATCTTTCTCTTGTCCTGCAACATGTTACCAGCTGTACCCATGATGTCTGATCTTTCTCTTGTCTGTACCCATGATGTCTGATCTTTCTCTTGTCTGTACCCATGATGTCTGATTTTTCTCTTGTCCTGCAACATGTTACCAGCTGTACCCATGATGACTGATCTTTCTCTTGTCTGTACCCATGATGTCTGATCTTTCTCTTGTCTGTACCCATGATGACTGATCTTTCTCTTGTCCTGCAACATGTTACCAGCTGTACCCATGATGTCTGATCTTTCTCTTGTTTGTACCCATGATGACTGATCTTTCTCTTGTCCTGCAACATGTTACCAGCTGTACCCATGATGTCTGATCTTTCTCTTGTCTGTACCCATGATGTCTGATCTTTCTCTTGTCTGTACCCATGATGGCTGATCTTTCTCTTGTCCTGCAACATGTTACCAGCTGTACACATGATGTCTGATCTTTCTCTTGTCTGTACCCATGATGTCTGATCTTTCTCTTGTTTGTACCCATGATGTCTGATCTTTCTCTTGTCCTGCAACATGTTACCAGCTGTACCCATGATGACTGATCTTTCTCTTGTCCTGCAACATGTTACCAGCTGTACCCATGATATCTGATCTTTCTCTGGTCTGTACCCATGATGTCTGATCTTTCTCTTGTCCTGCAACATGTTACCAGCTGTACACATGTCTGATCCTTCTCTTGTCCTGCAACATGTTACCAGCTGTACCCATGATGACTGATCTTTCTCTTGTCCAGGGAACACTTCTGGATGAAGCTTCAGGACTGCGTAAGGAGGAAACCAAACTTGTGATAGTATCAGCATCAACACCTAATGCCAAAACCAGTGGCTGGAATAAAGTAAGAGTTTGTTTGAATTGACAAACTGGCAATTTTTATGAGGGAATGTCACAGTCGACAGTTTAGCTGTAGCGCTTCTTCACATTCATCAGTTTGTCACATGTTGGGTGGTGTCTTTGCTGTATGTGTTCTCTTTGATGTATGTGTGCTTCTGTGACAACATTGGATAGATAGATGGTGTATGTGTGGTTCTGTGACAACATTGGATAGATAGATGGTGTATGTGTGGTTCTGTGACAACATTGGGTAGATAGATGATATATGTGTGGTTCTGTGACAACATTGGGTAGATAGATGGTGTATGTGTGCTTCTGTGACAACATTGGGTAGATAGATGATATATGTGTGGTTCTGTGACAACATTGGATAGATAGATGGTGTATGTGTGGTTCTGTGACAACATTGGGTAGATAGATGGTGTATGTGTGGTTCTGTGACAACATTGGGTAGATAGATGGTGTATGTGTGGTTCTGTGACAACATTGGATAGATAGATGATGTATGTGTGGTTCTGTGACAACATTGGGTAGATAGATGGTGTATGTGTGGTTCTGTGACAACATTGGGTAGATGGATGATATATGTGTGGTTCTGTGACAACATTGGGTAGATAGATGATGTATGTGTGGTTCTGTGACAACATTGGGTAGATAGATGGTGTATGTGTGGTTCTGTGACAACATTGGATAGATGGATGATGTATGTGTGGTTCTGTGACAACATTGGGTAGATAGATGATGTATGTATGGTTCTGTGACAACATTGGGTAGATGGATGATGTATGTGTGGTTCTGTGACAACATTGGGTAGATGTATGTGTGGTTCTGTGACAACATTGGGTAGATAGATGGTGTATGTGTGGTTCTGTGACAACATTGGGTAGATGGATGATGTATGTGTGGTTCTGTGACAACATTGGGTAGATAGATGATGTATGTATGGTTCTGTGACAACATTGGGTAGATGGATGATGTATGTGTGGTTCTGTGACAACATTGGGTAGATGGATGATATATGTGTGGTTCTGTGACAACATTGGGTAGATAGATGATGTTAATGTCGTTGGCTAATCAAGGAATCATTTGAAATTGAAAGAGAATCAGATCTGTCATTAGTCATGATGGTGAGGAATGTTGTGTCATCTATATAAAAGTCCTGGATGAATGAGCTGGGAAGTTCCAGGTGCCTCGTGATTATAAATGCAAGATGTCTGTGGTAACCAACCTGTGTAACTCATGGCTGTAGTTCTACAGTGTTGTTGTGGAGGCAAGATGTCTGTGTCCATGGCTGGGGTAACCTGTCTGTGTCCATGGCTGTGGTTCTACAGTGTGGTTGTGGATGCTAGATGTCTGTGTCCATGGCTGTAGTTCTACAGTGTGGTTGTGGATGCTAGATGTCTGTGTCCATGGCTGTAGTTCTACAGTGTGGTTGTGGAGGCAAGATGTCTGTGTCCATGGCTGTAGTTCTACAGTCTGGTTGTGGAGGCAAGATGTCTGTGTCCATGGCTGTAGTTCTACAGTCTGGTTGTGGAGGCAAGATGTCTGTGTCCATGGCTGTAGTTCTACAGTGTGGTTGTGGAGGCAAGATGCCTGTGTCCATGGCTGTAGTTCTACAGTCTGGTTGTGGAGGCAAGATGTCTGTGTCCATGGCTGTAGTTCTACACTGTGGTTGTGGAGGCAAGATGTCTGTGTCCATGGCTGTGGTAACCTGTCTGTGTAACTCATGGCTGTAGTTCTACAGTGCAGGATTCTGCACTTCTGAGGACTCAGCGAGCTGCTCGTGGTTTTGAGCTCTTGCCCCATAGTCTGGCTGGCGATTGATTTGACTGGTCCATGTTTACACAGTTGTATATTTGTGGCTGGTTGATCATCACATCTCAAGTGCATATTGTATCACACTGAAGGACTGTTGCCAGGCAGGAATGGTGTCTGACCACTAGCCTTCCAGTGTTGCTTCTCAAAGACCGTATCAAGCAACGCACCATGTGATCCACCTGCTGTCTGTGTGTATCAAGCGATACATGGTGTGTTATATTTTACATTTACAATGCTGTGCATTTGTTCGCACACACCTGATCTATGTGACTGGTTGAATGTGAGATCTATGAGACTGGTTTAATGTGAGATCTATGAGACTTGTTTAATGTGAGAGCTATGTGGTTGGTTGAATGTGTGTTTCAACCTGCCACTGTGCCATGTCAGTGTCCGAGTTTGTCTTTAACATGGGCATATTCAAAATAAAGGTGAATATCACCTGAACTTGTGCTTGAGTGAGTCCATCAAGAAGCATGTTTTTCTCGTGAGTGTTGTCCCTACACACACCAGTCTCCACACAGAATCCATGGGACATGTCTCGTGAGTGTTGTCCCTACACACACCAGTCTCCACACAGAACCATGGGACATATTTCTTTGGCTTGTTATCAACACCATTATTTGAACACCTGCCTTGTGTGTCTGCAGCCTGCAGCTCGGGCCAGCAAACCAGAAGTAGCCTACAAACTGATGACAGCCCGGAACATTCAGCGACCACAACTGCGATTCAAGGACAAGATTGATAACAGTTACCTGGCCTTCAAACCACATCTGCGACATAAACCGCACGCCATCAAGTCGCTGGAAGGTAACCAATCATCTGTGTTGTGTTGGTGTTGCAACAGTTGTGTGTCATGTCTGTATTGTTGGAGCCGCACCAAGTGTGTGTCATATCTGTGTTAGTGACTGAGTTTCTTGAACTCTTCCTGCCAGATTTCCCAACAGTTGTGTGTCATATCTGTGTTGCTGCTGCACAAGTTGGTGCCATATCTGTGTTAGTGACTGAGTTTCTTGAACTCTTCCTGCCAGATTTCCCAACAGTTGTGTGTCATATCTGTGTTGCTGCTGCACGGGTTGGTGTCATGTCTGTGTTAGTGACTGAGTTTCTTGAACTCTTCCTGCCAGATTTCCCAACAGTTGTGTGTCATATCTGTGTTGCTGCTGCACAAGTTGGTGCCATATCTGTGTTAGTGACTGAGTTTCTTGAACTCTTCCTGCCAGATTTCCCAACAGTTGTGTGTCATATCTGTGTTGCTGCTGCACGGGTTGGTGTCATGTCTGTGTTAGTGACTGGGTTTCTTGAACTCTTCCTGCCAGATTTCCCAACAGTTGTGTGTCATATCTGTGTTGCTGCTGCACGGGTTGGTGTCATGTCTGTGTTAGTGACTGAGTTTCTTGAACTCTTCCTGCCAGATTTCCCAACAGTTAGTCACAAGGAACAAGACAGTATAACTTTCACAGAGGCAGCAGATACTGTACTGCTTGGGAAAATGTCTAGCCAGATTATTTTAGTGTGCTCAGACCTAATGTAAAATTGTGAGTTGCTTCTTACGGTCTTTGAGAAGCACCACTTGGAAGGCTAGTGGTCAGTCACCATCCCTGCCTGACAAAGGTCCTTGAGGGTGGTGCCATATCTGGGATGTGATGGATTAGGTCCGTGTGCTTGCCTATATCCTGACGTTCCAATGCTGTGTATCTGTTCGCACACACCTGAGATACTCCAGCCTTATTGGGAACTGCTCTCTGCTGGCAAGGAGTATTAGATTTTGTGTTTACCTTGATTGCTGTCCCATCCTATCGCAGTTGTTCATCCAAAGATATATTTGTTGGAAGATACTTGCAGTCTGTTTATAATTAAACATCTGTTTATAGAGAGACACACATTTACTTGTCAGCAAAAACATCTGTTTATAGAGAGAGACACATTTACTTGTCAGCAAAAACATCTGTTTATAGAGAGACACTTATGTACTTGTCAGCAAAAACATCTGTTTATAGAGAGACACTTATGTATTTGTCAGCAAAAACATCTGTTTATAGAGAGACACTTATGTACTTGTCAGCAAAAACATCTGTTTATAGAGAGACACTTATGTACTTGTCAGCAGAAACATCTGTTTATAGAGAGACACTCATAAGAGATGCTTTATAAACAGATGTTTTTGTTGACAAGTACATAAGTGTCTCCCTATGAACAGATGTGAGACATGGTCACAATCATTCTGTGTGATGTGGTCATGATCCCTCTGTAAAACACGGTCACATTTCTTCTGTGTGACATGGTCACAATCATTCTGTGTCATGTGGTCACAATCCTTCTGTGTGACATGGTCACAATCATTCTGTGTCATGTGGTCACAATCCTTCTGTGTGATGTGGTTATGATCCTTCTGTGTGACATGGCCACAATCATTCTGTGTCATGTGGTCACAATCCTTCTGTGTGACATGGTCACAATCATTCTGTGTCATGTGGTCACAATCCTTTTGTGTGACATGGTCACAATCATTCTGTGTCATGTGGTCACAATCCTTCTATGTGATGTGGTCATGATCCTTCTGTGTGACATGGTCACAATCATTCTGTGTCATGTGGTCACAATCCTTCTGTGTGATGTGGTCATGATCCTTCTGTGTGACATGGTCACAATCATTCTGAGTGACGTGGTCACAGATATTTAAAATCTAGCTGTTGAACTTGTGTCTGTGTTGGTTTCATCATTGTCAGTTCTTTTACATTTCAGAAAGCCTGAAACTTCCGGAAGGCATAACTTTGGAGGAAACGGAGAAGCCAGATTTCAAGTGAGTGGCTTTTTGTTTGATTCATGTCCATCTTGTGACACACATGTAGGAGACATATCACTAGCAACTAATGCAACAAAATTTGATGGACTATACAACACCCACTTGTTGTTACAATTTGTACATCCAGGGCATCAAATCCCCAAGTTCTTCCTTGAGTTGCCCATGGATAGGATTTCCTAAATTCCCAAGAGTCAGGAAATGATGATAGATACAGATACTGTAACGGAATGGTGTGGTGGTAATTAGAGAGGAGAGGTGGAGGAGAGTTATTGGGTGGTGGAGTAAATAAGAAGTGTTGTATCTTGTTTATTAACCTGCATGTATGACATATTTTATGCATTTTCTGTGCAATGATTGAAATGTTGACATGACAGGAGATGAGACAATGGTCATCACTGTACCCACCAACTCAATAAATTGTGTATTTTATGAATCAGTTTAAGTACATGTCCCCAGTGAATTTCTTGTACAGTGCTGTCAAGTGTTGTCTCTGGTGACTGTCTTAAGTGCTGTGGTTGGTTATACATATTGTGAAAAGTCCTGTATAGATGTTGTCAAGTATCACATGATGTCTATCTTGTACAATTGTGGCGTAAACAATTCCTTGTGAATGTATGTCCCACTTTTGGCAGGAAACTGTCATGTAGATGTCTTGTCCAACAGATGTAATGTACAGTTATTGTTGAAGTTTGTTTGTCTACAAATAAATAAAGTCCTAAAGTCCTAAAGACTAATTGAACTGATATAGGTCACAAAATGACAAAAAATATAGGGAAAGATCTATGTGACGGACGAATAGCACACTGGCAACATTATGTTGAGTGAGAGGGATCCTCAGTTGTACAGGCGCTAACAGTTCAGATCTTCTCTGGCCTTGGGTGAACTAGTTACTTCTTTTATAAATTTCTGTGTAGATACATAGTGGTCTCACAGTGGGGGTTTGAGCCAAAAGTAAAAGTGGTTCTCCAAAAAGGCTATTGCGGGAATGATTAGCTCATTTGAGTGACCTCTAGACAAAACGTGCTAAATCATATCCTTTATCTTGTTATTATTATTCAAGATATATCTCCAGAGAACACTACAACCTAGGTCCTCTGTCAATCATCAAATAATTTGTCACAATATCAAATCTCTCATATGTAAGAAATCAATCTCACACATCTAGGATATAAATCTCTACCAACAGGATATCAAATCTCACATATGTAAAATATAAATCTCTAGTAACAGGATGCCGGCTTCCTGGCCTAGAGGTTAACGACTTTTCTCCATAATCTCGTATACTCTCGTAAGTAACGTGATGATGGTGAGAATCAGCAGTTGTTCGAATCGTGTCGGTAACTTACGGGGTATGTGAGCCGGCCGCTCAGAAAGTAATGTCAAACTACTGAGCGTAATCTTGCCAAGAAATCAGCCGAAAGATGATGATGTTGACAGCAATGTCCTGTAAAGGATATGCAAACATTTTTTTTTAGTAACAGGATATCAAATCTCACGTGTCTAAGATATAAATCTCACATATCTAGGATATACAGCTCTACTAACAGGATATCAAATCTCACATATGTAAGAAATAAATCTCACACATCTAGGATATAAATCTCTACATCCAGGATATCAAATCTCATGTGTAAGATATAAATCTCACACATCTAGGATATAAATCTCTACTAACAGGATATCAAATCTCACATATGTAAGATATAAATCTCACACATCTAGGATATAAATCTCTAGTACAAGGATATACATTTCTACTGCTAGGATATCAAATCTCACATATGTAAGATATAAATCTCACACATCTAGGATATAAATCTCTAGTACAAGGATATACATTTCTACTGCTAGGATATCAAATCTCACATATGTAAGATATAAATCTCACACATCTAGGATATAAATCTCTAGAACAAGGATATACATTTCTACTGCTAAGATACCAAATCTCACATATCTAGGATATCAAATCTCACACATCTAGGATATTAAATATATCATAAACAGGTATGGTAGTACTGTTAATAACACACATGCAGGTATGTTGTCCTAATTCTCTGGGGTATGTTGTCCTAATTCTCTGGTTTTGTTTGTTTACCTACCCCAGTTACCCTCACCCGTACTTGGCAGAGCTGGAGTCCTTCACACCTGGTATGGAACTGCTGACAAAAACATCCCCACAGGTAATTCTTGTCTGTTAGCAGCTGTACTCAATAGTTGGTCACAGGTAATTCTTGTCTGTTAGCAACTGTACTCATTACCTGGTCACAGGTAATTCTTGTCTGTTAGCAACTTTACTCAATACCTGGTCACGGATAATTCTTGTCTGTTAGCAGCTGTACTCAATAGTTAGTCACAGGTAATTCTTGTCTGTTTGCAACTTTACTCATTACCTGGTCACGGATAATTCTTGTCTGTTAGCAGCTGTACTCAATAGTTGGTCATAGTTAATTCTTGTCTGTTGGCAACTTTACTCATTACCTGGTTATGGATAATTCTTGTCTGTTAGCAACTTTACTCATTACCTGGTCACGGATAATTCTTGTGTGTTAGCATGTTAGCAGCTTTACTCTTTACCTGGTCACAGTAATTCTTGTCTGTTAGCAGCTGTACTCAATAGTTGGTCACAGGTAATTCTTGTCTGTTAGAAACTACTCATTACCTGGTCACAGGTAATTGTCCACTAGCAACTCTCCTTTGTACCTGTGCCATAGTTAATGTCATGTGTGGTGAGTGTGTTTATAGGAGTTAATGTATGGTCAGGGCGTGCAAATAGTTAATGTATTTTCATTTGGAAATGTATAAATAATAGCTAGGACAACACTGAGTTAGCGTGACTGTATACTGTACCAAGCCATGACCAATGTAAATATTTGCTAGTGTAACTCTTCACTTCCTTGTCTGGAAACCACAAAGCAATTAAATAGTGAGAGACCTGATACATGGAGAGGAAAGATGGATGAACAATGTGGGGAGGGCATGGAGGGATGACATGATACATGGAGAGGAAAGAGGGATGAACAGTGTGGGGAGGGCATGGAGGGAGGTGCAGGAGATAGCAATAGACAGGACAGTTTGGCATGTGTTGGATGAAGGTCTTGGCCAGGGTTAGCTGGACATCAGAAGCCCAGGGTTAGATCTCAGCATTGGATGGTGAGAGCCCAGCATTAGAGATTTGTGCAGGGGGAACGGCATGTGTCTTGACCTGGTGTTCAGTTATGCTGTCGTGAGAAAGAGGGAAGCATATGGTATAGGGGGAACAGTGTGTGTTTTGATTTGGTGTTCAGTTATACCATGGAGAGCCAGAGGGAAGCTGCCTTTGTACCATTGTAGTGTAGGGTGACTGTTGGCCACTGCACATTGATTGATCTCATTGCTGCAGCCAACATTATCCAGAGCTGACCCCATCTCTTATTATGACTTATTTATATCATCAAAATGTTACCCGTCTCTTATTATGACTTATTTATATCATCAAAATCTTACCCGTCTCTTATTATGACTTATTTATATCATCAAAATCTTACCCGTCTCTCATTATGACTTATTTATGTCATCAAAATCTTACCCATCTCTCATTATGACTTATTTATATCATCAAAATCTTACGCGCCTCTTATTATGACTTATTTAAATCATCAAAATCTTACCCATCTCTTATTATGACTTATATATATCATCAAAATCTTACCCGCCTCTCATTATGACTTATTTATATCATCAAAATCTTACCCGCCTCTCATTATGACTTATTTATATCATCAAAATCTTACCCGCCTCTTATTATGACTTATTTATATCATCAAAATCTTACCCGTCTCTCATTATGACTTATTTATATCATCAAAATCTTACCTGTCTCTCATTATGACTTATTTATATCATCAAAATCTTACCCGTCTCTCATTATGACTTATTTATATCATCAAAATCTTACACGTCTCTCATTATGACTTATTTATATCATCAAAATCTTACCCGCCTCTTATTATGACTTATTTATATCATCAAAATCTTACCCGTCTCTCATTATGACTTATTTATATCATCAAAATCTTACCCGTCTCTCATTATGACTTATTTATATCATCAAAATCTTACCCGTCTCTCATTATGACTTATTTATATCATCAAAAAACCATGCTTGGTTTGTCAGTGGTTGGTTGGAAGAGCTCTGGAAGTGAGTTCTAACTCTTGAGCTGGTACATCGATGGTCTGGTCCCCTGAGTCCTAAATATGGCTTGCATGTCTCCTGGTGTGTTGGTGTAGAGACTTTTCTCTATATCAGGGACTTTTTCATAGAGCTCTTTCCCCCCTCTCCCTAAGCATACAGCATACAATTGTCCATTACATCAGTGTTTAGAATGATTGCTGCAATTTATAGTATAGTACACCTTTGAGCAGAAACCTTATTTAATTTTGTAAAAAGCAACAGTTATTGTGATCTTGTTGATGTCTTGGGTTGTGTGTTTATAGTACAGTCGGATAGAGCGTGTGTAATAACTAAGTGTAAACATGTTCTGTCTGCCAGGACCCGCTGCCTGTCAACCTGACACCGCTGGTGTTCGTGGACACCATGGAGGAGCTCCAGGTCATGATCGCCGATCTCCAGGCACAGAAGGAGATAGCCGTAGATCTGGAGCACCATGCTTATCGCAGTTTCCAGGTGAGGTTAGGTCGCTGCCAACAGATGAAGACTCTTAACGCTTAGTGGCTTCGTTTGACAGGAGATTCTCAGTTGTCTTTAGATTTTCTGTACACAGATGGCTTTTTGTACGGTCAATTGTGTATAGTGGCTATATTTGTGATTACATGCACAAATTCATATTTAAATTTCCATGAAATTCCAGTCATATTCTTAGATGATTTTAGTTTCATGGAAACGTATGTGTTATTATTTTGTTTTATCACATTTTGGCTGAATCAGTCAGATTTCCTGTATAAATGTTGATGGTAAAACATGATTTCTAGATGTGTGTAGATTTCCTGTAGAAATGTTGATGATAAAACATGTCAAAATGTTTGTGCCTGTTTGATGCTGATGTCCTGCAGAAATGTTGATGATAAAACATGATTTCTAGATGTGTGTAGATTTCCTGTAGAAATGTTGATGATAAAACATGTCAAGATGTTTGTGCCTGTTTGATGCTGATGTCCTGCAGAAATGTTGATGATAAAACATGATTTCAGGATGTTGTTGATTGTGTTTCCAGGGTGTGACCTGTCTGATGCAGATTTCCACCAGGTCCCGGGACTACATTGTGGATACCCTAGAGCTGCGGAGTGAGATCCACCAGCTGAACCAGGTGTTTGCTGATCCCAGCATCACTAAAGTAAGTCTACAGCTAGGTCCACAACCTCTTCATGGCTCAACTTGTCAGTGAACCTGGATGTATCTCCCAGCAGACAGTCTCACTGTCAGTGAACCTGGATATATCTCCCAGCAGTCAGTCTCACTGTCAGTGAACCTGGATATATCTCTGTGTGCCAGCAGTCAGTCTCACTGTCAGTGAACCTGGATATATCTCTGTGTGCCAGCAGTCAGTCTCACTGTCAGTGAACCTGGATATATCTCTGTGTGCCAGCAGACAGTCTCACTGTCAGTGAACCTGGATATATCTCTGTGTGCCAGCAGTCAGTCTCACTGTCAGTGAACCTGGATATATCTCTGTGTGCCAGCAGACAGTCTCACTGTCAGTGAACCTGGATATATCTCTGTGTGCCAGCAGTCGGTCTATTCATGGCTCAACTTGTCAGTGAACCTGGATATATCTCTGTGTGCCAGCAGTCGGTCTCACTGTCAGTGAACCTGGATATATCTCTGTGTGCCAGCAGTCAGTCTCTTCATGGCTCAACTTGTCAGTGAACCTGGATATATCTCTGTGTGCCAGCAGTTGGTCTCACTGTCAGTGAACCTGGATATATCTGTGTGCCAGCAGTCGGTCTCACTGTCAGTGAACCTGGATATATCTCTGTGTGCTAGCAGACAGTCTCACTGTCAGTGAACCTGGATATATCTCTGTGTGCTAGCTTTCAGTCTATTCATGGCTCAACTTATCAGTGAACCTGGATATATCTCTATGTGCCAGCAGTCGGTCTTGTCAAGGCTGAACTTGTCAGTGAACCTGGAAATATCTCTGTATGCTAGCAGTCAGCCTCTTGATGGCTCAACTATTCAGTGAACCTGGATATATCTCTGTGCCAGCTGTCGGTCTCACTGATGAAAGTTTTGTCCCGAGATGTTTGATGGTCAATGAGTGGGGCAGCAACTGGCTGCAGTCATAGTGTCTGCCCCATACATTGTGGGGTGTGTGTTCCATCCTGAGTCAGGCTCGGAGTTTAAAAAAACAATCTCCTTAGTTGTGTGTCCACCTGGTTGTGGGTGAGCGGCTGGCATGTGCCAGTGACTCCAAGAGCTGTGTAGACGGTAGAGCAGCTGCTGGTGTGTCGGACAGGTGAAGTCATAGGGATGAGACAAAGTGGCACATAAACCTTCTGCCTGGTAGGTAAGCTGGGGACAGTCAAGGACTAGTGTCTGCCATGTTGAACAGGCCAAGAGATAGGGACCAGATGAAGAGGTACACAGACCTGCTGCCTGGTAGGTAAGCTGGGGACAGTCAAGGACTAGGGAAAGCACACTGAAGAATGTTTGTTGATGTTGGATGTACTGAGCTACGAGTTTGACAACAGAGTGCAGCGCTGCTCGCTGATGATGATGAAAGTGATGATGATGATGATAATGTTTGTGGACAATATGGTGACCGTTCTGGCAAGCTGCCTTTAGTCTGCACACAAACAGCAGAATAGTGAAGGATAAATACACACAGAACTGATGCAGTTGTTGAAGGTATAAGATAAATTGGCAACCACAGGCTGAAGCAAAAGTTAAATTACAGAACAATTATCAGCCTTGAGTTGGACAGAAAATATAGATGGTATAAGTCATAAGCCTTGAGTTGAGGCAGAAAATAAAGATGATACAAGTTATCAGCCTTGAGTTGAGGAAGAAAATAATTATGGTACAAGTTATCCGCCTTGAGTTGAGACAGAAAATAAAGATGATACAAGTTATTAGCCTTGAGTTGTGGGAGAAAATAAAAGTGATACAAGTTATCAGCCTTGAGTTGTGACAGAAAATAAAGGTAATACAATTTATTGATCTTATATTGTGACACATGGTTGAAAGTGATGTTAATGAATTGTCCCCAGGTGTTCCATGGATCCGACATGGACATTATCTGGCTGCAGCGAGACTTCTCTGTCTACGTGGTCAACATGTTTGATACCTACCAGGCTGCCAAAGTTCTCAGTCTGTCCGGATTTTCTCTGGCTCATCTCATGCTCAACTACTGCCAGATAGAAGTTGACAAGCAGTACCAACTGGCGGATTGGAGAATACGGTAAGTCTCTTATCATTCTGTCTTCTTCTGTTTCTTCCTGTCGTCTATAAATCACACCCATTCTTCCTATATTTTACTGTCTTTTTTTAGTTGATTCCGTGTCTGTCCCCAGAATGCTAATTTCTATCTCTAATCCTCTTCTGTAGGTCCACATGGCCGAATGGGTAAGAATGCATGTTCTTAAACATCCGATGTGCTGATGCCGAGGTTGGGAGTCTCCGTGGCCAAGTGGTCTAGCCGTCTGCCTTGTGATCTGAAGGTTGTGGGTTCGATTCCGCGCTATGTTCATGAGTGTATTTTTCTCGGAGACTCCTGGGGGTCGTCGCCAGAGCTACAGAGTTCATGCTTTGTACGATGCTTTCGGCAAGCCATCCTGCTGAAAGAGACCGAGCCATATGGGATAAAACCCGGGGCAATGAAGTCGATCCTCTCGACTGTTAAGTGTTAAGACTGATGCATAGGTAAGCGGTTCAACCCCTTACACCGGACAGCTAGACTAAAATGTTGACCTATCATCCTTGACTTGGGGACGTAAATTACAAGTACCTCTGAAGTTGGAGTGGGTTCGCCTGATGGCGAGGGACATGCAAAATTCAATCCACAACCACTATAAATAGTATGTATGGACTACGCTTAGGTTCAAAGCGAGCAAGCGCAGAAAAAAAAAGCCTCTTTTCCTTGTGGTCGTTTATAATCCCAGAGTTGTTTCCCTCCTTGATTCCGTTTGATTGACTTTCTGGTTTTGCTGTTAACTGTGTTCACAGTGTGTCCCATCCCGCACCAGCTACCTGTATTCATCTGTTCATTCCCTGAGTTTGTCCAGTTATCTCCATAAGCTCCTCAAGGTGTCCATCAAATCAGCTGTCCTTCCATCTTGTGCGAGTGAGGTGTAACATGTCTGAATCAAGCGGCAACTGATGTTTGTGGTTGTGAGTAAAGGCAAGAGGCTCACATATCCTAACTGTTGTTTATTTCTGTCAACAGTCCTCTGCCTGCAGAACTCGTCAACTACGCCAGGGAGGACACCCACTACCTGTTGTACATCTATGACTTAATGAGGAACCAGCTGATTGATAGAGGCAATGAGCAGAGTAACCTGCTCTTGTCTGTCTATGATCGCAGCAGACTGGTGGCAGCCAAGGTAAGCCCTGATGTATGTCAATGTCTGCCTCGGGGACATCACAGTGTTCTGTCTCAGTGATGTCACATTGCTGACACCTGTGACGTGACATTTCTGACATCTCACTGACATGGTATCACTAACATTTTATTGATATTTGACATCTTCGTGTTTAATGAACTAAAGACAGGAGGTACTGCAACTCATTGCAGGAGTGTCCAACATGCAGAGAACAGAGAGAACTGTTGTGGCCGACACCTGCTCCATTCAAGATGTCAGCAAGCTCAAGTTGACTGCTTCTGTCTGTAGACTTGCTCGTGTTGATCTCGCACACATGTCATGATTGCAACAGACTCGCAGAGCATGCTGGGACAGGTGAAGACAGGCATGCTTCATTCAAAACCCACAGATAGGGAGCATCTATTGGATTTTTCTCCCAGGACATCCTGGAGTGGTGGGAAATGAGCAGGCGATAGATTGGCGGGGGCTGTACAGGTGTTTGGTGCATGGTAAGGCAGATGTGGTCAAGCCCTTTGGGATCATGTGCACAGTGTGGATACACGGATCAATCATCATAGCCTAGAGAGATTGCAGTGACAATCGGTGGCCAACAATCGGTGCTTTGAGGAAAGGTCAGGCGGACACGTAATCAGACTACAACCTGTACCAATAGTGTTAGGACTCGTCACTGGCTGTTGAAGATCAGGACAGAACACATATGGGAATGTCCCAGCCCTAGTGCTGTGATGTCAGTTCTTGATTCAACTCAACGTCTGTAGGTGAACGAAGAAGACATCTAGGTGAGGACGGGCAGGCTTCGTGCGGAGTGGCTTGCTTCGCTTCGGAGGTCACGGGTGACAAGCATCGCCTGGATCTTTTCTCCGGGGCATGCCGGTGTGCTGGGAAATGAACAGGCGGACAGATTGGCTGGCTCTGCGGAACTTGGTGCAGTATTGATGCATGACAAGGCAGACGTGGTTGCGGCCTTGTGGGAGCACGTGCACACCTCGGAGGAGGAAATGGATTACCATAGTCTGGCAAGAATGAGACCGCGAGGAGTGGCGAGGGGATCTGGCCGACACTCAACGCTCAGAGGAAAGGCGAGACGGACATATAATCAGGTTGCTATTGGTACTATTGGTGTTGGAACTCTTCACTGGCTGCTGAGGATGGGGACGGAGCGCTTATGGGAATGCCCTGAATGCTGTGATGTCGATTCCTAAATCAGTCAATCAATCAATCAATCAGAAGACATCTAGATAACATAATACTGATGACATGGCATGTTTGGCATTACATTACCATCGTGTCTCTGGACTTTCATGGACATATTTCTGACATCTCATTGGCATATTACTCCCTGATATTTTTGTCAATAGGTTTACTTATTTAGTCTGTTCAAAGTATTTTCAGCATTCTCCTGTCAAACAGCATTCCAGTGTTGTTCAGTTGTTTGTTTAGCTTGTGTACAAGATGTCAGTGAATCATGTCTGTGTTGTTCAGTTGTTTGTTTAGCTTGTGTACAAGTTGTCAGTGAATCATGTCCCCGGGAAGGTTAACCCGGTCAACAAATGCCCGCAGAAGTCGGATGTGTCAGCCTAACGACACAAGAATGCAGCTCTGCTGTAAACAGGCACAAAGCAATCACATCCGGGGAAAAAAAAACTGGATGAACGCAGAAGAAGAAAAAGAAGAATCATGTCTATGCCCAGCATGGTCACATGCTAGACACTGTGGTCACCCGTCATGTCACGGAAGATAATGCAGCTTTGATGAACTTCTTGTCCAGGTGTACCAGAAGCCCAGATTTAAAGAGGATAGGTACAAGAAGCTGGTCGGTGAGAAGAAGAAGGTGTACAACAGCCAGCAGATGGCAGCCTTGGAGGAGCTCTACTCCTGGAGGGACTCCGTGGCCAGGCTGGAGGATGAAAGTGTGGGGTGAGTTGATTGTGCTGTGCTCACTGTTGCTGTTGTTGTGTAGTGTAGAAATGTTGACATGTGCTGAGGGCATTATCCTTACTGATATATGAATCACTACTCAACAGTTGGCCTTACAGCTACCTGTCAGTCTGCAATGGTAGTGCAAATACAGTTATACAAACTCACAGATTTTCTCAGGTTTGCACAAGATGGGTTCCTTAAAGTCTCACACTGTGACCACCAATTGCAAAGGAAAGCAATTTCTTCTGAATTATTGGGAGTGTTTCAGTGCTGATGGAGAGACCTTTTGGCTAAGATTGTTAAGGTGATGAAACCTGGGCACATTTAGAACCTGAGAAACAAAGACAGTAAATGGAGTGGCATCATACGCAGTTACCATGAAGAAAGAAATTCAAAACAACTCCTTCAGCTGGAAAGGTCATGATCACTGTCTTTTGGGACATTGAAGGTGTGATTCTTCTGGTTGTTATGCCAAGAGGAGAGACAATCAGTTCACATTAAAATAATCTCAATCTATAGGTTATTGTGGCTGTTATTGTAACCTTTATCTGTAGGTTATTGTGGCTGTTTAGTTTAATTTAGTCGTTGGATCAAGATCACGGCACACGGTTTAACCCATAAGTGCTCCGCTTTCCTCCTAACTCAAACCTGAGTCTGGAGAAACTCAGCTCAATACACGAACTCCGTTGCATCGGCGAGGATCCTGAAATACTTTGGGTAGATTTTTAACTCGAAATTTTGCCCGGGCAGCGCCGTTAGGCTACTCTTTTTCGATTTCCAACTGCCAAGGGATTTTTTACGTGTGCTAACAATACACACGGGCATCCGATCTCACTATTTTTATTCCTCACCGGGGCCTGAACCCGGGACCTCCAGCACTCGAGGCGGACACCATACCTCGAGACCCACTGTTATTGTAGCCTTTATCTGTAGGTTATTGTGGCTGTTATTGTAGCCTTCATCTGTAGGCTGTTGTGATATACAAGACAGGTGGGCCGGTCCTAACAGAGCAGCTTCACCAAGTCTTTAAAAACATATGGGTGAACGAGACCATGCCACAAAATTTCAAGGACGCGTCAATAGTCCACCTTTACAAACGTAAAGGAAACCGCCAATCCTGTGACAACCACAGAGGCATCTCCTTACTCTCAATTGCAGGGAAGATACTCACCAGAATTCTTCTCAATCGCCTCACGGCCTATCTCGATCAAGGTCTTCTTCCTGAGAGTCAATGTTGCTTCAGAAAAGAAACTGAACCCTTTCCTGTCACCAATGGAGTGAAGCAAGGATGTGTCCTGGCACCAGCACTGTTTAGCCTCATGTTTTCAGCTATGTTGACGTATGCCTTCGATAACGACAACATTGGAATAGACATCAACTACCGCATGGATGGAAAGTTGTTCAATCTCAGAAGGCTTAAAGCTAAAACAAAAATTAACAGCGACACCATCAGAGAACTGCTGTTTGCTGATGATTGCGCTCTATATGCCAACTCAGAGGCAGACATGCAACACAATGTTTCAGCTTTCTCACATGCCTGCGCCAACTTTGGGCTCAATATCAACCTGGAGAAGACTGTAGTTATGTACCAGCCACTCCAGGGAATAATCACACCGTGCCGAATATCAAAGTGAATGAATATATATATCACATCACTTTAGTATCAAATATGTTAGTACCTGGTAAAGGCATGTCGTATAGTTTTTGGCAGGCCGTTGAAAGGCCAAATAATGCTCTGGTAAGATCAAAGTGTGGTGTTATGTATCAGTAGGGTAGCTTCAGGGATTAATCACACTGCGCCGAATATCAAAGTGAATAGTCATAGACTAAGTGTTGTGGTCATATTCACCTATCTTGGCAGCACTGTGTCACAAGCTGCCACAATTGATAACGAAGTGAATGCATGAATCTCCAAGGTCAGCGCAGACTGTGCAAGAATGTATGGGACAGAAATGGAATAAGCCTGCAAACAAAGCTGAAAGTCTACAAAGCAGTTGTATTATCCACACTGCTATATGCTTGTGAAACCTGGACTGTTTATCAGCGACACGCTAGGAAATTAAACCACTTCCACACAGTCTACTTTAGGAAGCTACTGAAGATTAACCCTTTACAGGGCAGACGCATGTCCATTTTTTAGCCCTGAACGGGGAAGATTTTTTCAGGTTCAGTAAAATTTCGGGTTGCGTTAGTAAAAACATCACAAATAAGGTGTTAGTCAACCGATTTTAGTTAAATAAACAACACAATGAAGGGAAAAGCAAGCAGAATATGTCACTCACGTGATTGTTGCCGGTAATCCATACATGAACAGAAATATTTATGAAATACAGCATGTTGTTTCTGATTTTCCGTCACCTATACGGCAATTTACAAACACATTTTCAGAATCATATTCACTTTCTTTAAAGTCCGACTCAGACTGCTAATGCAAAGTAACGCTTTTCACTGATATCTAGCTCCGATTAATAGTCAACTTCGTGCCCTTTAATGTCACTTAAATTGAACAGAGCGAAATCTCGGCTATCACTTGAAGAATCGCCGAAATCCGTTTTGAAAAACAGCGTAAAAACCCCGAAAACTATCAAAAGAAGTCCGTAAAAGTCAGTTCAAATTCATTGTAGGCGCGTTACAAATGGCGGCCACGTTGTCAAGCTATCGGTGAAAGCGAAAGTAACCGTCGGAAGTATCAGAAAGCCGAGAGATCGCGTTTTTACAATGCATAATAGTATTGGCCGGTTTTGGGACGTTTTGCCCGTTTAGGGTATCGGGCGTAAATGGCCGTTCTGCCTTATAAAGGGTTAATTGGCAAGACAAGATCCCAGACACTGAGGTCCTATAAAGAGCGTCCATGCCCAGTATCCACACTCTACTAATGAAGAATCAGATTCGCTGGGCTGGTCACTTGACTCGCATGCCAGAGCACAGGCTCCCTAAACACATTTGTTTACGGCGAGTTGCGTTGTGGTAAACGCTCCCAAGGTGGCCAGAGGAAACGCTTTAAAGACACTCTGAAAATCTCACTGAATGCTTTTGGAATTCATCATGACACCTGGGAGACTGCAGCCAAAGACCGAAATTCGTGGCATGCATCATTACACAAGGGTGCAGTCATGTGTGAGGCAACCAGGACTGCAAGAGCTGTGAAGAAAAGACAGAACAGAAAAACTACTGCAGAAAATCCTCCTCCAGCAACGTCAAACATTCTTTGTCCACATTGTCAAAGAACATTTCGAGTCAAAATAGACCTTATCAGCCATCTTAGAACTCACAGCTCCATACTTTCAACCCCACTGGATGAAATGAATGGTCATCATCATTCTTGATGGACAAACAACATACTATCTGTAGGTTATTGTGGTTGTTATTGTAGCCTTTATCTGTAGGTTATATTGGCTGTTATTATAGCCTTTTCTTTAGGTTATAGTGGCTGTTATTGTAGCCTTTATCTGTAGGTTATTATGGCAGTTGTTGTAGCCTTTAACTGTAGGTTATTCTGGTTGTTATTGTAGCCTTTATTTGTAGGTTATAGTGCTTGTTATTGTAGCCTTTATTTGTAGGTTATTGTGGCAGTTCTTGTAGCCTTTATCTGTAGGTTATTATGGCAGTTCTTATAGCCTTTATCTGTAGGTTATTGTGGTTGTTATTGTAGCCTTTATCTGTAGGTTATTATGGCAGTTCTTGTAGCCTTTATCTGTAGGTTATTGTAGTTGTTATTGTACCTTTATCTGTAGGTTATTGTGGTTGTTAGTGTAGCCTTTATCTGAAGGTTATTGTAGCCTTTATCTGTAGGTTATTGTGGTTGTTATTGTAGCCTTTATCTGTAGTTTATTACAGCCTTTATCTGTAGGTTATTGAGGTTGTTATTGTAGCCTTTATCTGTAGGGTATTGTGGTTGTTATTGTAGCCTTTATCTGTAGGTTATTGTGGTTGTTATTGTAGCCTTTATCTGTAGGTTATTGTAGCCTTTATCTGTAGGTTATTGTGGCTGTTATTGTAGCCTTTATCTGTAGGTTATTGTGGCTGTTATTGTAGCCTTTATTTGTAGGTTATTGTAGCCTTTATCTGTAGGTTATTGTAGCCTTTATCTATAGGTTATTGTAGCCTTTATCTGTAGGTTATTGTAGCCTTTATCTGTAGGTTATTGTAGCCTTTATCTGTAAGTTATTGTAGCCTTTATCTGTAGGTTATTGTAGCCTTTATCTGTAGGTTATTGTAGCCTTTATTTGTAGGTTATTGTAGCCTTTATTTGTAGGTTATTGTAGCCTTTATCTGTAGGTTATTGTGGTTGTTATTGTAGCCTTTATCTGTAGGTTATTGTGGTTGCTATTGTAGCCTTTATCTGTAGGTTATTGTCATTGTTATTGTAGCCTTTATCTGTAGGTTATTGTGGTTGTTATTGTAGCCTTTGTCTGTAGGTAATTGTGACTTTTTGTAATGTCTGGCTTGTGCCTCTGACCAGTGGTAATGTCTGTGACCAGTGGTAATGCCTGACCAGTGGTAATGTCTGACTTGTGACTGTGACCAGTGGTAATGTCTGGCTCCTGTCTGTGACCAGTGGTTGTCTGGCTCCTGTCTGTGACCATTGGTAATGTCTGTGACCAGTGGTTGTCTGGTCCTGTCTGTGACCAGTGGTTGTCTGGCTCCTGTCTGTGACCAGTGGTTGTCTGGCTCCTGTCTGTGATCAGTGGTAATGTCTGGCTTCTGTTTGTGACCAGTGGTAATGTCTGACTTGTGTTTGTGACCAATGGTAATGTCTGACTTGTGTTTGTGACCAATGGTAATGTCTGTCTGGTGTCTGTGACCAGTGGTAATGTCTGTGACCAGTGGTAATGTCTGTGACCAGTGGTAATGTCTGGCTCCTGTCTGTGACCAGTCTGTGACCAGTGGTAATGTCTGTGACCAGTGGTAATGTCTGTGACCAGTGGTAATGTCTGTGACCATTGGTAATGTCTGTGACCATTGGTAATGTCTGGCTCCTGTCTGTGACCAGTGGTAATGTCTGTGACCATTGGTAATGTCTGTGACCATTGGTAATGTCTGTGACCATTGGTAATGTCTGGCTCCTGTCTGTGACCAGTGGTAATGTATGTGACCAGTGGTAATGTCTGTGACCAGTGGTAATGTCTGTGACCAGTGGTAATGTCTGGCTCCTGTCTGTGACCAGTGGTTGTCTGGCTCCTGTCTGTGACCAGTGGTAATGTCTGGCTCCTGTCTGTGACCAGTGGTAATGTCTGGCTCCTGTCTGTGACCAGTGGTAATGTCTGGCTCCTGTCTGTGACCAGTGGTTGTCTGGCTCCTGTCTGTGACCAGTAGTTGTCTGGCTCCTGTCTTTGACCAGTGGTTGTCCGGCTCTTGTCTGTGACCAGTGGTTGTCTGGCTCCTGTCTGTGATTAGTGGTAATGTCTGGTTTCTGTCTGTGATTAGTGGTAATGTCTGGTTTCTGTCTGTGACCAGTAGTAATGTCTGGTTTATGTCTGTGACCAGTAGTAATGTCTGGTTTATGTCTGTGACCAGTGGTAATGTCTGGTTTATGTCTGTGACCAGTAGTAATGTCTGGTTTATGTCTGTGACCAGTGATAATGTCTGGCTTGTGTCTGTGACACTCAGGTACGTGCTGCCCGACCACATGATGCTGCAGATTGCAGAGATCCTGCCTCGAGAACGCCAGGGCATTCTGGCATGCTGCAACCCCATCCCCCCGCTGGTGCGCCAGAACCTCATTGAGCTTCACGACATGGTCCTGCGGGCTAGAGAGGTCTCCCTGTACAAGGTCAGTGCTGCAAGTCTCCGCCTTGTTTACATCCTAGTCTGTCCTCTTCTACCCTGAGGTGCCTTACATGCTTGTTTAGCTTGTCCTCTTCTACCCTGAGGTGCCTTACATGCTTGTTTAGCTTGTCCTCTTCTACCCTGAGGTGCCTTACATGCTTGTTTAGCTTGTCCTCTTCTACCCTGAGGTGCCTTACATGCTTGTTTAGCTTGTCCTCTTCTACCCTGAGGTGCCTTACATGCTTGTTTAGCTTGTCCTCTTCTACCCTGAGGTGCCTTACATGCTTGTTTAGCTTGTCCTCTTCTACCCTGAGGTGCCTTACATGCTTGTTTAGCTTGTCCTCTTCTACCCTGAGGTGCCTTACATGCTTGTTTAGCTTGTCCTCTTCTACCCTGAGGTGCCTTACATGCTTGTTTAGCTTGTCCTCTTCTACCCTGAGGTGCCTTACATGCTTGTTTAGCTTGTCCTCTTCTACCCTGAGGTGCCTTACATGCTTGTTTAGCTTGTCCTCTTCTACCCTGAGGTGCCTTACATGCTTGTTTAGCTTGTCCTCTTCTACCCTGAGGTGCCTTACATGCTTGTTTAGCTTGTCCTCTTCTACCCTGAGGTGCCTTACATGCTTGTTTAGCTTGTCCTCTTCTACCCTGAGGTGCCTTACATGCTTGTTTAGCTTGTCCTCTTCTACCCTGAGGTGCCTTACATGCTTGTTTAGCTTGTCCTCCTCTACCCTGAGGTGCCTTACATGCTTGTTTAGCTTGTCCTCTTCTACCATGGGGTGTAGATCTATCTGATGGATGTGGTTTGTTCTGACATGATTACACACACATGCATACCTTGGTTGTCTGATCTTGTGTCAGTCAGGTGCTCACCAGATGTTCAGCTTCAGGCAGCGTTCTGGCCTATCTCTGAACAGTGAAGTTGAATGGTTTTCTGTTTGTATTCACTGTCATGTTCTCTGACATTGTTCCCGCTGTAATTTTCTTTGATATTGTACCCACTGTCATGTTCTCTGACATTGTACCTGCTGTCATGTTCTCTGACATTGTACCTGCTGTCATGTTCTCTGACATTGTACCCGCTGTCATGTTCTCTGACATTGTACCCACTGTCATGTTCTCTGACATTGTACCTGCTGTCCTGTTCTCTGACATTGTACCCGCTGTCATGTTCTCTGACATTGTACCTGCTGTCATATTCTCTGACATTGTACCCGCTGTCATGTTCTCTGACATTGTACCTGCTGTCATGTTCTCTGACATTGTACCTGCTGTCATGTTCTCTGACATTGTACCCGCTGTCATGTTCTCTGACATTGTACCCGCTGTCATGTTCTCTGACATTGTACCCGCTGTCCTGTTCTCTGACATTGTACCCGCTGTCCTGTTCTCTGACATTGTACCCGCTGTCATGTTCTCTGACATTGTACCCGCTGTCATGTTCTCTGACATTGTACCCGCTGTCATGTTCTCTGACATTGTACCCGCTGTCATGTTCTCTGATATTGTACCCACTGTCCTGTTCTCTGACATTGTACCCGCTGTCATGTTCTCTGACATTGTACCCGCTGTCCTGTTCTCTGACATTGTACCCACTGTCATGTTCTCTGACATTGTACCCACTGTCATGTTCTCTGACATTGTACCCGCTGTCATGTTCTCTGACATTGTACCCGCTGTCATGTTCTCTGACATTGTACCCGCTGTCATGTTCTCTGACATTGTACCCGCTGTCCTGTTCTCTGACATTGTACCCGCTGTCCTGTTCTCTGACATTGTACCCGCTGTCCTGTTCTCTGACATTGTACCCGCTGTCATGTTCTCTGACATTGTACCTGCTGTCATGTTCTCTGACATTGTACCCGCTGTCCTGTTCTCTGACATTGTACCTGCTGTCATGTTCTCTGACATTGTACCCGCTGTCATGTTCTCTGACATTGTACCCACTGTCATGTTCTCTGACATTGTACCCACTGTCATGTTCTCTGACATTGTACCCGCTGTCGTGTTCTCTGACATTGTACCCGCTGTTGTGTTCTCTGACATTGTACCTGCTGTCATGTTCTCTGACATTGTACCTGCTGTCATGTTCTCTGACATTGTACCCGCTGTCATGTTCTCTGACATTGTACCCGCTGTCATGTTCTCTGACATTGTACCCGCTGTCATGTTCTCTGATATTGTACCCACTGTCCTGTTCTCTGACATTGTACCCGCTGTCATGTTCTCTGACATTGTACCCGCTGTCCTGTTCTCTGACATTGTACCCACTGTCATGTTCTCTGACATTGTACCCACTGTCATGTTCTCTGACATTGTACCCGCTGTCATGTTCTCTGACATTGTACCCGCTGTCATGTTCTCTGACATTGTACCCGCTGTCATGTTCTCTGACATTGTACCCGCTGTCCTGTTCTCTGACATTGTACCCGCTGTCCTGTTCTCTGACATTGTACCCGCTGTCCTGTTCTCTGACATTGTACCCGCTGTCATGTTCTCTGACATTGTACCTGCTGTCATGTTCTCTGACATTGTACCCGCTGTCCTGTTCTCTGACATTGTACCTGCTGTCATGTTCTCTGACATTGTACCCGCTGTCATGTTCTCTGACATTGTACCCACTGTCATGTTCTCTGACATTGTACCCACTGTCATGTTCTCTGACATTGTACCCGCTGTCGTGTTCTCTGACATTGTACCCGCTGTTGTGTTCTCTGACATTGTACCTGCTGTCATGTTCTCTGACATTGTACCTGCTGTCATGTTCTCTGACATTGTACCTGCTGTCATGTTCTCTGACATTGTACCCTCTGTCATGTTCTCTGACATTGTACCTGCTGTCATGTTCTCTGACATTGTACCCGCTGTTATGGTCTCTGACATTGTACCTGCTTTCATGTTCTCTGACATTGTACCCTCTGTCATGTTCTCTGACATTGTACCTGCTGTCATGTTCTCTGACATTGTACCTGCTGTCATATTCTCTGATATTGTACCCACTATCGTGTTCTCTGTGAAATGTTCTGCAGACTGAATTTTTTCTTTCCCTGAAACACTCTAATATCACAGGTGTTTTTTTCATTCTAAGAAACATTCTAAAGTCTCAAGTTTCCCTTCTGTGAATCATTCTATAATCTCAAATTTGTTCTATTTATTATTCTGCAATATCACATTGTTTGTTTGTTCCATGTTGTTTTTTTCTATTTATTATTCTGCAATCTCACATTTTGTGCTCTATAAAACATTTTACAATCTCAAGTTTTTCTTTCTATGAAACACTCTACTAATTATGTTATTTCTGTCTATGAAACGTTGTACAATCTGACATGTATTCTGTCCATGAAACGTTGTACAATCTGACATGTATTCTGTCCATGAAACGTTGTACAATCTGACATGTATTCTGTCCATGAAACGTTGTACAATCTGACATGTATTCTGTCCATGAAACGTTGTACAATCTGACATGTATTCCTGGACCTGTAGGTGGAGAAAGCCCCGGTGCTGCAGCCTTCAGTCTTACAACACCCCAGATACGACACGCAGAGCCTGCTCACCTGTCCCCACGACCAGACCCGACTGGATCAGCGAATCGCACAAGCGGAACAGACTGCCCTGGGTATGAGGCTGTTGTCAGTGGCTGGTTCGGCTAGTGTCTGCTGAACACATCTATTTATAGATGGGTAGTTTATAATATATTCAGATTAACTGTCATAGCTGGGTGGTTTTATAATATATTCAGATCGACAATCACAGCTGTGTAGTTTATAGTATGCAACGGTCAACAATCACTGCTGGCTAGTTTATAATATATTCAGATCAACAATCCTTGCTGGTGATTTGTTTGTTGTGTGAGAGAACACACATTGATATGTGAGAATGGTGATTTGTTTGTTGTGTGAGAGAACACACGCATTGACATGTGAGAATGGTGATCTGTTTGTGCAGTGACGTGTAAATGGTGACAAAACAACAAACACTGTTTCAGCTTTCTGTGTTCTGTAGTTTTGTGTAAATTTCAGTAAATTGTGATTCTGTGTCTGACTGAGCACTTCAAGAGTTGACAATGTTCTGTGTGTGCTTGTGCAGCATGTTCTCTTGTTCTCACCCACAGAAGCAGAGATGACCGCCAGCCAGCCGTCCATGTTTGCCCAGAGTTGCCCAGTGGCCCTGATCAAGCAGACGCCACAGATCACAGCATTTGCAACGCCAGGAACTCAGGTGATTGTCAGTGGCCGTAGAGTCTGTTAGTTTATACATGTCAGTTGTGTTCACACAGGTTGTGTTCACACAGGTTGTGTTCACGTAGGTTGTGTTCACACAGGTTGTGTTCACACAGGCTGTGTTCCGCAGGTTGTGTTCATGCAGGTTGTGTTCACGTAGGTTGTGTTCACACAGGCTGAGTTCACGCAGGTTGTGTTCACACAGGCTGAGTTCACGTAGGTTGTGTTCACGCAGGTTGTGTTCACGCAGGTTGTGTTCACGCAGGTTGTGTTCACGCAGGTTATCCACATTATGCATACCATCTGAGGTGACTGCCTCCTTGCCTTTCCTCAAATTAATCACCCGATGGACACAGGTCATATGGACACTGATCATATGGAAAGTTAACCCTCACACAAAATCAGTCCAGTGCACTTACTAGTGGTAGCATGTGTGTGTGGACTATGGTCAAGTTCACGGCCAGCGAACGCAAAGAAGAAATTGATTTAATAAACACAGTGTTATTTCTGAGATGACAGTTGGATGCAGTCAGCTTCTGTTAAAACATGTTGGTAATTTGATATTTATGTTGGCACATTACGTCGAGCTGCTAGTGAGTTGTGTAGGTGAAGAGAAGATGTTAGCGCTAGGTGCCACTGTAGACATTCACTAACTGATACCTGCGCATGGCAGGGCTAAAATGATTTGACAGTCAGTCACGCCGAGCCCAGGGAGACAACTGGACAAAGGCCAGCGACTCCTGAGGGGAAGAAAAGACAGCACTGGACATGACACATGCTGAGACAGCCTGGTGATAGTGTCACAACACTGGACATGGCACACGCTGAGACAGCCTGGTGATAGTGTCACAACACTAGACATGGCACACACTGAGACAGCCTGGTGATAGTGTCACAACACTAGACATGGCACACGCTGAGACAGCCTGGTGATAGTGTCACAACACTAGACATGGCACATGCTGAGACAGCCTGGTGATAGTGTCACAACACTGGAAATGGCACACGCTGAGACAGCCTGGTGATAGTGTCACAACACTGGACGTGGCACACGCTGAGACAGCCTGGTGATAGTGTCACAACACTGGACGTGGCACACGCTGAGACAGCCTGGTGATAGTGTCACAACACTGGATGTGGCACACGCTGAGACAGCCTGGTGATAGTGTCACAACACTGGACATGGCACACGCTGAGACAGCCTGGTGATAGTGTCACAACACTGGACATGGCACATCCTGAGACAGCCTGGTGATAGTGTCACAACACTGGACGTGGCACATGCTGAGACAGCCTGGTGATAATGTCACAACACTGGACATGGCACACTCTGAGACAGCCTGGTGATAGTGTCACAACACTGGAGATGGCACACACTGAGACAGCCTGGTGATAGTGTCACAACACTGGACATGGCACATGCTGAGACAGCCTGGTGATAGTGTCACAACACTGGACATGGCACACGCTGAGACAGCCTGGTGATAGTGTCACAACACTGGACATGGCACACACTGAGACAGCCTGGTGATAGTGTCACAACACTGGACATGGCACACGCTGAGACAGCCTAGTGATAGTGTCACAACACTAGACATGGCACATGCTGAGACAGCCTGGTGATAGTGTCACAACACTGGACATGGCACACGCTGAGACAGCCTGGTGATAGTGACACTAGAATGTCCGGTCTCTGGAACCTACATGGCAGAGCAAATAGAGGGACATGACAACCACAAGGAGGAGAACTAGAGACAGGTGAATAATATGGGGGGACAAATAGAGGGACATGACAACCACATGAAGGGGAGAACTAGAGACAAGTGAATAATATGGGGGGACAGATAGAGGAACATGACAACCACATGAAGGGGAGAACTAGAGACATGAATAATATGGGGGGACAAATAGAGGGACATGACAACCACATGAAGGGGAGAACTAAAGAAACACGACAACCACGAGGAGAACTAGAGACTGGTGAATAATATGGGGGGACAAATAGAGGGTCATGACAACCACATGAAGGGGGGAACTAGAGACAGGTGAATAACATGGGGGGACAAATAGAGGGTCATGACAACCACATGAAGGGGGGAACTAGAGACAGGTGAATAACATGGGGGGACAAATAGAGGGTCATGACAACCACATGAAGGGGGGAACTAGAGACCGGTGAATAATATGGGGGTACAAATAGAGGGTCATGACGACCACATGAAGGGGGGAACTAGAGACAGGTGAATAATATGGGGGGACAAATAGAGGGTCATGACGACCACATGAAGGGGGGAACTAGAGACAGGTGAATAACATGGGGGGACAAATAGAGGGTCATGACAACCACATGAAGGGGGGAACTAGAGACAGGTGAATAACATGGGGGGACAAATAGAGGGTCATGACAACCACATGAAGGGGGGAACTAGAGACCGGTGAATAATATGGGGGTACAAATAGAGGGTCATGACGACCACATGAAGGGGGGAACTAGAGACAGGTGAATAATATGGGAGGACAAATAGAGGGGCATGACGACCACATGAAGGGGGGAACTAGAGACCGGTGAATAATATGGGGGGGACAAATAGAGGGGCATGACGACCACATGAAGGGGGGAACTAGAGACGGGTGAATAATATGGGAGGACAAATAGAGGGTCATGACAACCACATGAAGGGGGGAACTAGAGACAGGTGAATAATATGGGAGGACAAATAGAGGGTCATGACAACCACATGAAGGGGGGAACTAGAGACAGGTGAATAATATGGGGGGACAAATAGAGGGTCATGACGACCACATGAAGGGGGGAACTAGAGACAGGTGAATAATATGGGAGGACAAATAGAGGGTCATGACAACCACATGAAGGGGGGAACTAGAGACAGGTGAATAATATGGGGGGACAAATAGAGGGTCATGACAACCACATGAAGGGGGGAACTAGAGACAGGTGAATAACATGGGGGGACAAATAGAGGGTCATGACAACCACATGAAGGGGGGAACTAGAGACAGGTGAATAATATGGGGGAACAAATAGAGGGGCATGACAACCACATGAAGGGGGGAACTAGAGACCGGTGAATAATATGGGGGGACAAATAGAGGGGCATGACAACCACATGAAGGGGGGAACTAGAGACAGGTGAATAATATGGGGGGACAAATAGAGGGGCATGACAACCACATGAAGGGGGGAACTAGAGACAGGTGAATAATATGCAGGGACAAATAGAGGGGCATGACAACCACATGAAGGGGGGAACTAGAGACAGGTGAATAATATGGGGGGACAAAAAGAGGGGCATGACAACCACATGAAGGGGGGAACTAGAGACAGGTGAATAATATTGGGGGACAAATAGAGGGGCATGACAACCACATGAAGGGGGGAACTAGAGACAGGTGAATAATATGGGGGGACAAATAGAGGGGCATGACAACCACATGAAGGGGGGAACTAGAGACAGGTGAATAATATGGGGGAACAAATAGAGGGGCATGACAACCACATGAAGGGGGGAACTAGAGACAGGTGAATAATATGGGGGAACAAATAGAGGGGCATGACAACCACATGAAGGGGGGAACTAGAGACAGGTGAATAATATGGGGGGACAAATAGAGGGTCATGACAACCACATGAAGGGGGGAACTAGAGACAGGTGAATAATATGGGGGGACAAATAGAGGGGCATGACAACCACATGAAGGGGGGAACTAGAGACAGGTGAATAATATGGGGGGACAAATAGAGGGGCATGACAACCACATGAAGGGGGGAACTAGAGACAGGTGAATAATATGGGGGGACAAATAGAGGGGCATGACAACCACATGAAGGGGGGAACTAGAGACAGGTGAATAATATGGGGGGACAAATAGAGGGGCATGACAACCACATGAAGGGGGGAACTAGAGACAGGTGAATAATATGTAGGGGGACATGGACAGGAGCTGGATTGATTGATTGAGGAACTGACATCACAGCATTCGGGTCATTCCCATAAGCCCTCCGTCCCCATCCTCAGCAGCCAGCGAAGAGTTCCAACACCAATAGTACCAGTGGCAATCTGATTATATGTCCGTCTCGCCTTTACTCTGAGCGTCGGCCAGATCTCCTCGTCACCCCTCGCTGTCGCATTGTTGCCAGACCATGGTGATCCATTCGCTCCTCCGAGGTGTACACGTGCTCCCACAAGGCCGCAACCACATCTGCCTTGTCATGCATCAGTACTCCAACAAGTTTTTCAGAGCCAGCCAATCTGTCCGCCTGTTCGTTCCCCAACACACCGGCATGCCTCGGAGAAAAGATCCAGGCGATGCTTGCCACCCGTGACCTCCGAAGCAAAGCAAGCCACTCTGCCCGAAGCTTGCCTGTCCTCACCTTCCTCAGCATGTTTTCTGAGTCAGTTACAATCACGATGTGTGTGTGTGTCGTATTCTCCATCCAGCGGAGAGCTGCACTGACCGCCTCCACCTCCATTCTTAAGCTAGATGTTGTGATTTCATATGCCAGGCTCTCCTGCACCAAACGTTGACCATTAGCTTTTGCTAAGAACCCTCAGCACTTCTCCTGCCTCTCAACACCGAACCATCTGTGTAGATAATCACATCACCTGAGCGAGCATTATCCTGAATTAGTTGCTGGATTTCCACTTCCGTGGCCCCTGCTGGCCACTCCCTGCAGTCTCGGCTCAATGTGATTATAACTTTGCACAAGTCTGACTGCTCCGCTGGCACTGTGACCCACTCCTTTCCTCGCCTAATGTTCTCCAAGATGCACACCTATCTGATCGTATCCTCCGCCTGAGCCATCCATGATTTCCCTCTTATCAGTCGCTGACCCTTAACTGCGTCCAGCGCCTCATGCAACGTGTGATCTGTGTCTGCAACTACTCTGAGGTATGCCTTCGCCTGCATCACCTTGAGCCTACCAGCAACACTCTGAGGTATGCCTTCGCCTGCATCACCAGGAGCCTACCAGCAACACTCTGAGATATGCCTTCGCCTGCATCACCTTGAGCCTACCAGCAACACTCTGAGGTATGCCTTCGCCTGCATCACCTTGAGCCTACCAGCAACAGTCGGCTAACCAATCTGCAGCTGGAGAAGGTGGTCACAGGTAGGAAGGCTGGCCGAGAATTGGCTGAAGGCCCCTGTGCCATTGGGAGATGACAGGCAGAGTTGATAACTTGTTCTCTTGTGATTTCTTATTTGTCTTTTCCTTATCTCTCTTAATTGGTGTCATTCCCTTTATTTCTCGCTGTTTTTTCAAATCAATTTTCTCATGTTGTATTTTATAAAATTCTGTTGTAGTGTGATTTTTGCTAGTATTGTTTTCACTGTAGCCTCGTTTGTTTCTGACTTATTGTCTTCTCCTGTGTGCAGAAGCTGACCAAGACGCAGATTGAGCAGATTGTGGACTGTGTGAGATTAAGTTTCAAAAGTCATTTGACCAAGGTCAGTATTGCCTGGTCTGTCATGTACTGCAGGTCATCGTGCCATCTCATGACTATCGCTATTATAATGTTATTTTAAAAACAACGTATTCTCGTAGTGAATGTAAACATAGAAGCCACAAACAGTATGTTGCACGATTTATTGCCTGGTGGGCGTATTTATTTGAATCTCATCAGGTGCATACTTTAACTGAAACAATTAAAACAGTTACAGGTATTGTTCGATTGCGGAGCATCTGTTATTCGTGGTAGCTGAAACCATTAAAACACTTACAGGTATTGTTCGAATGTGGAGCATCTGTTATCCCCACGGAAGTTTCAGATTTAACACAAGCTCTTTCTATTTGCATGAAACCGGCTGGAAGTGCCTAATTGCTAACGCCTCACTATACTTGAGCAACTGTTTATTGTTCAGTGAATACAGTATGTGAAACCCTGTTTCTTTGTTCCCGCTATGCCTGTATTTTATGAAAGGTTAAGAAATTGATGATGAGGGCGTTGTAGAACCTTTTGACTGCACATGGATTCCTGAAGACTGATTAACTCTCTTTTTCCGCACACATCTGAAATTCATACAATTCTGCATAGATCCTCGATGGTGATAACAGATCTCCACATTCAAACAAGACCTGTGATTGTATTTTGTAAGTACTTCAACCAAAGTGTAATTCATGTATTCACTTCATACTATGTATAACTCTGCAGTATGCACCTGATGAGATGCAGCAAAATATGCCTGGCAATAAATCGTGCAACATCTTGTTTGTGACTTCTGTGTATTGTTATTGTTTGTTATTTCTTGTGTTATTGCATTATTTATGTGTTGTTATTCAAGTATTTATGTGTCTCTCTCATATTATTCATGTTTGATATTTGGGTTGTTAAATTATGTATGTGTATCATTTCCTGAGTGTTATTATTCAAGCATTTATGTCTCTCTGATATTGTATTATTTGTGTGTGATGTCTGTGTTGTACATTATGTATGTGCGTCAGCTGGCTTGATATTGACCGCAACAAGTGTCACTGGTCTAAACACACGACATTAGCAACATGTACCCAAGCGGGGCTTCCTGGTTGGCTGAGTGCTGTTTCCCTGGTTGGCTGGGTGCTGTTTCCCTTGCTGGCTGGGTGCTGTTTCCCTGGCTGGCTGGTTGCTGTTTCCCTGGCTGGCTGGTTGCTGTTTCCCTGGCTGCTGGCTGAGTGCTGTTTCCCTGGCTGGCTGGGTGCTGTTTGTTTGTGTGCTTGTTGTTGTGTTTTTTCTGCTCACACCCGCATCACAGAAAAAGCGGCAGTTGCCTTGTGTGAGAAGCACGGTTTCGACTGGGCCCAGGAGAATAGAGGTTTCTCCTGGACTAGACTGTCAGAGGTCGACCATAGTCCAGGTTGGAGGGGTCGAGAGATAATGTGGTAGCAATGGCTACCACTTATGTAGCTGCCAATTACAAACATTTTAATGGTGTTCTTTAAGATGTGTGTTAGAGTGAAGTAGATAGAAACATGAGACAATGTGAACTTGTGTACGTATGTGAAGTGTAATAGAGATGTGTGTTAGAGTGAAGTAGATAGAAACATGAGACAATGTGAACTTGTGTACGTATGTGAAGTGTAATAGAGATGTGTGTTAGAGTGAAGTAGATAGAAACATGAGACAATGTGAACTTGTGTACGTATGTGAAGTGTAATAGAGATGTGTGTTAGAGTGAAGTAGATAGAAACATGAGACAATGTGAACTTGTGTACGTATGTGAAGTGTAATAGAGATGTGTGTTAGAGTGAAGTAGATAGAAACATGAGACAATGTGAACTTGTGTACGTATGTGAAGTGTAATAGAGATGTGTGTTAGAGTGAAGTAGATAGAAACATGAGACAATGTGAACTTGTGTACGTATGTGAAGTGTAATAGAGATGTGTGTTAGAGTGAAGTAGATAGAAACATGAGACAATGTGAACTTGTGTATGTATGTGAAGTGTAATAGAGATGTGAACAGAATTTCTAATTGATGTCTGACTCTGTGACCCTGGTATGGTAGTTGATGTAAAGTGAAAGAGAGAGTAATCCACAAGCAGTCAGTGATAAGACAAGCCCCTGGCAAACTCTAATGAGCCAAGTAAACATAAATATGTTGACGGCAAGGATCTATGAACACCTCAGAATCTCCGCCGCCACTTCTGATAGACTATTGAGTCATGGCAAGGATCTATGAACACCTCAGAATCTCCGCCGCCACTTCTGATAGACTTGAGTCATGGCAAGGATCTATGAACACATCAGAATCTCCGCTGCCACTTCTGATAGACTATTGAGTCATGGCAAGGATCTATGAGCACATCAGACTCTCCGCCACCAATTCTGATAGACTATTGAGTCATGGCAAGGATCTATGAACACATCAGACTCTCCGCCACCAATTCTGATAGACTATTGAGTCATGGCAAGGATCTATGACCACATCAGAATCTCCGCCGCCACTTCTGATAGACTATTGAGTCATGGCAAGGATCTATGAACACATCAGAATCTCCGCCGCCACTTCTGATAGACTATTGTGCCATGGCAAGTGAGGAAATGTGTTGTGGATGAACAAACCACGATTTTTATGACATAGCAGTCATGATTGTATTATTTCTGTGTGTCATGTATTATGTGGTGTTATATAATTGATGGTGTATGTCAAGCTGCATTGCTCAGGCCATCAGGTCTCAGCTTGTTGTGCCAGTCTTTCAGCTGCCTGTGGAGAATAGCTTTACTCCCACCACCATCCATGTTCTTGTCTACATGTTCTTGTCCACATGTCCAGTCTATGTCTGTGGCTGACCCTCGGCTCCAGTGTTGAGCTCAGTTGTGTGGTGCTGGACAAGAATTGGATTGTTGTGTTGCTAGTGAGCTCCAACATCTTGTCCTCGGTCCAGGACCCGCCTGTGATGTCCTCAATGTTACAGGACCCACCTCTGATGTCCTCAGTGTTACAGGACCTGCCTGTGATGTCCTCGGTGTTACAAGAGATCCGCATTGATGATCCTTTTTGTAAAATGGTCTCCTGGTTAAGTAGTCTAGCTCATGTTGCGAAGATCGTAGGTTCGTCCTTCGGACTGCAGCAGAGTGCAGTTTTTCCACTGGGTGTGATGTGATCTCATGTCCCATACACTGGGTGTCATGTGATCTCATGTCCCATACACTGGGTGTCATGTGATCTCATGTCCCATACACTGGGTGTCATGTGATCTCATGTCCCGTACACTGGGTGTCATGTGATCTCATGTCCCATACACTGGGTGTGATGTGATCTCATGTCCCATACACTGGGTGTGGTGTGATCTCATCTGGCTACACTCTCCTCATGACATCATATACACATAGAAACATTGTACTGATGTTTATTTGCAACAGCTGTATGGCTTCCCTGTCTGACATGTCTCTGTTTATTCTTCCCTGTCTGACATGTCTCTGTTTATTCTTCCAGTTTTTTCCATGTCAAGACAGCAGTAAGCAGCCGCAGGTAATGTTCCCTCTCTCTCTCTCTCTCTCTCTCTCTCTCTCTCTCTCTCTCTCTCTCTCTTTCTCTCTCTCTCTCTCTCTTTCTCTCTCTCTCTCTCTCTCTCTCTCTCTCTCTCTCTCTCTCTGTCGTGTGTGTGTCATAGTTTGTCGGTGTTGTCTATAACTTGTTCAATTCATAGTTTGTCAGTGTTGTCTATAATTTGTATACTTCATAGTTTGTCGGTGTTGTCCGTTGTCTACAGCTTGTTCAGTTCATAGGTCCAGGCCAGTTGACATGAACTGAAGCAAACATTTGTATGGGCAGACAACTTCAAGCATGGGTCAGTTCCTGGCTTCTCTCTCCTCTTCATGTTTGTGTATGGGCAGACAACTTCAAGCATGGATCAGTTCCTGGCTTCTCTCCCCTCTTCATGTTTGTGTATGGGCAGACAACTTTAAGCATGGGTCAGTTCCTGGCTTCTCTCCCCTCTTTATGTTTGTGTATGGGCAGACAACTTTAAACATGGGTCAGTTCCTGGCTTCTCTCCCCTCTTCATGTTGTTTGCATATGGGCAGACAACTTCAAATTGGGTCAGATCCTGGCTACTCTCCCCTCTTCATGTTTGTGTATGGGCAGACAACTTCAAGCACGGGTCAGTTCCTGGCTTCTCTCCCCTCTTCATGTTTGTGTATGGGCAGACAACTTCAAGTATGGGTCAGTTCCTGGCTTCTCTCCCCTC
Organism: Cepaea hortensis; assembly: GCA_963921405.1. NCBI lineage: Eukaryota > Metazoa > Mollusca > Gastropoda > Stylommatophora > Helicidae > Cepaea > Cepaea hortensis. The sequence goes on from OY992896.1 coordinate 88,115,300, forward strand.
TTCATGTTTGTGCATGGGCAGACAACTTCAAGCATGGGTCAGATCCTGGCTACTCTCCCCTCTTCATGTTGTTTGTGTATGGGCAGACAACTTCAAGTGTGGGATCAGTTGCTGTCTTCTCTCCCCTCTTCATGTTGTTTTTAGTATGCTGTTTCCACCTTGAGCACAGTGGCTAGTGACCTATTGCGGCTGACACTAGATGTCTGATACAGCAGGGGCGGATTATGTTTGTGCATGGGGTTTATGGCATGGCGGTATAGGATAGCTCAATCATGACATTATATGGCTGTCAAACACGGTCATGGCAGCTAAGTCACGACTGTATAGACAACCAAATCATGACAATATAGTCAACCAAATCATGACAGTATAGACAATCAAATTATGACAGTGTAGACAACCAAATCATGACAGTATAGACCACCAAATCATGACAGTATAGACAACCAAATTATGACAGTGTAGACAACCAAATTATGACAGTGTAGACAATCAAATTATGACAGTGTAGACAACCAAATTATGACAGTGTAGACAACCAAATTATGACAGTGTAGACAACCAAATTATGACAGTGTAGACAACCAAATCATGACCGTGTAGACAACCAAATCATGACCATGTAGGTAACCAAATTATGACAGTGTAGACAACCAAATTATGACAGTGTAGACAACCAAATCATGACAGTGTAGACAACCAAATCATGACAGTATAGACAATCAAATCATGACAGTGTAGACAACTAAATCATGACAGTATAGACAATCAAATTATGACAGTGTAGACAACCAAATCATGACAGTATAGACAACCAAATTATGACAGTATAAACAACCTAATCATGACAGTATAGACAACCAAATTATGACATACTCCAGCTTAGTCATGACAGTATAGGTCAGCTAAAGCATGGTGGTATATCACAGCCAAACCATGACATTAATACAGCTGAACACTTCTCAAGTTCTTGGTGTAGTTAGCTTTTGTTTGTCATTGTTAACACTGCAGGTAACTTTGATTTGTTGTCATTGTTAACACTGCAAGTAACTTTGATTTGTTGTCATTGTTAACACTGCAAGTAACTTTGATTTGTTGTCATTGTTAACACTGCAAGTAACTTTGATTTGTTGTCATTGTTAACACTGCAAGTAACTTTGATTTGTTGTTATTAACTTTGTATTGTCCCTGTAGTTAACTTTCATTTGTGTGTGTGTGGGTGGCTGGGTGTGTGTGTGAGAGAGATAGAGAGAGCTTTGATTGCAATTATTCACATTGATTTGCCAGGGTGGTAAACTTTTGATTTAGTTAATGTGGTTAACTTTGACTTGCTAGTGCAGTGTCCCCACTACTTACTGTGGATGTTTCAATCACAGGACAGTGAGGAGGAGATCTGGAAGCTGAAGCCACCAACAGATCTCAAGAGGAAAGCGGACAAGTCCGATGACAAGGTGGACCTGAATAGTTTCCAGCCAGAGTTTGGTAATTGAGTACTCACTGTTGTCCCACTTGGGCTGTGTTTCTGTGACTCACACATTATTCCCAGCTGTGTTTCTGTGACTCAGACTTTATTCCCAGCTGTGTTTGATATTTGGTGTGTTTTACCAGTTTTCACCTGTTTCCAATAAAGTTCACATCACCGTGTCTCTCCCACTGCCTCCAGTAATCACATGTTCACATCACCTTGTCTCTCCCACTGCCTCTAGTAATCACATGTCCACATCACTGTGTCTCTCCCACTGCCTCCAGTAATCACAAGTTCACATCACCTTGTCTCTCCCACTGCCTCCAGTAATCACATGTTCACATCCCACTGCCTCCAGTAATCACAAGTTCACATCACCGTGTCTCTCCCACTGTCTGCAGTAATCACATGTTCACATCACCTTGTCTCTCCCACTGCCTGCAGTAATCACACGTTCACATCTCCTTGTCTCTCCCACTGCCTCCAGTAATCACATGTTCACATCACACTGCCTCCAGTAATCACATGTTCACGTCACCGTGTCTCTCCCACTGTCTCCACAGTGCCACGAAGTAAGAAACCCAAAGTGGAAGTCGGCACAACACAGACCAGCAGTCTAGTCAAGGTCCCGCCTGCCAGAGATGGCCAGCCACCTGGCCAGGGGTCAGCTTTATTCAGGCCACCAGGTCAGGCTGGTCACAGTAAGAGTGAAGATGCCAGGCAGAACGAGGCGGCCCAGGCCAAGATAGAGCACCAGATCAAGTCTATCAGGCAGGAGGTCGGTGACCAGTGTCTGTCCAGTCCCTGCTGTGTAACCACATGATGTGTGCCAGTTCTTGTGTTTCTGTTTATGTTCTTGTGTGTGTTTGCTGTGTGATGTATGTATCTTCTTGTGTGTGTTTGCAGTGTGATGTATGTATGTTCTTGTGTGTGTTTGCTGTGTGATGTATGTATGTTCTTGTGTGATGTATGTATGTTCTTGTGTGTGTTTGCTGTGTGATGTATCTATGTTCTTGTGTGTGTTTGCTGTGTGATGTATGTATGTTCTTGTGTGTGTTTGCTGTGTGATGTATCTATGTTCTTGTGTGTGTTTGCTGTGTGATGTATGTATGTTCTTGTGTGTGTTTGCTGTGTGATGTATGTATGTTCTTGTGTGTGTTTGCTGTGTGATGTATGTATGTTCTTGTGTGCTGTGTGATGTATGTATGTTCTTGTGTGTGTTTGCTGTGTGATGTATGTATGTTCTTGTGTGTGTTTGCTGTGTGATGCATGTATCTTCTTGTGTGTGTGTGATGTATGTATGTTCTTGTGTGCTGTGTGATGTATGTATGTTCTTGTGTGCTGTGTGATGTATGTATGTTCTTGTGTGTGTTTACTGTGTGATGTTTGTATGTTCTTGTGTGTGTTTGCTGTGTGATGTATGTATATTCTTGTGTGGTGTATGTATGTTCTTGTGTGTGTTTGCTGTGTGATGTATGTATGTTCTTGTGTGTGTTTGCTGTGTAATGTATGTATGTTCTTGTGTGTTTGCTGTGTGATGTATGTATGTTCTTGTGTGTGTTTGCTGTGTGATGCATGTATGTTCTTGTGTGTTTGCTGTGTGATGTATGTATGTTCTTGTGTATGTTTCCTGTGTGATGTATGTTCTTATGTGCGTTTGCTGTATGATGTATGTTCTTTTGTGTGTTTGCTGTGTGATGTATGTATGTTGTTATGTGTGTTTGCTGTGTAATGTATGTATGTTCATAGCCACTGCACTACTGTGTATATATGTTGTTGAATAGTCAGCAGGGAGGCATGGGGCAGTGACGTGTGTTCTTTCCGTGCTTCAGATGGGGCAGTCACGTGTTCTTGTCTTGTTTCATATGAGGCAGTGACATATGTTCTTGTCTTATTTCAGATGACAGCCAAGAAGAAGAGGGACAAGTTGAAGCAGGCCAAGAGAGATGCTAAAATGAAATCTAGAATAGAGGAATCTGAGTCAGCTATGGATGTCACGTCACAGTCACAGAACGTGTCAACAGTTGACATCAGCTCACAATCACAGACAAATGTGTCAGCACATATTGTTGTTGATGACACTGACACTGTAGCAGCTTCAACCCCTGTCGCCAGCGTGGCACGCAGCAGTGACAACATTCACATCACTATCTCAGACACACAGACAGGCACACCAAAGTCTGCTGACAAGAAAAAGAAGAAGAAGAAGTTGTCATTGGACGACGTGCAGGAGAACTTTCAAGCCTTTGATTACGCAGCAGCTGAGAAACAGTTCTTGCATCGTAAGTGTGAAGCTAACCACGTTTCCAGTTCTCTCTCACCTGCTATCTCTGACCACACCTGCCTTCACTCACACCTCAGTTCTCTCTCACCTGTTATCTCTGTGACCACACCTGCCTTCACTCACACCTCAGTTCTCTCTCACCTGTTATCTCTGTGACCACACCTGCCTTCACTCACACCTCAGTTCTCTCTCACCTGTTATCTCTGTGACCACACCTGCCTTCACTCACACCTCAGTTCTCTCTCACCTGGTATCACTGTGACCACGCCTGCCTTCACTCACACCTCAGTTCTCTCTCACCTGTTATCTCTGTGACCACATCTGCCTTCACTCACACCTCAGTTCTCTCTCACCTGTTATCTCTGTGACCACACCTGCCTTCACTCACACCTCAGTTCTCTCTCACCTGGTATCTCTGTGACCACACCTGCCTTCACTCACACCTCAGTTCTCTCTCACCTGTTATCTCTGTGACCACACCTGCCTTCACTCACACCTCAGTTCTCTCTCACCTGTTATCTCTGTGACCACACCTGCCTTCACTCACACCTCAGTTCTCTCTCACCTGGTATCTCTGTGACCACACCTGCCTTCACTCACACCTCAGTTCTCTCTCACCTGGTATCTCTGTGACCACACCTGCCTTCACTCACACCTCAGTTCTCTCTCACCTGTTATCTCTGTGACCACACCTGCCTTCACTCACACCTCAGTTCCCTCTCACCTGGTATCACTGTGACCACATCTGCCTTCACTCACACCTCAGTTCTCTCTCACCCGGTATCTCTGTGACCACGCCTGCCTTCACTCACACCTCAGTTCTCTCTCACCTGGTATCTCTGTGACCACACCTGCCTTCACTCACACTTCAGTTCTCTCTCACCTGTTATCTCTGTGACCACGCCTGCCTTCACTCACATCTCAGTTCTCTCTCACCTGTTATCTCTGTGACCCCGCCTGCCTTCACTCACACCTCAGTTCTCTCTCACCTGTTATCTCTGTGACCACACCTGCCTTCACTCACACCTCAGTTCTCTCTCACCTGGTATCACTGTGACCACATCTGCCTTCACTCACACCTCAGTTCTCTCTCACCTGGTATCTCTGTGACCATGCCTGCCTTCACTCACACCTCAGTTCTCTCTCACCTGGTATCACTGTGACCACGCCTGCCTTCACTCACATCTCAGTTCTCTCTCACCTGTTATCTCTGTGACCCCGCCTGCCTTCACTCACACTTCAGTTCTCTCTCACCTGTTATCTCTGTGACCACACCTGCCTTCACTCACACCTCAGTTCTCTCTCACCTAGTATCTCTGTGACCACACCTGTCTTCACTCACACCTCAGTTCTCTCTCACCTAGTATCTCTGTGATCACACCTGCCTTCACTCACACCTCAGTTCTCTCTCACCTGTTATCTCTGTGACCACGCCTGCCTTCACTCACACCTCAGTTCTCTCTCACCTGGTATCTCTGTGACCACGCCTGCCTTCACTCACACCTCAGTTCTCTCTCACCTGTTATCTCTGTGACCACACCTGCCTTCACTCACACCTCAGTTCTCTCTCACCTGTTATCTCTGTGACCACACCTGCCTTCACTCACACCTCAGTTCTCTCTCACCTGGTATCTCTGTGACCACACCTGCCTTCACTCACACCTCAGTTCTCTCTCACCTGTTATCTCTGTGACCACGCCTGCCTTCACTCACACCTCAGTTCTCTCTCACCTGGTATCTCTGTGACCACGCCTGCCTTCACTCACACCTCAGTTCTCTCTCACCTGTTATCTCTGTGACCACACCTGCCTTCACTCACACCTCAGTTCTCTCTCACCTGTTATCTCTGTGACCACACCTGCCTTCACTCACACCTCAGTTCTCTCTCACCTGGTATCTCTGTGACCACACCTGCCTTCACTCACACCTCAGTTCTCTCTCACCTGTTATCTCTGTGACCAGAACTGTCTGGCTGTCCTGTCTGCCTCCACCCATGCCACTGCTTTGTAACGTGGTCTTGTTGTGTGGTCATGTTTGTGGGTTGCCAACAGTCGGACATGTTGTTTGGTCATGTTTGTGGGTTGTCAACAGTGGGACATGTTGTTTGGTCATGTTTGTGGGTTGCCAACAGTCGGACACATTTTTTGGTCATGTTTGTGGGTTGTCAACAGTGGGACATGTTGTTTGGTCATGTTTGTGGGTTGCCAACAGTGGGACACATTTTTTGGTCATGTTTGTGGGTTGCTGTTTGGCCATGCAATCATCTTGTTTGGTCATGTGATCATGTTGTTGTTTGGTCATGTGATCATGTTGTGGATTGGTCATGAGATCATGTTGTTTGGTCATGTGATCATGTTGTGGATTGGTCATGTTTTTTTCTTCTTCTTCTTCTTTCGTTCGCTTGAAATATGTCTATAACTGCAGTGCTGTCTCTTGTATGAATTGAACTGTCTTTTTCAGTTCACACAGCGGTCCATAGAGTTTATCTTCCACTGTCGTCTCTCTAGGCCAGAAGGTTTGCCTAGATATGTTATATTTTGGGCAGTCTTGGAGTATGTGCTCTGCTGTCTGTGACGCCAATCCACATGTACACATGGCTGTTTCACCAATCTTGAATTTTGTATACATGTGGTTGCGTAATCTATTGTGCCCTGTTCTGAGGCGCAGAATAATGACTTGTTCTGGTCTATCCATAACGTGGTAGTCATCTTGAGCAGGTTTTGGTGGCTTTCTGACTGATTTGATCATTCTTTTCTTTTGGTGGTATGTTACAGGCACATCAGGCTGTTCTTCTTTGGCTCCTTCCTTAGCCAATTGATCAGCTCTGTCGTTCCCGGGTACTCCACAGTGGGATGGTATCCACTGTATGGTGACCTTATGCTGACTGCTAAGTTCAGAAAGTAGTGTCCTTAGTACTGGCAATTTCCCAGACAAGAGCGCCTCGAGTACTGATTTTGCATTTGTCAATAGCACCACAGGTTGTGTACCATTGCTGGTATTTAGTAATTTCTCTGTTGCTATCTTGATTGCCTCAATTTCAGCATCGTAGTTATGGCAGTACTTTCCTGTCGGTACTCTAGCTGTGTCCCTGGTATTATTTGGGTATTCTATGTACACTCCCGCTCCTCCATTTCGAACAGCATTTTGTGCTGACCCATCTGTGTAGACTCGGATCCAGAGGTCCTGTGGGTATTCTTCATCAAGGAAGCTGAGAGTGGCTGTTCTGCGCTGCACACTGTTCTGATCTTCCTTGTCAAATATTCCTCTCACTTTTGTCTGGATTTGTAATGATAGTCTATGCTCATCTTTCCATGGAGTTCGCTCTGGAATAGTTGTTAGGGGGATACCAACTGTGGGCAGATCGGTGGTTTCTCTGCAGAGTCGTTTGGCCTGGTGGATAAAACTACTTCTTTTCAACCGCCCCATAGCTAGGTTTTCAAATCTGTTCTTCATAGGGTGGCCTGGCAAGCTGAGGAACTTTTCTGCTTGTATTAGCGTTTTCGTATCTCTGCGCTCACTCAGTGCTTGTGTCCTCCCCATCTTCTCCATTTCCACTATAGGGGTTGATCTCATCCCTCCTGTGGTGACTCTAAGTGCTTGATTTTGCACTTTGTCCAGCTCTTGTAGTGTGGTTTTTGCTGCCGAACACCATGCAGTTGACCCGTATTCCAGGTGTGGTCGTATGCTCTGTTGATAAACTTTGCTAAGTATTTTCCCACTGGCTCCCCATGTGGTTCCACTTAGCTTTCTCAGGATGGCTATTTTCCTTCTGGCTTTTGCTGCTGCTTTGTTGATGTGCTTTCTCCATGTCAGCCTGCCATCAAATGTTACTCCAAGGTATGTTGGTTCTTTATCTTCTCGTAGGGGTGTTCCATTTATCTGGATGGTCCCTGCCTTTTGTTTTGGAGAGAGGGTAAATAGGGTGGTGCTGCACTTGTCAGTGTTTATGCTGACACACCATCTATTTGCCCATGCAACAAATGTATCTACAGCTCTTTGTAGTAGTCTGGTGGCCACTGATGCATGTTCATTTGTGCTCCATAGAACCAGGTCATCGGCATACATTGCGGCTTTAATTCCATGCGGTAGATTAGCAACGAGATCATTGATGAAGATTAGAAAGAGTGTGGGGGACAATACTCCGCCCTGGGGAACTCCGTGACGCAGTAGTACTTTCTTGCTCTTGAGTCCGTCTATCTGTACTCGGGCTCTTCTGTTGTGCAAGTATGCTTTCACCCATTTGTACATTCTTCCATTGACTTTGCAGTTTCTCAGTTTATTCATCAGACCTTCTTTCCAGACTTTGTCAAAGGCTTTCTTCAAATCTATCCATGCCGCAAGCACCAGCTTCTTCTCTTGGAATGCATCCTCAATTTCTTGAGAGAGGTAGGTTGTCTGATCTTCCGTAGAGTAGCACTGCCTAAAGCCAGCCTGCTGTGGCACAAGGATGTTTTTACTTTCAATGTACCACTGCAGTCTGTGATTGATGATGCGCTCCAGTGTTTTGCAGAGACAGCTGGTGAGGCTAATTGGTCTGTAGCTAGAGGCAATGGAACTATCTTTCCCTGATTTTAGGAGGGGTATCATGATTGCTTCTCTCCAGGCTTGTGGAACACTGCCTAAGGTCCAACTGTTATTGAAGATCTGCAACAGCTTTGCTTTGGCCTCTGTTCCTAGGTTCCTGATCATTTCATTGGAGATACCATCAGCTCCTGGTGACTTTCTCATTTTCAGTTTTGATATGGCTAGCTCCAGTTCGCTGATTGTGATGGGTGCCTCCAGAACCTCATGTACTATTTCCTTCTGTCCTGTATGTTGCCGTTTCTCTTGAATCTCTTGTTGTTTCTCTGGACTGATTTTGATATTGCTATCTTGTGCGAATGAGTCCGCAAAATGGTCAGCTGCTTGCTTTCTTGTTAAGATGTTTCCATCTTTATGTAGTGCAATTTTTGAGTTTCTCCCTGTGCCCTCATCGTTAAGTTGTTTTATTAGCTTCCACAATTTCCTTGTGTCTCTTTCAAAGTTCAGAGACTCTGTTTTTTCCTGCCAGCTTTTCCGTCTAGCCTGCAGCTTGGCCCTTTGAAATTTGGCTTTTGCATGCTGGAATTTATTGTGGTGCTCTTGGCTGGGTGTGGCCTCTGCTTGCTTTCTACATACTTCCACATCATTATGCAACTGTTCCAGTTCATTACTCCAGTAGGGTTTATATTGTTTACGGGCTCCTCTTGGTACTGTTTCTCGCGCTGCCTGTAGTATGCATTTCCCAAACTCTTCAACTACTTTATTTATGTCTTTCTCAGTGTTCAGGTTTCTAACCAGTATGCTGGTGCGATGCTTGTACACTGCCCAGTCTGCTTTCTTGTAGTTCCACCTCGAGAGGGTGCTGCTTTCACTTACAAGCTCATTTTCTACAGTTAGAAAGACTGGTCGATGGTCACTGCCACCTAGTTGTTTCCCAACAATTCGTGTAATGTTCCACTCCAGGTCTGGTGAATGAAAAGCCAGGTCAGGTGTAGTTGTAGAGTGCCATGATCTCGAGTAGAAAGTATGTGGGTCGGACGGCTTGTTAACCAAGATGAATCTATTCTCATCCTGCCAGTCTTCCAGTCTCTCTCCTCTCTGGTCCATGTGATCATAGCCCCAACTCTGCGAGTGGCTGTTGAAATCGCCGCACACAATCATTTTTTCTGTTAATGGTGCCTGTGGACGGTCACTTGGACAGTAGTAATTGATCAGATGTAGGTCTGTATAGCCTGTTTTAAGTTTAAGTGTCTGATACTCAGCCCCTTCCATATGGACATTGATTTGGGAAGCAGTGATGTTATTTTTTACAAGGGTAAGTATCCCACCTTTTCGCCTGTCCTTTCGGTCAGATCGGTAACACTGGTAGCCTCTGATTTTGAAGGCTATATTTTCGTTGAGGTGAGTTTCTTGCAAGCAACATATGCTTACTTTTTCTTTGTCCAGGATATTTTCTAATTCTATTTTTTTTTTTTTGCTGACTCCCTCCGCATTCCAGTGCATTATTTTAAGTCTTAGTTTAGTATGGCCAGCTGTTCTATTCTCATGTCCCCTGGCTCCACAGGACATCTGAGAAGGACCTCCAGTAGTTGGGGTTGGACCCTTTCGAGACATAGGGCCCGGCACTGCACCTGCCTGGGGGTCCAAAGCAGGGCGAGCACCATAACGTTTAGCAGCAGTCGACATATTCCATTTTGCGTAATTGCGTGGCATCCTGATTTCTGTGGTGCGCCTCCTGGCTGGTTGCCTCCGTCTTCAGCACCTTTCCTTTGCTAGAGCAGGCTGTGGTCTCACTCGAGTTTAGATGTGTACACACGCACACACGTGTCTGCACATGCATGTATGTGTATACACATCTAGAGCACACTGGTCATTTTCCGGCGCCAGATACTCGCCGTCGCCCCTTCTCCTGTTAGTTAAAACAGTTCCGCCACGTGAAGGCCAGGAGTTGGACTTTTGCTGCAGAGGTTATGTATTCACGAGCCATTGGGGTATTTAAGCAATGTTGGGCGCTCACCCCAACACTGCGCCCCGGCTACATACAGCAATTTGGAACCATTGGTCATGTGATCATGTTGTTGTTTGGTCATGTGATCATGTTGTGGATTGGTCATGTGATCATGTTGGTTTGGTCATGTGATCATGTTGTTGTTTGGTCATGTGATTATGTTGTGGTATGGTCATGTGATCATGTTGTGGTTTGGTCATGTGATCATGTTGTGGTTTGGTCATGTGATCATGTTGTGGTTTGGTCATGTGATCATGTTGTGGTTTGGTTATGTGATCATGTTGTTTGGTCATGTGATCATGTTGTTTGGTCATGTGATCATGTTGTGGTTTGGTCATGTGATCATTTGTTTGTTTGGCCATGTCACAACATAAAATATTTGTTGTTGTTTTTCCAGAGAGCAAACAGAAACCAAAGATGGATGTGTTTAACCCGTCTCTACCATCACGATTCAGCAAGAATAAGAACAAGGTATTGATTTGTCAGCCGGGTTAATGTGAGATCAAGTTGTGGGTGCATGAGGGGACGGTGTGGGTTACAGGCAGTAGGTGCATGAAGGACTAGGTTACAAGCAGTGGGCGCATGTGGGGACAGTGTAGGTTACAGGTAGTGAGTGCATGTGGGGACAGTGTAGGTTACAGGTAGTGAGTGCATGTGGGGACAGTGTAGGTTACAGGTAGTGAGTGCATGTGGGGACAGTGTAGGTTACAGGTAATGAGTGCATGTGGGGACAGTGTAGGTTACAGGTAATGAGTGCATGTGGGGACAGTGTAGGTTACAGGTAATGAGTGCATGTGGGGACAGTGTAGGTTACAGGTAATGAGTGCATGTGGGGACAGTGTAGGTTACAGGTAATGAGTGCATGTGGGGACAGTGTAGGTTACAGGTAGTGAGTGCATGTGGGGACAGTGTAGGTTACAGGTAATGAGTGCATGTGGGGACAGTGTAGGTTACAGGTAATGAGTGCATGTGGGGACAGTGTAGGTTACAGGTAGTGAGTGCATGTGGGGACAGTGTAGGTTACAGGTAATGAGTGCATGTGGGGACAGTGTAGGTTACAGGTAATGAGTGCATGTGGGGACAGTGTAGGTTACAGGTAATGAGTGCATGTGGGGACAGTGTAGGTTACAGGTAATGAGTGCATGTGGGGACAGTGTAGGTTACAGGTAGTGAGTGCATGTGGGGACAGTGTAGGTTACAGGTAATGAGTGCATGTGGGGACAGTGTAGGTTACAGGTAATGAGTGCATGTGGGGACAGTGTAGGTTACAGGTAGTGAGTGCATGTGGGGACAGTGTAGGTTACAGGTAATGAGTGCATGTGGGGACAGTGTAGGTTACAGGTAATGAGTGCATGTGGGGACAGTGTAGGTTACAGGTAATGAGTGCATGTGGGGACAGTGTAGGTTACAGGTAGTGAGTGCATGTGGGGACAGTGTAGGTTACAGGTAGTGAGTGCATGTGGGGACAGTGTAGGTTACAGGTAGTGAGTGCATGTGGGGACAGTGTAGGTTACAGGTAGTGAGTGCATGTGGGGACAGTGTAGGTTACAGGTAGTGAGTGCATGTGGGGACAGTGTAGGTTACAGGTAGTGAGTGCATGTGGGGACAGTGTAGGTTACAGGTAGTGAGTGCATGTGGGGACAGTGTAGGTTACAGGTAGTGAGTGCATGTGGGGACAGTGTAGGTTACAGGTAGTGAGTGCATGTGGGGACAGTGTAGGTTACAGGTAGTTAGTGCATGTGGGGACAGTGTGGGTTACAGGCAGTGGGTTTATTACACAGAAAGGTGGAGAATTATATTCAAGGATGTGTGGTGCCATTACTGAGAGTGTGGTTCCCTGATTAGATATGTGATGTGATGTGATAGCTGGATGTGTGATGTGATAGCTGGATATGTGATGTGATAGTTGGATGTATGATAGGTACTTTAGTAGCATTTTCTAAGTTGCTTTTTAATTATATATGCTGCATAGTTGGATACCTCTTGAAAAAACAAATCCAACGGTACATTATTCAAGTCTGTAGGTGAATTACAAGCTGAGATATTAATTTTTGTATGTCAGTTAGTATTTAACATTGACATTACTTCCGGTGTAATGGCGACGCGATGACTCGATGTCTTGGGGGAGAAGCTGTTCAGTGTTTTTCTGTGGATTCCTTATGGAAATTCCCGTGAAATTCGTGTGGAAAGTGTTTTTCCTTTGGATTATGTGATGTTATTTCGTGTTCGTTAATTGGAAGTGTTCAAAAGAAGCCACGGAAGGCAGGTGGTGGATGAAATTATGAGGGCAGCCGACAGATATTTGTTGGTTATGGTCTCGAGTTTCGCGACGGCAAGCTTTCTCTCTTTCGAGAGACACTGATTGCGGTCATCCGGCCAGTATGGTCACTGCCATAGAGGAAAGCAACGGCAAACTACCTCTTTGAAATTTCCTAGTTTATTATGATTCGCTTAAAGACTGATCATCGCAAGACAAGGACAGAGACATTAAAATTAGGAACATGGAACGTTAGGACGCTAAACGATGACGGAAAATTAGAGAACATAACACAAGAAATTCAAAGAGAAAAAATTAATATATTAGGTATGTGCGAAACGAGATGGACAGGAGCAGGCATCAAGATACATAAAGATTTTAAGATTATTTATTCTGGAGGTGAGGATCGGCATGGGGGAGTGGCAATAGTTTTGGACCGGAAAACATCAACGTCTGTTCAGGGATATTGGGCCGTGTCGGACAGAGTACTACTAGTTAAATTGAGTGGCAGATCTTTTAACATAAATGTTATTCAAGTATATGCCCCAACAGGAGAGTCCAGTGAAGATAGTGTAGAGGAATTTTATAATGACATAGAGTCTGCCTTAAAGAAATGTAAAAATTCAGAAATAAACATTATAATAGGGGACTTCAATGCAAAAGTAGGAAATCAAGGGGATAGATACACAGTAGGAAACTATGGTTTAGGAGAGAGAAATGAAAGAGGATACAGACTAGTAGAGTGGGCAAAAGAACAGGAAATGATTGTAGGAAACACCTGGTTCAAGCAACACCCTAGAAGATTATGGACCTGGAGGAGTCCTGATAGCAGGATTAGAAACCAGATTGACTACATTCTCATTAGCAGAAGATTTAGAAACGCCCTAACAGTAGCAAAAACAGTTCCCAGTGCTGACTGTTATAGTGACCACAGATTACTCACAGGAACATTGAGGATAAAGTTGAAGAAAGTCAAGTATACAGCAGGGAACACTAAATATGATTTGTGTACATTGAGTAATGACAAGGAAATACAAAACAAATTCAACATAGAAGTACAGAACAGATTTGAAATATTGTCTGATCTAGAGATCCTATTCCAGGATGTGGATGATCAATGGGAAATGTTAAAGAATTCAATCAATATGGCTGCAGAAACAACTATTCCAAAATTAAAGAAGGTGGGTCGTAAGAAATGGATGACTGAGGAAATTTTACACTTAATGGAAACAAGAAGACTCAACAAAAATAATCCTGCCAAATATGAAGAAATTCACAGACAAGTCAGAATATTATGTAGGAAGGCAAAAGAATCATGGCTTGAGGAAAAGTGCTTAGAAATTGAAAAACAACACAACAGTCAAAATACCAAATTAGTGCACAAAAGGATTCAGGAACTTACTAATAAAAGAACAAGTACATCAACAGGCTGTCTAAGAACTAAAGATGGCAAAATCATAATAGAAAAAGATCAGATTCTACATGTATGGACAGATTATGTGAAAGACCTGTATAATGATAACAGAGAGGAACAGTATGCTATTAGATTTAATAATGAAGGACCAGCAATTTTAAAGATGGAGGTTCAAAATGTTCTTAAGCATATGAAAGCTGGCAAGGCCCCCGGTGCAGATAACATCACAACAGAAATGATTAAAGCTTTAGAAGAATTTGGACTAGAGCAAGTCACTAGACTGCTGAACACATTATATGATACTGGAGATATACCTTCTGAATTATGTAATTCTGTATTTATTGCAATCCCAAAGAAATCAGGAACCTTAGAATGTGATCAACATAGAACAATTAGTATAATGAGTCACATCACAAAGATTTTGTTACGAATTATCATGCAAAGAGTGAGGAAGAAAATACAACCTGAAATAGGGGAAGAACAATGTGGTTTTGTAGAAGGAAAGGGTACAGTAAATGCTGTGTATATGCTGCGAACAGTTATTGAACGTGCTTTAGAAGTAAACAAGGATATACATCTTTGCTTTATTGACTACACAAAGGCTTTTGATAGAGTAAGACGTGTCAACATTGTGGATATGCTTGCAGATCTACAAATTAATGGGAAAGACATTAGACTTATAAAAAACATATATTGGAAACAACAAGCTGCCATAAGAATTGATAATGAAGTAGGACAATACCAACCTATTAAGAGAGGTGTTAGGCAGGGATGTGTAATGTCTCCAGATCTTTTTTCCTTATACAGTGAAAATATTTTCAGAAATGTAGAAGACCTAAATGGAATCAGCATTGGAGGACGAAACATAAATAACATTAGATATGCAGATGATACAGTATTGATTGCAGACAATGCACAGGATCTGCAACAATTAGTAGACGCTGTGGTTGTACACAGTGAGCAGCTGGGGTTGGAATTAAATTGTAGGAAGACACAGGTTATGGTCGTCACTAGGAAGAACGAAGTACCACAATGTAATATACAAGTAAATGGGAATATTCTTCAACAAGTGAATCGGTTCAATTATCTCAGAACAGTCATAACATCTGATGGCAGATGCCTTGAAGAGATTAGAACAAGAATCGCCATTGCGAAAGTAGCCTTTAGCAAG